>OZ019982.1:20926163-21268663 GCA_963970395.1 Ephialtes manifestator
GATCTCAGGCGAAAATTTTGAAGGGAAGAATTCTTTTTTAATCATAAGAAAATTATTACATTTTTTGTAGTGAAGAGTTTTTTTAATCGTGAGAAATTTATTACAATTTTTTAAGGGAAGACATTTTTTTAATCATATGAAATTTATTAAAATTTTTGTAGGGAAGAATTTTTTTTTAATCATAAGAAAATTATTACAATTTTTGTAGGAAAGAATTTTTTTTAATCATAAGAAAATTATTACAATATTTGTAGGAAAGAATTTTTTTAACCATAAGAAAATTATAACAATATTTGTGGGGAAGAATTTTTTTTAATCATGAGAAAATTATCATAATTTTTGTAGGGTAGAATTTTTCTTAACCATAAGAAAATTATTACAATTTTTGTAGGGAAGAATTATTTTTAATCATAAGAAAATTATTACAATTTTTGTAGGGAAAATTTTTTTTTTAATCATAACAAAATTATTACAATATTTGTGGGGAAGAATTTTTTTTAATCATAAGAAAATTATCACAATTTTTGTAGGGAAGGATTTTTTTCAATCATAAAAAAATTATTACAATTTTTGTAGGCAAGAATTTTTTTTAACCATAATAAAATTATTACAATTTTTGTAGGAAAGAATTTTTTTCAATCATAAGAAAATTATCACAAATTTTGTAGGGAAGAATTTTTTTTAACCATAAGAAAAGTATTACATTTTTTGTAGGGCAGAATTTTTATTAATCATAAGAAAATTATTAGAATTTTTGTAGGAAATAATTTTTTTTTAACTATAAGAAAATTATTACATTTTTTGTAGGGCAAAATTTTTATTAATCATAAGAAAATTATTATATTTTTTGTAGAAAAGAATTTTTTTTAATCATTAGAAAATTATTACAATTTTTGTAAGAAAGAATTTTTTTTAATCATAAGAAAATTATTACATTTTTTGTAGGGAAGAATTTTTTTAACCATAAGAAAATTATTACATTTTTTGTAGGGTAGAATTATTTTTAATCATAATAAAATTAAAATTTTTTATAGGGCAGAGTTTTTATTAATCATAAGAAAATTATTACAATTTTGTAGAAAAGAATTTTTCTAATCATAAGAAAATTATTACCGGCAAAATGTAATGAATAATTGTTTATTTTTTTGTTTTTCTGAAATAGTGCATACTACTTGGGGTTCGAACGGTTCACGTGATGTTGCGCTACGCCATCCACCTTTATGACACGCGATCGTCACCGAGGTCGTCGGATAAACGTGGACCTTTGGCTTATTACACCGAACTTATTTCCGAACTGACTGTACTTGCCGTTGATTTTCTTCACCACGTTCACATGTTGCTTTGGAGCAACATATTGCTGAGTATGGCCTCGCTAGTCATCTGCATGCAGCTGAGATACCTTTTCCATGAGATACAAAGGCGAATCACAAAACACAGAAATTATTTGGCTGTGCTGAGTCACATGGAGCAGAAGTAAGTATACTTAATGTAATTAAACGTCCTTTTGTTTCTGAGGAAAAATAATTGAGGCGTATTATTGTAAAGAGAGCTTGACACGCAACGTGGAAGTATGATTAAAAATGTTCGCTTTACGTGAACGTTACAAATTGTTATACGGCTTCTTTGCCGATTTGTCAAATGATACACTGTAAAAAATGTTCGCGTTTTTCCAATACAAACGTGTATGAATTTTGTAAAATTTGGTATAGGAAATCGGAATTAATATGTTTGCATAGTAAATTTAATACAGATACATGAATTTTAATAATCCGGTGATTGGAAATTACAACACATGATTATTAAATCATCATTTACTAAATTAGTGTATGAAAATCAATATGCATTTTTGGAATTTTCGTATCCGATTTGAAATTTAATATACATTGTTTCGTTAAATGTAAGATCAAAGTTACTCAAACTACAGTTACTGGTATTGAAAAATACCAAGTAAAGTATTTGCAATTTTGTCTACATGGGTATATTACTTTATGAAAAATGTTTGCGTTTTTGCTACACAAAAGTGTGAGAAATTTACAAAACTCGCTGTAAGAAATAAACATTAATATAGTTGCATAGTAAATTTAGTATGCGTGTATGGATTTTACCGAACCGGTGATATAAAATTACAACACATGGTTACTAAATCAATCATTACTAAATTAGTACATGAAAATCAACATGAATTTTTGGAATTTTAGTGACTGATTTAAAATTTAATACACATTTTCCAATAACAAAAAAAAACCCGCACTAGATCGCTAACACTTACCACTTAGCATCGACTTCTGATAAGTTACTCGAGATTTTCAAAAAGATTCCGTTCATCCAAAAATTATGTTCACTTGAAAATATTTCCAACCTACTTTGCGCTCTGATTGCAATCAATTGAATATTTGGTTATGGCAATTATGAGTATGTTTGAGAGAATAATAGTTGTACAACTCTTATTGTCGTAAATGATAACAAGGCGTTGTAGGTTTTAATGAGGAGAATGTTCTCCCTCGCTTTCGTTTATTTTTACAAGTGTTTCCGTAATGGAGAAACAAACAATTAAAACATATTAATAAAAGTTAATGAATAAAAAGGGAAACATAAGCTGAGTTTTAGAGACGGCGAGTTCCTGAGGAAAAGGAAAGGATGACTACTTGAAGTTAGCAGTCACTTATTAGAGGAAAATTCACTTATGGGCAGTAAATTTGTTAGGGAGGGCAATTTACGTTAAAAGAATATTTTATTTAAGTTATTTTTTTATATCTATATTTATACTCTTTGGAAAAAACACAATTTAAAGGGAAGTCCCGACTTATGGACAGTCAGGTGAATTCTGTAGAAAAGAAATTACTTAAACAGCAACCTCGGGTTAATATATTTACTTATGAGCAGTAAATAGGACAAAAATTAGGAATTGTACGTAGGCAGCATTATTCCCGGATCCATACCTCCTGCGGTCGTCTCTACTGGGAGAAACGGGCAGGAAGTTTCGGACCAAAAGCTCTGAATCTTCACTGCTTATATGCACGGCCGGGACTCCTTTCTCTTGCGGGAGAAACCGCATCGTCGTGGCCATCTGTCGGCCGAGCGGGAACTACGGGAGCTTTCGCTAGCTCAGGCGCGGATCGCCAACTCGAGGGGCCCGGGCCGTTAGGGAAATTTTATTTCAGTTTAGGACGGAGTTTTATTTTACAGGAAGAAAAAAAACTGTAATCCAGGAGGCAAACAGTTTGACCGCTTGCGGACAACATTATGTCATTTAGATACACTGTAAAAAATGTTCGCGTTTTTCCAATACAAACGTGTATGAATTTTGTAAAATTTGGTATAGGAAATCGGAATTGATATGATTGCATAGTAAATTTAATACAGATATATGAATTTTGATAATCCGGTGATTGGAAATTACAACACATGATTATTAAATCATCATTTACTAAATTAGTGTATGAAAATCAATATGCATTTTCGGAATTTTCGTATCCGATTTGAAATTTAATATACATTGTTTCGTTAAATGTAAGATCAAAGTCACTCAAACTACAGTTACTGATATTGAAAAATACCAAGTAAAGTATTTGCAATTTTGTCTATATGGGTATATTACTTTATGAAAAATGTTTGCGTTTTTGCTACACAAAAGTGTGAGAAATTTACAAAACTCGCTGTAAGAAATAAACATTAATATAGTTGCATAGTAAATTTAGTATGCGTGTATGGATTTTACCAAACCGGTGATATAAAATTACAACACATGGTTACTAAATCAATTATTACTAAATTAGTACATGAAAATCAACATGAATTTTTGGAATTTTAGTGACTGATTTGAAATTTAATACACATTTTCCAATAACAAAAAAAACCCGCACTAGATCGCTAACACTTATCACTTAGCATCGACTTCTGATAAGTTAATCGAGATTCGAAAACGAAATCGAAAAACGAAATTTTCAAGAATTAAAAAAAATTTACGATCATTAGTAATGTTTTGGTGGTGACAAACTATTGTAATAGCTTAAACGTTTTGTTCTTCTGTCAAATTTTCAGCTATCCTATGGCTTCGCAAGATGAGCTAGCCGAGAATTCCGACAATTGTGCAATTTGCTGGGAAAAATTGGAAACAGCGAGAAAACTACCGTGCGGCCACTTCTTTCACAATTCGTGTCTACAGTCTTGGCTAGAACAGGACACATCCTGTCCCACCTGCAGATTAGCATTGAGTATGCAAGCTAGTCGAAGAGAAAACACACCGGAAATTCGACCGGAGTCTCCGGAATCACAAAATTCCGTCGGAAGAAACGACAATCACTTCTTTCACTTCGACGGCTCGAGATATGTATCTTGGCTGCCAAGTTTCTCAGTTGAGGTCACGCATAATCGTCTTAGAGGTGATATCCTCACTTTGGCGCACAGCAATTCCCAACTTGATGCTATGGCGAGACAGGTGAGTCCGCCTAATCTACTGAAACGAATATACAAAGAAAACCAAACGGCTGCTAATTAAATTTGCGCTTAAAAAAGAGCATTATGGCTTCCCAGAGGCAAATTTAGTAATATCTCCGCAGTGGTTCTTTGTACATTGCACTTTATTTCTATAATATAGATTATATTGTTTGGAGCGAAAGTTTTGATAAATGCATAACAATTTTGCTTTCTCATAGAGGAAGCTTTGTTTTAATGAAAAAAAAATTTTTTCGAGATTTTTATGTCAGGACACTTAGAATTGTCCAAAACGTCCAGAAAAGCTATCTAGAAAAAATGTCCGTATGTATGTGTGTGTGAGCATGTGGGGTAAAACACGTCAAGGCGGCCACACGAATTTTTCATTTCAATAAAAAGTTTTCAAATTTCTTGAGGATGTTGGTCTGGCTGAAAACAAAAATTGCAAATTTTTTCAGATTTTTTTATTGCATATTTCAGCCGTTACAAATAACTGAAAATAATAATCGTTAATTTTTCAACGCCTACGGCTCTCGCAAAAAAATCATGTTAACAAAAAATTTAAGGTATCCAACGTTCTTTTCAACAAATTTTTTTACAATTTTTCCTACTCCGTTTTATGCTATTTTTCGATTAAATAATATTTCCATTTTTTTTTCTCCGAAACTGCGTTCTCGATTCAGATGAGATTTTTACATTTTGTTCCTCAATACGTTAAGAATCTGAAAAAAAAAATGGCGAGATGGTCGGCCACTTCGTTCCACAGTTACAGCTCTTCAAATGATCGAACATAACGGTAATCTAATGTGTAATTGCTCTCTGCGTTCAACAGCGTTGAGACTGTCAATAGAAAAAATCTAAAGCCCGCATCACTTGTTTATTTTTTTGTTATTTTAAATTGAAGTTTTTTTTTTAATTAGGTTAATTGGCAAATTCCCCCGTACCTTTCGTCCGCACTTTGTGTTCACAACGCAGAACGATGGTCGTGTAACATTGAGCACGTGAATATTGAATTCAAGAGACATTCATTCACCACGTTTTGCCAATTTTCGATTGATCAGAAAAGAGCACGATGATGAATTACGTGTCATCAGGAAAAAAGTTTCAATTTCATCAGTCGATAAAATAAATGTATTAAAAAACCCAAAAATTGAAGAGGGAAAAATATCCGGTGCAAAAAATGCAGTACGGGCTTTAGAATTATTATGTAGACAGTCTGTTGAATGTACAGAGCAATTACACATTAAATTGGCCTGGTATTCGATCGTTTGAAGAACTGTAACTGTGGAATGAAATCGCCGCCCATCTCGCCAATTTTTTCTCAGATTCTAGACATATTAAGGAACAAAATGTAAAAATTTCAGCCGAATCGGGAACGTAGTTATGGAGAAAAAAAAATATTATAATTTTATTCCATTGAAAAATAGCATAAAACAGAGTAGGAAGATTTTGCAAAAAGTTTATTGAAATGAACGTTAAATACCTTAAATTTTTTGTTCACGTGATTTTTTTGCGAGAGCTGTAGTTTTGGCGTTAAAAAATTAATGATTATTATTTTCAGTTTTTTGTAACGGCTGAAATATGCGATAAAAAAATCTGAAAAAATTTGTAATTTTTGTTTTCAGCCAGACCAACATCCTCAACAAATTTGAAAACTTTTTATTGAAATGAAAAATTTGTGTGGCCGACTTGACAGGTTTTACCCCATGTATACAACTTCGAAAATTTGAACGCCGATAACTCAAGAACCGTTTTGTATATCGAGCTCAAATTTGGCACACAAGTGTAGCAGCAGACCCTAGTCGACTGTAGCAATTTTCGGCAAAATGTGAGCAAAAATTTCGATTTAATGCCGTTTTGAATTTTTTGAAAAAAGGAGATGCGCGCTCTAACTTTCGTAAAATTTAGTCCATTTTGCTAAATAGTTGGTTATAAGAGCAGGTGCATTCGATGTTGTTTGGTATTTAATTTGGCTCGAATCGGTACAGTGGTTCAGATTTTATGGAATTTTGGATTTACAACAAAAATTGACATTATCGCTCTATTGTAACTTTTGCAAAACTTGAGATAGCGAACTCAAATTTTCTAAGTTTTTCGGATTTTCTAAGTATTTGTACTAACTTCTATTGTACTATGTGGCTAATTATTTAAAAAATACTTTGACGATTTCATTTCGCTCATTAGAAGTTAAAAAAAAATAATAATTTAAATATGTGGCATCACTTGAAGTTTTTTTTTTTTTTTTGGTTTATTTATTTCGTCGCATTAATAACTTTTGGAGAATTTATGACTACACATGAAGGATGGTCGATATAAGTTAGCCAGAAAATTAATGGTCTACAACGAAAAAAAGGTTTTTGTAGCATTCGTTTTTCTGAAAAATTGGCAATTCATTTAATCAATTTATTTCAGGTACAACAACTGTTCCCTCATTATCCGAGAAATGTGGTCCTCGAAGATCTCAGAATTACAAGATCCGTCGAGCTCACCGTTGAGAATATTCTTGATGGTAGACTGACGTTGCCTCATCATGTTATCGAGGAACCGGAAACGGAATCTCTTGACCTAACGCAATTGACTACTAGCCGTATATTGCCCAGTCCATTGGCCCAAAAGTTGTGGGATCCTAGATTCGACATCCCTGTCGCTGATAGGTATTTATACGCAACGATTTTTTCGGCAGCATCGCTTGCAGAAAAAAAAATAAACGCTTTTCATTTTTTGTCTACACAAACTTAAATTCGTAAATTTATATCAGAAACTTTTTTATGCTTCGATTTACATCGAAACTCTTGTATTAAGGGTAGAAAATCCTTTACATGCGCGAAAATTAGTCATTTTTTCACGATTTTTTAACAGAAAACTGCTGCATTTACAGTATTTTTTTGAGTGATCTGAATCAGAAAACTAAAGTTTTTTTCGTTTACTTACAATTGCAGGGGAAGGATAAACCTATAAAATTATTTAAAAAGTATGAAATTAAATATTAAATAGACTTTTGAATGAAATGCTCCAATTTTCGGCTGATTTTTTCGACAATTTTCACCCCAAAAAAATAATTTATTTAAGCGATATCCTTAAAACTTTAGGTATATCCTTCCGGTAATGATATAGACAGAAACCTCTCAAAATTTCAGCTAGATCGGTCGATAACTTTTTGAGCTACAGCACGAGCAGTTTTTGAAAATGTAGTTTCGGGATAATCGCGGGATAACGCCGCCATTTTGTGTTGTAAAAAAAAATGTTTTTCAAATGTTAAAAGATCTAATAAAATAAGGTTAAAGTTTCAGAATCATAAGATTATTTTAACACATTTAAAAAAATTCGTACAAAATGATTCGCACAAAGGATTTTCTCCCCTTAAAAAATAGCAATATTAGTATTTCTGCTCGTCCATAATTGCCCTAAAGCAGATCTTAGGCTGTATTAGTGATGGGCGATGTCCAAAAAAAAAAAATCGATTACAGAAAAATCGATTGGCGAAAAAACTATCGATATAAAGCATCGATTTTTCTCTATAAACAATCGATGAACCGATTAATCGAATAAAAAAAATCTGGTACATAATAAACATTAAAATAATTATTAAAAAATAGATTTATTTTCTCATTGAACACTTTTTTACAAGTACATGCTTTATTCTCAACATTTGCTATCCCATTTACTCCAAAGATGTGTAACTGAAAAAAAATGTATTACTATTAAAGCTACAAGGTTTGTAGGTTAAAATTACTACAAGGTTTGCATAAAAGAAGGCTCATAATTAAGATTCTTCGAATTTAATATCTTAACTTGCTACTTCGATGTCGCACAATTAAAATCGGACATCGATTAATCGACCAACAAAAAAAATCGGATGAATCTAGTCGATTAATCGAATAAAAATATCGGTTCTTTCGATTAATCGAGAAACATCGCCCATCCCTAGGCTGTATAAGTTCCCGCTCTTTTTAAAATTCATACTTATGATAAAATTAATTGCACAATAATGCCTTACAGTGTTTTATAAAATCACTTAAAAATTTTCATAAAAATTGTTCGGAATATGTAACATTCTCTGTCAATTCAGCCACTTTTTTTTCGACCTTCTCCGATTTGCCCTGTAATTAGTTATATGAATCTACCACTAAAAGACCACTTTATGTGAATTTTTTCAGATTATTTAAAATAATTTTTCAGAAAATGGCTTTTTTTATTCAAGTGCAAATATCTCAGAATTTTGAATTTACTGAAAAAAAATGTCAGTACATAAAAGTTGTCGTTTATTGTTAGCTTTCGAGCGGAATATTCCAAATAATTGTCACGTTCCTGTAAGTATGATTTTTTTCCGAAAAATGGAGGAATTATTTTTTAATTAAAAAAAGGATATTTTTTTTTTACTGAAAAAATTACAGAGTATTGCTACATGACTTTTGATATCACAAAAAAATCGCCAGAGTGGCACCGATCGATCTTCTGGTATTAAAAAATGCATTTGTGTGAAAATTCCGAAAAACGGGGGCATTATTATTTTATTGATAAAAAAAGGTTACTTTTTTTTTGGCTAATAAAATTACAGAGTATTCTTGCATGACTGTAGATATTGCAAAAACATCATCAGAGTGGTAGGGATCGAGCTTCAGGTATAAAAAATAATAATTCCCCCGTTTTTCGAAACTTCCACACGAATAATTTTTTTTAATACCGTAAGCTCGATCCTTGCCACTCTGATAATTTTTTTGCAATATGTACAGTCATGCAAGAATACTCTGTAATTTTATTAGCCAAAAAAAAGTAACCTTTTTTATCAAAAAAATAATAATGCCCCCGTTTTTCGGAACCTTCACACAAATGCATTTTTTAATACCAGAAGATCGATCGGTGCCACTCTGGCGATTTTTTTGGGGTATCAACAGTCTTGTAACAATACTCTGTAATTTTTTCAGTAAAAAAAAATATCCTTTTTTTAATTAAAAAATAATTCCTCCATTTTTCGGAAAAAAATCATACTCACAGGAACATGACAATTATTTGGAATATTCCGCTCGAAAGCTAACAATAAACGACAACTTTTATGTGCAGACATTTTTTTTCAGTAACTTCAAAATTCTGAGATATTTGCACTTGAATAAAAAAAGCCATTTTCTGAAAAATTATTTTAAAAAATCTGAAAAAATTCACATAGAGTGTCTTTTAGTGGTACATTCATATAATCAATTACAGGGCAAATCGGAGAGGGTCGAAAAAAAAGTGGCTGAATTGACTGAGAATGCTTCATATCCAGGATTCTGAATACAAATAATTTTTTTCCTTCCTCGCAGAGAAAGATTTATGAAATTAAATTAATTCAGCCTTCTAACTCTAACTGCAAATGAGAATCTCATTTGTAATTTCGTAAATTATTGCAGTGGCGAAGAACCGTCGACTCTCGGCGGTAGATTCTCCAAGTCGTCTACGGAGAGAGAAAGGATTCTTCAGCGTAGAAAGGAGCACATGCTGTTAACAGCAAGACGAAAATACGTGGAGAGGCACCGAGAGCCTGAAACAGAGTCACCAAGAAGAAGCACCGACGACATTATGTCTTAAACGAAAAAAAAAAAATTCCGTTCTTAATATTTACAAAAAAAAAAAAAAAAAAAACGGGGTCGCGAAGACCGCAGAGAGAGACTTTTGAAACCTAAGCTTGAAAACTTGTTAGTCAGTCGGGGCCCCAAGAGGTAATAATCGCGCGAATAACAAGAAACACGGAAATGTCGAAAACGATATTTTGTTGACGATTTATCGTCGATTCGTGACTGACGACTTCCGTCTCAATTAGCATCGATTTTTACGAATCTCACTACGTATACGGTGTACCAATTTGCGAATTAATAACACGATAAATAAACGCAAAGAAATATCCAAAACACCACAATTTGGTGGAGTAAAAGGATACAAAAAATCATTTGAAAAAAAAGAACCAGCAGCAGACGAAGTTGAAATGGACACAGCAAAAGTCCTATTTATATATCGGGCATTCTAACTCGAATCGACATGATTGTGATCCCTCGATTTTGTATTATTTTTGTTCCTTTTAGTATGTTAAAAAAAACACTTTGTCTCAATATTTCCATTTTTTTAAAATTTTTATGGTAATAACCAAAATTGTTGATTACTAGGAAAGAACGATTTTGATTTTTTTATTTTTTGCAAATCTGAACAATATACTTTATACTGAAAAAGAAAATTGATGAAACTACGTAAGAGATAATCAAAATAGGAGCTTTTACTTATCATAGCTATTTTGGTATTTGCAACTTGCGAAAAATTGTATTTAATCAAACGTATAAAAAAAATCATTGACGTAGCTTTGCAATGATGAAAATTTTGGTTTATTGAGGCACAAACATTTTTTAAAAAAATCCAAAAAATGCTGTGGAATATTTATTAACGTTAAAAAAAAATCATTGACGCAGCTTTGCAATGACGCAAATTTTTGTTTATTCAGGCCTAAACATTTTTCAAATAAATCCATAAAAATGGTGCGGAATATTTCATCGTACTAAAATAAAGAAAATAAATGGAAAAATACAGGATCACGTTCCTGTCGATACGACGTAGAATGTTTCATATATGAAATCGATCGTCGGCCCGACGTTCTCGAACCGATATCAAGCGTATTATTGGGTTTTGCCTGCGGCGAAAAGTTGGATAACTGTAAACATTTGAGATTAAACTCGGCGCGCACTCGAACTTGAAAAGAAAAGTGCGACGGAAGTCCGACGTGATGACTCATGAGACGATGCGTTCTCAGCGTCGCACGAATCGCTGACGACAAGCTAGAGACAAAGTTTATTAAGAGGAGGCTGTGTTTTTATGCAAAGTTCTACTTAAAAACCTAAGAGACCAGTGATTCTGAGGTGAATCCGAGTTTTTAAAATTTAGCTGAGTCACGCATGCAGAATCTACAAAAAAATGAAAAAAAAAAACAACAACAAAAACTAATATATCTTTCTCTCTTGATATCGAGAAGAAAATTTATATTATACTATATCTATATATATTTATTTTAGAATAATGTTCACTAATCACTCGTGCAGGGTTGCGTTTTCCTCGAAAGATAATAAATTTAAATGACATTAAGGGGATGCTGGAGTAGATTTTTTTACCGACTTTGGTCGGTAAAAAGCTTCGGTTTCGTAGTTTACAAACTACGTTGTTAATATATCACAAATATATTTCAAATTGCACAGGATTATAATATCAACATAGGCGCATCGGCGTCCGCTCGAATTGTGGATGAAAACACTTGAAAAATAAAGAAAATCGTAATTTTGTAAACCTAACGAAAACCAATATGGCCGCTCGAACTGGCAACACCACCTATTTCGTCCGATATAAACATTTCTAAACATCATATTCAAAAGAAAAACGTGGACGCCAATTCTCTGAGGTTGTTCGCATTTTTTAAGACTGTTGGATTGGCGATAGCACAAAAGAAGCGCACGTAGTTTGTAAAGTACGTTTACGCAGTTTGTTCGCGATCAGAGTAGGTCGAGAAGAGCGTGAATGAAGTTTCCCTATTAGGACACAGGTGGCGCCGACGTAGTCTGTTTACTTTTGGCTTTTATTTATTTTTATTTAAGTCGGCAAAAAATCTACTCCAGCATCCCCTTAAGGGAATGCCGGAGTAGATTTTTTGCCGACTTTAGTCGGTAAGTTTTTCGATCAGGACACAGGTGGCGTCGACATAGTCTGTTTATTTTGCCAAAAGTAAACAGACTACGTCGGCGCCATCTGTGTCATAATGGGGAAACTTACCAACCAAAGTCGATAGAAAAATCTACTCCGGCATCCCCTTAAGGGGATGCTGGAGTAGATTTTTTGGCCGACTTTAGTCGGTAAGTTTTTCGATCAGGACACAGGTGGCGTCGACGTAGTCTGTTTATTTTGCCAAAAGTAAACAGACTACGTCGGCGCCATCTGTGTCATAATCGGGAAACTTACCAACCAACGTCGAAAGAAAAATCTACTCCAGCATCCCCTTAAGGGAATGCCGGAGTAGATTTTTTGGCCGACTTTAGTCGGTAAGTTTTTCGAACAGGACACAGGTGGCGTCGAAGTAGTCTGTTTATTTTGCCAAAAGTAAACAGACTACGTCGGCGCCATCTGTGACATAATCGGGAAACTTACCAACCAACGTCGAAAGAAATATCTACTCCAGCATCCCCTTAAGGGAATGCCGGAGTAGATTTTTTGGCCGACTTTAGTCGGTAAGTTTTTCGATCAGGACACAGGTGGCGTCGACGTAGTCTGTTTATTTTGCCAAAAGTAAACAGACTACGTCGACGCCATCTGTGTCATAATCGGGAAACTTACCAACCAACGTCGAAAGAAAAATCTACTCCAGCATCCCCTTAAGGGAATGCCGGAGTAGATTTTTTGGCCGACTTTAGTCGGTAAGTTTTTCGATCAGGACACAGGTGGCGCCGACGTAGTCTGTTTACTTTTGGCTAAAGATACTGAATCTACCGAAAAGCAATATGGCCGCACACGATATGTCAGCTGACCTTTGCCGTAAGATTTAATTGTTTCTGGAAATTAGATGTGTAAAATCAGACCGGACGTCAATTCTGTGATGATTTCTGAATATTCGAAAACCATCAGAATGTCAAATACACAAGCCAAATCCATTTACAGTGTATACTACGGTCGCGTTGCAAAGGCTCGGAGCTTTTGCCAAAAGAAAACAGACTACATCGGCGCCACTTGTGTTCTAATCGGGAAACTTCATTCGCGCTCTTCTTGAACCACTCTGATCGCGAATAGACTACGTGAACGTAGTTTGGGTTTTGCGTGGATTCCTTTTGTGTAATTGACTTTTCGACGCTCGTAGAATATTCAGAAAACGCTAAAGAATGGACGTACATTTCGATTTAACGTATGTGAGATCCAGAATTTTTTATATCTTACCAAACAAGCGATGCTGTCAAACCCTGGCGGCCATTTTGATTTCGGGAGGTTTAGTAATATACGATTTTTTTCATTTATTGTACGTTTTCACCAAATATTCGAATGTACGTTCACTCGTTTATATTGATATTACAATCGTGTACAAATTGAAGCATATGTGTAGCGTATTAACGAAGAATGATCAAAACTACGAAAAAGCCTGTTTTTACCGACCAAAGTCGGTAATAAAATCTACTCCAGCATCCCCTTAAATAGTTTATGTGCGCTTTATGCAACAGGCGTTTAACAAAGAAAGTTTTCTTTTTTTCATTGAGTTATTCATCGAGATTTTTTGTTAAATCTCAATGTACATTTCAACAAAAAAACCAAGCGTTCCTTTAAATCAGAGCTGTAAATGCCTAATACTTGTAGAAATAAAGATAATGTTACAATGAGGTCTATAATTATGATTTCATAATAATAGGATGTAGTGATTATAATACGATAGCTAAAATTTTGAATAGCTGCAAGAATTATTATTTTTCAATAAAATTTCATGATAATCTTTTTGAAAAAATGAAGAAACATAATTAATGCATTAATTATCTCTTCCATTTTTTCCACTATTTCTTCCAATATTTAAGCGAAAATTAGTATTTTTTGCAGCTATTCAAATATTTATACTCTATTTTATAATCACTACATATTATTATTATGAAATAATAATTACAAAACAAACTGTATTGTTAACTATATTTCAGGAATTAATAGAGATTTACAACTCTGCTTTAAATTATCCTTATGCCACCAAATTGGGCCATTTTTTAAAATGATTGTCGATAAATTCTTATTCCAATATGAAGATTGCTACAAAAATGACTTAACGATTAATGCCCAACGCTGATAGATATAATTCTAGTGTCCGAAAATGCGTGCACGCAGCTTTTTAGCTACTTGAAACAATACGACTGTATTTTGTAGTCTGTCGTCGTTATCTCTCGACAGATTTGTAAACGGCCCATTACTTATACGCTCATCGCATTCGTTTATTTATTCCATAGATAATCTAATATTAATTATGTTCCTCGAATGTCCTACCACATTGGTAAGAAAATAGATAAACATTGAGATAAAGATTGAAATTACGCGTTAAAAATTTATTTAAAAAATTCGCCGATATTTGCGGTCATTCTTTATTCGTTACTCAAAATATATAAACATTTTATGGAAAAAATAAAGACAATTTTTTCCATAAATCTTAATTAAAAAATGTCACAATAATCTAATTGATGGACAAAGTAGAAAATAATAAGTAATAACTATTTGTCTTCCTTTCTAAAGCATGAATAAAAAAATTTCGTGAAAACTTATATAAATATATATTTGTTTGTCTTTAATTGTTTATGCGTTTTCTCAGCAATATGATATAATATTTTAATTAAATAATTAACGTCGTATTATATTTTTGAAAATAAATCAACAAACAGTGTGAGATAAAGTAATTGAATGTTTACAAGTCTGTATTTCGATGATTTTTATTGGTAAGACATCGACGTAACGCGATTTGACAATAATAATTTTACGAAACGTTTGTCCTAATTATTTAATGGTCATGTTTCAAGTTAATTAAAAAACAATAACGCAAAACTTTAACGCTGCAAGTTGCGCTAAGATACGACTTACCTCGTATCTTCAATATTCAAACAAGTATGGTGATTATATAGTCAGTGTTGTTAATTGATACAAATCCTATATTTCCTCGAGGGAATAATGATCGATGATTCACCGATGCGATTTGCGTAAAACATTCCCTGGTTAATCGAAACATCGTCATGTGCCAAGTTAGAAAATGAAATTACGTTCGTTTCCTTCCACATTAATGTTCCGTCGTCCGTGAATCACGAACGAATCATTCAATCACCCATTAATGAGCTACGCGGGGACTGCAGTTCGTTACTGTCTGAGTTGAGCCATTTTTCATTTACATATGCAACAGGGGAGTAAAATAACTGATAATTGGTATAGGAATCATAATTCCACCGCCACTTGTCGTTTCATGAGTCATTCGTATCGGTAATTTTTTTTTTTCACTCCTGTTACTCAGATTTTCAAGTCTACTTCTTAAAACATTATTTTTGTTACCAAGTTTTGGTATATTTGCAGCTAATTTGCTGCACAATTAAAAAATTCTTTATAAATAATATATGTTGGAAGTTTTTGTTTAACCACCGGTATATTAGTGATGGGCGATGTCCAAAAAAAAAATCGATTACAGAAAAATCGATTGGCGAAAAAACTATCGATATAAAGCATCGATTTTTCTCTATAAACAATCGATGAATCGATTAATCGAATAAAAAAAATCTGGTACATAATAAACATTAAAATAATTATTAAAAAATAGGTTTATTTTCTCATTGAACACTTTTTTTACAAGCACATGCTTTATTCTCAACATTTGCTATCCCATTTACTCCAAAGATGTGTAACTGAAAAAAAATGTATTACTATTAAAGCTACAAGGTTTGTAGGTTAAAATTACTACAAGGTTTGCATAAAAGAAAGCTCATAATTAAGATTCTTCGAATTTAATATCTTAACTTGCTACTTCGATGTCGACTAATTAAAATCGGACATCGATTAATCGACCAAAAAAAAATCGGATGAATCTAATCGATTAATCGGATAAAAATATCGATTCTTTCGATTAATCGAGAAACATCGCCCATCCCTACCGTATATTATGTTTAATATGCGCAATTCCACATGAAATCGGCCGGATTTGGGTGTTTTTTGACCTCTCATTTTTTTATTTGAATGAAACTTTTTTTTTACGCGAACTATACCCAAAATGAATATACCCATATTTTTCTGTTTGGCCATAATTTTTTTTTAATTATGGGATGTTCAATTTTTTGAAAAAACGAGTGCATGACTTCGAAAATTAATATCTCCGGTTCTATTTGTTCTAGGAAGATGAACTAATGCGCGTTTTAAAGTCAAAACAATGAGGGTTCATAAAATAATTTTCTAGAAATTATAAACTTGCAAATTATTATTGTTATTAACAATTGAAAAATAAAATAATTTCTTTCGAAAATTCGGATTTTTTAATTAATTTATTTTATTAAATTTTCATTTCATCCCGTAACGCTTCCAATTTTTTTTAGATGGAGATTTGATTTGAAAATTCTTTGATTTTATTGAAAATTCCATCAAATCTCCACCTCAAAAAAAATTGTAAGCGTTACGAAATGAAATGAAGAATTTAATAAAATTAAATTTTTTTTTAAATCCGAAATTTTCGAAAAAAATTATTTAATTTATCAATTGTTAGTAACAATAATAATTTGCAAGTTTATAATTTCTAGAAAATTATTTTGTGGACTCTCATTCTTTTGATTTTAAAACGCGTTCTGGTTAATAATTTTTTAAGCTCGCCATTCACTCGTTTTTTTCTTTTTAAATAAAAAACCCCATAATTAAAAAAAAATGTTGGCCAAACAAAAAAAAATACGGGTCTTTTCTTTTTAGATACAGATTGCGTAAAAAAAATGTCATTCAAATAAAAAAATGCAAGATCAATCCTCGGCCGATTTGAGGTGGAATTGCTCATATTACGCGACTTTTGAGATTCAGGATTTTGAGATTTTTATTTCCTCCTAGAATTTCCATAAAATTAGAAAAATGTTTATTGCTGTCGATGATGAGGAAAAGTGAGGATTTTCATAGCTGAGAGGTTTAAAAATCACGCATCTGCTTCTCACGCAAAATTTATCGAGTCACCGGTTTCTTGGTTTGTTTAAATAACGACAACGACACGAGTATCGAATTAAAAAAAAAATAGACTCGAAATAATTGTTATTAATGAAAGATATTATTATTCTTAATTTATGGATAATCATATGTTTTCTTAAGCAAAGCCCAACTCTGGATACGACTGCTGCAGGGGCCCCAGATGATTTAAATAATATAATAAAGAAAAAGGAAAAATGTTGCGTCGGCCTGCTCGAAGAGTAAATAACGCTTTTCGCTCCGCCTCGCACTGCGACTACTACTCTATTATCTCTTACTCTTCGTGAATTATACACTCGCCGAATAGCTTACTAATAATATAACACGAAATGAAAACTATAAAGTACTGTGTGCGATTTAGCGACGTGGTTGTGTGAAAAATCGGGTTGCAAAAGTTACGTTAATCTCCTGCGGGTTCAAAGTGTGTGATTAGCATACGAAAATTCTTGTTTTCTATTTTCTTCACCCTTTTTTCGGGCCATGTACTTGAACAAAATTAATCATTACGTTGTGAAATCGCAGCGATAAATTTTGTGCTCCACGAGACTCCACAGAAACAATTTGATAATGAGCTAAAGAATCATTTTGTAGCACTTGTTATTTAAGGGGATGCTGGAGTAGATATTTTTGCCGACTTTGGTTGGTAAGTTTTTCGATCAGGACACAGGTGGCGCCGACGTAGTCTGTTTACTTTTGGCAAAAGATACTGAATCTACCGAAAAGCAATATGGCCGTGCACGATATGTCAGCTGGCCTTTGCCGTAAGATTTAATTGTTTCTGGAAATTAGATGTGTAAAATTAGACCGGACGTCAATTTTGTGATGATTTCTGAATATTCGAAAACCATCAGAATGTCGAATACACAATCCAAATCCATGTACAGTGTATACTACGGTCGCGTTGCAAAGGCTCGGAGCTTTTGCCAAAAGAAAACAGACTACATCGGCGCCACCTGTGTTCTAATCGAGAAACTTCATTCGCGCTCTTCTTGAACCACTCTGATCGTGAATAGACTACGTGAACGTAGTTTGGGTTTTGCGTGGATTCCTTTTGTGTAATTGACTTTTCGACGCTCGTAGAATATTCAGAAAACGCTAAAGAATGGACGTACATTTCGATTTAACGTATGTGAGTTCCAGAATTTTTGATATCTTACCAAACAAGCGGTGCTGTCAAACCCTGGCGGCCATTTTGATTTCGGGAGGTTTAGTAATATACGATTTTTTTTCATTGATTGTACGTTTTCACCAAATATTCGAATGTACGTCCACTCGTTTATATTGATATTACAATCGTGTACAATTTGAAGTATGTGCATAGCGTATTAACGAAGAATGATCAAAACTACGAAAAAGCCTGTTCTTTCCGACCAAAGTCGGTAATAAAATCTACTCCAGCATCCCCTTAAGGGGATGCCGGAGTAGATTCTTTTGCCGACTTCAGTCGGTAAGTTTTTCGATCAGGACACAGGTGGCGCCGACGTAGTCTGTTTACTTTTGGCTAAAGATACTGAATCTACCGAAAAGCAATATGGCCGTGCACGATATGTCAGCTGATCTTTGCCGTAAGATTTAATTGTTTCTGGAAATTAGATGTGTAAAATCAGACCGGACGTCAATTCTGTGATGATTTCTGAATATTCGAAAACCATCAGAATGTCAAATACACAAGCCAAATCCATGTACAGTGTATACTACGGTCGCGTTGCAAAGGCTCGGAGCTTTTGCCAAAAGAAAACAGACTACATCGGCGCCACCTGTGTTCTAATCGAGAAACTTCATTCGCGCTCTTCTTGAACCACTCTGATCGCGAATAGACTACGTGAACGTAGTTTGGGTTTTGCGTGGATTCCTTTTGTGTAATTGACTTTTCGACGCTCGTAGAATATTCAGAAAACGCTAAAGAATGGACGTACATTTCGATTTAACGTATGTGAGTTCCAGAATCTTTTATATCTTACCAAACAAGCGGTGCTGTCAAACCCTGGCGGCCATTTTGATTTCGGGAGGTTTAGTAATATACGATTTTTTTCATTTATTGTACGTTTTCACCAAATATTCGAATGTACGTCCACTCGTTTATATTGATATTACAATCGTGTACAATTTGAAGCATGTGTGTAGCGTATTAACGAAGAATGATCAAAACTACGAAAAAGCCTGTTCTTACCGACCAAAGTCGGTAATAAAATCTACTCCAGCATCCCCTTATTTAAGAGGATGCTGGAGTAGATTTTTTTGCCGACTTTGGTTGGTAAGTTTTTCGATCAGGACACAGGTGGCGCCGACGTAGTCTATTTACTTTTTGCAAAAGATACTGAATCTACCGAAAAGCAATATGGCCGTGCACGATATGTCAGCTGATCTTTGCCGTAAGATTTAATTGTTTCTGGAAATTAGATGTGTAAAATCAGACCGGACGTCAATTCTGTGATGATTTCTGAATATTCGAAAACCATCAGAATATCAAATGCACAAGCCAAATCCATGTACAGTGTATACTACGGTCGCGTTGCAAAGGCTCGGAGCTTTTGCCAAAAGAAAACAGACTACATCGGCGCCACCTGTGTTCTAATCGAGAAACTTCATTCGCGCTCTTCTTGAACCACTCTGATCGCGAATAGACTACGTGAACGTAGTTTGGGTTTTGCGTGGATTCCTTTTGTGTAATTGACTTTTCGACGCTCGTAGAATATTCAGAAAACGCTAAAGAATGGACGTACATTTCGATTTAACGTATGTGAGTTCCAGAATCTTTTATATCTTACCAAACAAGCGGTGCTGTCAAACCCTGGCGGCCATTTTGATTTCGGGAGGTTTAGTAATATACGATTTTTTTCATTTATTGTACGTTTTCACCAAATATTCGAATGTACGTCCACTCGTTTATATTGATATTACAATCGTGTACAATTTGAAGCATGTGTGTAGCGTATTAACGAAGAATGATCAAAACTACGAAAAAGCCTGTTTTTACCGACCAAAGTCGGTAATAAAATCTACTCCAGCATCCCCTTAAGATATCTTTATTTTTACGCTGTTTCAAATATCCTGTGTGTGCAGCAATGTTCTCGATTTATTGTTTAAAACTTTGCGATTTATAAAACAAAAAGTATTTACCATCATTATGGTTTCCTATTTATTAAAAAAAATAAAAAGTACAGCGGATTCGTACAATTGTACTAAGGTGGTTCATTTTGAATGATTTTTTTTGTCTCCTATTTGAAAGTCCGAAGATGCGAAATAATGAAGAAAAATTCAATGCATTTGATTTTTCGAGCACTTCGATTTTCACTGAATTCAAAACTTATTTCGATATTTAAAAATGAAATTTTTTTTGTAACTTTATGAAAGAACATCAATTTGGTATATTATTTTATTCGTCTTCGAGATATAAATAATTTTGCAACTTTATAATATGTAACTCATAAATTGATGGGCAAAATGTGCGATAATTGACTTTTTTTCAAGTAATCGTCAAATTTAGCTATGTATAAGAAATATGTATAAGTTTGAGGAAAAATGTAGCGAAGCTGATCGAAAGTGCCCGATTTCATGGATATTTTGGAAGATTATTATGTAGAATATTCTTCGCAATTATTAGAAAAAAAAAGACCGATAAAATTTTTTTTAGCTTTTTCAAAATGGAAGAAAAATTAGAAGTTCAAAATAAACCACCTTACTTAAAAAATTTTGTTATTCAAGCTATTAATAGTGGGTTGAATGTCGGATTCGCTGATGTGATAAAAATCGATCTTTACGTACGCGTACATCACGTATTTATGCATTTCGATGCGTAGAATTCCCTTCCAAACGTTGTTCGCAATTCATGGGTGATACTTGTTAATTACTCGGCTTTTACGTTATGTTTTTATAGCATAGTTTTGATAAATTTCCGAGGATTGTGAATAATCGTTGTTGGGTGAGATGTACAGTAACATACGCCCACTAATCTGGTAAATGAAAATAATAGCGTCTATCTTTTCAATGTTTTGCGACGAAAGTTTACCGGACCCTCGATGGGAAGGGTAAAAACATGTGTATGTACGTACGTACAGTATTCATGCATTATTTAATAATTAATAAAAGAATGAAAAAAATAAAACAAAGTACCGCGCATCTACCATAAAACTCACAGACAAATACTATACTATTATTACTATTATCATAAGTATTAATGGAGCTATTTATTGCCTAGAGCTTTAAGTGACAATTAGATAGATGTAAGATGATGTACAAAGAAATTTATCTTATTGCAAAAAAGTTATCATCAAGTTTTTGGCATTTCCATGGTCACTTTACCACATTATTAACATTATCTAAATAATCGCTTCAATAATTTTTTTTTCTTTTTTTCTAGAAAGATTAATAGATAATTTAACATCATTTTGGAAAAGGCAATTTTTTCAACCCGAAAAACGTTAAGAATATTTAAGGCTTAGATATTAATGGTTGATATCCGTTGGATGTCCGTGAGAATGGAAAGCAAATGTATCAGTTTTTATTCAGATTGGAGTTACGTCCGTGCATATTCATATATTATATTAACCCTTCCATAATATCTTTGTAAATATAAAGTGAGTTTAGAAATTCTCTCTATTACCACTGAATAAGCCTGTCCTTCGGTTAGGGATGTAAGAGAAGTAAGACAAATAAAGTACATTATCAATTGTTGTAGTTATATCATTTTTCTTCTATTTACCTGAGAAGCGGCGAAATTGGCTACTGTAACAATTTGTCCTCATTAGCGTTGAAAGAACAAACTCGACTTTACCGTCTATTTAAGGTAGTTCTGTCGGTACGCCGGAGTCATAAATCTCAGAGTCTATATGACATTAAAAAATAATCATACCGATCACTTTGACTGCCTCAATAATAATATCAAAAATAATCGAGAATCCTTCGAAATTGTCGTAATCAAATTAAAATGATTATTTGTAAATAGTTGATATGTTTAGTGCGGATTTGACTTCATTTTTACGATAATTAGGTTAGGAAACGTCATTTGGCGCGGTATCGTGCACTTTGACCTTGGTTCAATTAAACATTATTCCGGAGACTTCACCTTTTTTCATGATGCATCAAGTCCTGAATGATTTGCGAATCCGTAGTACTTTTTATTTTTTATCTATCTTTGATCTAAGTATGTTAATTTTCGATTTAAAGATCAATTTTTCCAGCCCTCCCGTTAGCGCCATGTAAAAAGATCGATTTTCAAGTTTTAATTGTTCATTCAAATACTCGGTAAAAGCCTTCAAGATTTTGTGCAAGTAAAATTGAATAGCTAAATTACAACATGTCCAAAATTCATGCATATGAGTTTAGATTGCCTTCACGACAGAACTACCTTAAGGTAGTATGTGCACAAACCTCACGATCAGAGAGAAAAGTGATTTTTTAATATGCTATAGAATAGGTTGAAAGGATGCTATCTGTAAAATTTCAAACCATTTTACCGACCATTTACAATACTAGTTAATGTGCAAAATTGAGAAATTTAGTACATGTTATATACGGAAATTGCCCTGATAACACTTTCAGACCGAAATAACCATTCTTCAAATTCAGACACCTCCGTAAATAAAAGCTCGAAATACCGAGAAAACTGCTACGAACACGTATGGCCCTTAAAAAATATATGTTACCGAATATTTCGAATAGAGATCATCGATTAAATTGACGAGTTTTTGCGAACCGGCATCAAACTGCCGGAAAACAGTTGACTATAGCGTAGCCACGCGTTCCTTGATTGGCCAAATGGCGGCCGGCTGGACAATCTGAGTCAAATGACACTCTTATTTAAACTACTACCGTTTTATAAATATACACACCTTATCATCACACACACTTCATCATTTTCTCTCTTTATATTGTGATTTTTAAAATAGCGAAATGTGTGATACTTCGCTTTTTCCCCATAATAAAAAATATGGACTTTCTATTGACTAGGTACTCCGCTCATACTACCTTAATATTACAAGCTTGTCTTTCCCATACTTCCCAGGGGCCGTTCCCATACTCCCCGGAGGATTTTCCTATACTTTCCGTGGGGTTTGTCCATACCCCACAGGACGTATATATATCTCTTTTAGAAAGATCTCGCCACCGCCGCCGCCACCACCGTCTCAAGAATCGAGGGACTTAGAAAAATTCAGGGGGGTCTATGAGTCCCCAGAGGGGATGAGGTCTGTGAGATCCCAGAGGGGTTGGGGTCTGTGAGACCTCAGAGGGGTTGGAGTCTGTGAGACCCCAGAGGGGTTGGGGTCTGTGAGGCGCTAGATCTGGTGGGGCCTGCGAGACCCCAGAGGCGGTGAAATCTGTGAGACCCAGAGGTGATGGGGTCAATGGGAACTCAAACCCAGTTTTTTTCTAACTGCCTCGATGACCGACGCGAGCGCGCGAGCTACAATAACATAGTAGTATTATATATATATGTCTCTCTATATTATAAAAAGATCTCGCCGCCGCCGTGTCAAGAATCCAGGGACTTAGAAAAATTCAGTTCAAATCAGCGTAAGGAGGGTGAGGGGGTTTCTGACGGAGTGGGGGGTTCTGAGGGTTTGAGTGACGGGGTTTCTGATGGAATGGGGGGGGTCTGAGGGTTTGAGTGACGGGGTTTCTTGCGGAGAGAGGGGGGGGGGGGTTCTGAGGGGTTGAGTGATGGGGTGAGGTTATTTGTGAAGGGCTGAGTGGTGGGGTTTCCGACGGGGTGAGGGGGGCTTCTGGGGGGTCAAGTGACGGGGTTTCTGACGGGACGGGGGGGGGGGGGGGGGGTCCGAGAGGTTTCTGACGGGGTTTCACATTCAAATTTCAAAAATTTTCACAAGCCCGGCTTGGGGGGAGATTGCGAGCGCGCGCAGCGCGCGAGCCACAATAAAATCCTAGTATATATATATATGTATTAGGGTGTCATGACAGCATTTTTGAGATTTAAAAATCGACGCGTTGTCTATTTAACACTTAAACGACCTTTGACTAATGTTATAAAATGGAAAAAATAGCAGGTCTTGCCCCCCTCTGGCCTATGATACCAACGTTTTGTTGCACATCATAGTATTTTTGAGACTTTTTTTTAGTTTTTTAAACTAGGGCGTTTTTTAGATAGCTTTAATTATTTATAACTTAGAAATTACGATTTAAAAAAATCAGAAAAAATTACTGCATGCATTTTTCAGTTGGAAGAAAAACATAAAAAATTGCCGCGAAAAAAAAAATTTGAAGCCGTTGACCAAGTTGGTATGGAATGCCTCATATAATTAACAAAAATTATTGGGACTGGTAAGATTATTAATTTTACTATTTATCATTTATCCATCAGCTGATTAATAACTTCAAGTAGTAAATGAACAAGTGAAACAAATCTTTAATTTTAACTGAATGATCAATGATTTTTCGGTATTATTATGATTCAACAATATTACCATTTTTCTCTCGTAGCAAAATATTTTTATTCAGATTATGCTTTTGGTAGAAAATGATCATCCGAAGCATTCAGAGAATACACAGATTTTGTTCTTTGAAGATGCCAATAAAACGTATTTTTTGTTTAACAGTTTTTAAAGAATTTCCATTTGAATCTTAGTTCAATGTAAGTGGAAATCTACGAGGCAGGATGCTACTACATTTTCTATGACAAAAAAGAATTATCATTATACTTTCTAATATATCAGTAATAGTTTATTGTACACAAAATGTAGAGAGTATTGCCACGATTTTATTCACATTGCGGAGTCTTTTCAAGACGACTCAACCAATGAAATTCATGACAACTATATGCAGAATAATGTGAGCAAATATGAAATCGGCGAATCCTCTTTCCGGGCTTATTCCATGGAACTGACTCTTGTTCTGTGGATTTACTTGCAACCGCAGGCAAACTGTAACAATAAAATGCATGGTTTAGTTTAATACAAGATGAGATATTAAGATAAAGGCTTGTTCTTGTTCAGCTCCAACTATTTTCACCTTCTGCCTATTGGATTTGCATATGTAGATGTACAATTAAGGAGATTAAGAAAAATTATGCAAAATTTCAGTCATTGAAACAAATATTCAGATTTCTATAAAATCTGAACTATTCTATTGATCTTTACTAAATTAGATGTATAGCATGAATGAAGATCATTTACATACACTGTAAAAAAAAATCTACTTGAAATATAGTGTACTTTTACTGGAAGTTTTTATTTATAAACTGGTATATTTAATTAAGTATACAAGTGTAATGTAAAATTAATGTATGCTACAGCACATTCAATAATTTACTTTAATTTTACAATAAAAGTACTTAAATTTTAATAATTTTCTTTAATTTTGCTGGAAAAGTACATGAATTTTATATCACAATTGTATATCAAATTGCGATGACGAGTTTATGAACAAAAACTTACAATCATTTTGCAAAGTGTAGAAAACAAGATCAGATTGTCAGTAAATCGAGTTCAAAATAATGTTAGTTGATAGCAAAAAAAAGTTTGCTTTTCAAATTTTATTCATATAAATAAATAACCTTGTTTACACTGTACGTATTTACAATAGGCTCTAAAGTGTACCTGTGTATAATAACAAAAGGGTAAAATATAAATAAAAAAAATATATAGTATACAAATATATGAAATATATATATCTATATTAGGGTGGTCCATTTTTGCACGATTTTTTTTTTACGCAGCACCTCTCAAAACTGTTCTCTGTTACGAAAAATAATTCCTCGTAAATCATCGATGTGATAAAAAATATGTAAATTTTCTTGTTTTAAACATTTTTTTCAGTGGAAATTCTCATGTATATCTTTACATTTTTTGCATTAGATGCGTGTAGAGATACTGGATATCACTCCGACAGTTCGTTATTGTTTTATGGTAGTTTTGGAGTACGAAATAATAGCAACTGCGAAAAATGTGTGCTGTGAAAGAGAAAATTAGAGGATGAGCAGATATTTTCAAAAAATTCAAAATGTGATAAAATTTTTATCGCTAAGCCGATTAACGCCGAGTTAAATCCCAAATCCTGTCTGATAATAGTATACTTGTGTACCAAATTTCAGCTAGATATCTGCAAAATTGTGGAAGTCGGAACGAAAACAAACTTTAAAAAAAATTACAAACTTCGCTACCGGCGTGATGTGACATATTTATCACAGAATAACTGTGCTATATCAATACTAAAAAATTCTCGTAAAAACAGTGAATGATAATGATAAACATTTGGTCACTAGATTAACAAATTACATTCTGGAGATGCCGGAAACAATTAAGTATATTATGAGACACTCTATAACAACAATAATTGTCCGAAACCTTCAAATGTTTACGATTATCATTCGCTCTTTTTACGAGAATTTTGTAGTTTTTATATAATAGGTTTTTTGAGATAAATACATCATATTATACAGATAGAGATTGACTGAGATAATTTTATAATTTTACAATTATAATTTTATAATTTTTTTTTAAGTTTGTTTTTGTTCAAAGGTCCATAATTATATAGATATCTAACTTCAATTTGGTTTACACATAGAATATTATCAGACAAAGGTAGGGACTTAATTTGGCATTAATTCTCTTAGGGATTGAAATTTTATGGCATTTCGAATTTTTCAAAAATATTTGCCCACCCTCTATTTTTCACTTTCACAGCAAATATTTTTTGCAGTTGCAATTATTTCGTACTTCAAAACTACCATAAAACAATAATGGACTGTCATAGTGATATCCAGAATCTCTACACTCGTGTAATGCAAAAAATATGAACATATACATGAGAATTTTCACTGAAAAAAATGATCAAAACAAGAAAATTTTTTAATTCCATCGCGACCTCTACATATTTTTTTATTGCATTTATGATTTATAAGGATTTTTTTTTCATAATAGAGAACAATTTTGAGGGGTGCCCCACAAGAAAAAAATATATTGTGCCAAAATGGACCACCCTAATCGATATACACTGAAAAAAAATTCTATTGCGGGTTGCCAACAAGAAGTGTTTTTGAATCAACTCCAGTTCTTATTCGTTCAATCCCATTTAACATTGAAATAATAAACGCCGTGTCTAGCGTCACACACAATCGTGACTCTTGTATCAATATTTAAATCACCCACTCCACGTGACTGTTAGTTTTTTTGCTAAAATCATACAAAGTTCTCGTGACTTACAGTTATTTGCAAAAGTCACGCAAAATTTAAGTGACTCACAGTTATTTGTAAGAGTCACACTGAACAATCTTAAAAAAAAGTTAGTGCGTTGTAGCTCTGTAAAAAAAATATATATGTGAATAGGAATTGACGTTTATTATTACAGAATATTTGTCGTTGGTACGTTCGTCAAATGGTACAAACATGATAAGTCTGTATAGTTATGTATTACATTATTAACGTGATGGGCTATACATTTTTATCGTTCTCTCTTTTGTTATTACATTACCTGATACATTACTTGCACGTAAATTTTGCATGACTTTTGCAAATAACCATAAGTCACGAGAACATTGTGTGATTTTAGCAAAAAAACTAAAAGTCACGTGGAGTGTGTGACTTTAATATTGTTACAAAAGTCACGATTGTGTGTGACACTAGACACGGCGAATAATAAAATATTATTTTGCTTACTTTAAAGTTATTCTTTCGATCTCGTGTGGAATTGGAAGAATTAGAATTCTAATTAAGTTGATTATGCTTATTTTCAGCAGCTCGCAAACTATGGTTTTATTGAATCAATGAAATTGTTTTCATTGCGAGGTGCGAGGATTCATGACCTGAATTTATTGCATGAGCAGTTTTTATTTTTATTTCAATCAAACAATGCGATTCTATTTATAATTTTCCACCCCTCGTCTCCAATCCATTTCTTAAGTTTTTCTCTTCGATCCGTATTATTGATCAATTTGCAAGATTTCATATTTTTATGAATTGCACATTGCACAGTGCTCTTAATAACATTAGAGAACATCACAGTTAATATTAGTAGCTTATCGAAAGCTAAAATAAATGAAGAAATATCTATTCCCATGTCACTAACATAAAACATAATAAAAATATAGATGTTATGAAACAGTTGAGTAAAATAACATTTTTGAAGAAATATAAATATGTTACCGGCTAGAATGAAGCAAGAAACGCAGCTGATAAAACCGCTGAGAAAACTGTTGAACGGGAATGTGCCAACAAGACAGCAATACACAAACTGTATGACACCCGTGAGAAATATATACAGCAAATATGCGTCAATAATCTTGAGTTTTTTTGGAGTATTTTTCGTGTACTCCTGCCAAAATTTTCCAACCACAGCGATTACAGACATCTTTGGACAGTTGTTTTTGTTTTCTTAACGCAATAAAGTTATTTAATTTATTGAAATAAACGCAGACGAGAGTGACGCGTGGCAATGTCTTAACCGGCGAAGTAACAGTCATGAACTACGCAGCTCTTCTTCTTCTTCTTCCTTTGCACCTGGCTATCGCCATCTATTGACAGCATGTGCCACTAACTACGCAGCTCGTGAATATTATTCCGCTGATTGGGTAGTGACTCTCAACCAGAGATGTAAAATGACCGTCATTTTCAACTTGCGTTAGTGACGCGTCATTATGACCGTCACGTGACGTCATGTGACGTCATTTTCAATTTTGACAATTTTTCTAAGTAAAAATTACCGTCATGTTCTTTCACGTCATGTCACATAACCGTCATGTTCATTTACGTCATATCACATAACCGTCATGTTCATTTACGTCATGTCACATAATCGTCATGTTCATTCACGTCATGTCACATAACCGTCATGTTCATTTACGTCATGTCACATAACTGTCATGTTCATTTACGTCATGTCACATAATCGTCATGTTCATTTACGTCATGTCACATAACTGCCATGTTCATTTACGTCATGTCACATAACCGTCATGTTGATTTACGCCATGTCACATAACCGTCATGTTCATTTACATCATGTCACATAACTGTCATCTTCATTTACGGCATGCCACATAACCGTCATGTTCATTTACGCCATGTCACATAACCGTCATGTTCATTTACGTCATGTCACATAACGGTCATGTTCATTTATGTCATGTCATATAACCGTCATGTTCATTTACGTCATGTCATATAACCGTCATGTTCATTTACGTCATGTAACATAACCGTCATGTTCATTTACGTCATGTCACATAACCGTCATGTTCATTTACGTCATGTCACATAACCGTCATTTTCATTCATGTAATGTCACATGACCGACATGACGTGCATAGTGAAGCAAGCTCGTCAGAAGGCGGGTCATTTGACGGTCACATGACGGTCGCGTGAACGTCACATGATGGCTCCAAAAATTACCAATTTCGTGACCAGTGGCGCTTTTTTTAAACTTCATATAAAATGGCGTGTGGCGCTGATGATTAGGTCAGCATGCCCAACAGCTGTTCGCTACCCGCTCAATTTCAAGCCTCGCAAGAGTTGGCGAACCCGTTTTCGTAAGTATAAATAGATAATTCGATATCTTATCACTAGCCGTCATTTAGAATATTATTAACAATATTTGATTATTATGGTAATTTAATATCAGCGTGCGTTGCATTCCCGTTGGATAAAAAAAATCGGCCGTCTAGTCGGGAGACGAAAATTCAAAATTTTATGACGGATTTGTGACCGATAAAAAATGACCGTCATTTTGCATCTAAATAGGTGTTTTAGTCAAATGACCGTCATGTAGGGCCGTCACAAGACGCGCACCAAAATGACCGTCATTGTTACTTAGAAAAATAAGTGAAAAAAAAGACGTCACAAGACCGTCAATTGACGGTCATTTTGTTGTAATTTGAACGATCGCAAAAAAGACGGTCATTTTGCATCACGATATTTTTTGTCATTTTTTCCGTCACGATGTGTTCATGCGAACCTTATTTTTCGGATTTTGGTCATTATTGTAGCTATATAAAGTTAGTCATGCAACATTTAATTTAAAAAACTTAGTCTTTTTCTAATGGATTGGTGGTTGAATGTTGGTAATTATTGGCCTAATTTCAACGTTTGGTGGTCAATGGTTTATTGATAATAGTTAAGTAAAAAAAAATACTGTCAAGTTAGCTATACATTTTTTTCTTTTTTTCCAAATCGCTTCAAACTAAGCTTAATCATTGGAAAATCGTTTGGGGGGCACAAATAACATATTTAAAACGTTTGGTGGTCAATGTTTTGATTATAATCGTTAAATTAAAAATATTACCGTCAGGTTAGCCAAAAAAAAATTATTTTTTTCCAAATCGCTTCGGTCTATGCTTAATCGATAAAAAATCGTTTGGGGGTCACAAATAACATATTTGAAACGTTTGGTGGTCACCCTTGTAGTTAAAAAATGCGAAAAATGACAAATAGGGCGTCGGGTGGGAGTTTTAATGTGACGCATGCGTCACTTCACCATTGTCTCGACGCGGTTTATTCGAATAACTCATATTCGACTAGGGATTTTCAATCGGATGAGGACAATGGAAAAACACACGATAATTCTGTGATAGTATTACAGAAATATATGCTTTTCGCAATATTTATATGGTTCATGTTACTGACTTGTGCATGACGATGACGATAATGCTAGTTAATATGATAATCGGGAGACGAGAGAAGTTGTTAAGAAAAAATAAAACGCATTGTTGTGCTATCTGTCCAAATCTCGTCCGAGAGTTCAAGACTCGTGATCCACTTTAATAAAATGATAATAAAATATTAAACTAGAAATAGTAATTTTATTTGTGGTTAAGTTATAAAAACGTTCAACCAATTGTTTTAAGGTAGCTACTGCGTTTCCCACTAGTCAAATCAGTGCTAAATTTTTTTGGTGGTTTAATTAATAGTTTCGAGAAGTTTCACACGTAGCAGAATTAGTTCTTAATACATAAGTACATTCACAGCCTTATAAAAAAAATCTAGTCAGGAAATGCTCGATAGATTATATTTCCTGTAAATCGCACACCATACAATTCCCATTACCACTAAATTGATATGGTGTGTCCTTAATCTTGAATGTCTATGGTAGTCCAGATCAAAGTATCAAACTAAATTTATACTAAAGTCGCCTTGTGGTGGTTTGTCCAAAAATAGTACGATTAAACGATCTTGCAATGTGAAATTCGATCGTAATTATATAAAGTTTCGTTCGAGATGATTATATATAAAAAATAGATAATATTTGTAGCGATTATCAACAAAGAGAAAACTGTCGATATTTGACGCTTCGAGCACCATATTTTCTGTTGTCACTGAAGAGTATGTACGAAAACATTGAGAAACTTAGTCAACAACTACCTACAAATATTATCTATATTTTTCATATGTAATCTCGAAGATAACAAAGTATCTTTCTGTTATTTACGCCAGTGGCGCCGTCATGGACTAAGAGTGAAACTCAAGATTACTCCGAGCTTTAGTCGAGTGTATCATGAAAATGCTGCTTGACATTGGGGATAAAACGATAAAAAGTTACGGAGATGATTATATATAAAAAATAGATAATATTTGTAGCGATTATCAACAAAGAGAAAACTTTCGATATTTGACTCTTCGAGCACCATATTTTCTGTTGTCACTGAAGAGAATGTACGAAAATATTGAGAAAGTTAGTCAACAATTACCTGCAAATATTATCTATATTTTTCATATGTAATCTCGAAGATAACAAAGTATCTTTCTGTTATCTACGCCAGTGGCGCCGTCATGGACTAAGAGTGAAACTCAAGATTACTCCGAGCTTTAGTCGAGTGGCATCATGAAAATGCTGCTTGACATTGGGGATAAAACGATAAAAAGTTACGGAGATGATTATATATAAAAAATAGATAATATTTGTAGCGATTATCAACAAAGAGAAAACTGTCAATATTTGACGCTTCGAGCACCATATTTTCTGTTGTCACTGAAGAGTATCTACGAAAACGATGAGAAAGTTAGTCAACAATTACCTACAAATATTATCTATATTTTTCATATGTAATCTCGAAGATAACAAAGTATCTTTCTGTTATCTACGCCAGTGGTGCCGTCGTGGACGAAGAGTGAAACTCAAGATTACTCCGAGCTTTAGTCGAGTGCATCATGAAAATGCTGTTTGACATTGGGGATAAAACGATAAAAAGTTACGGAGATGATTATATATTAAAAATAGATAATATTTGTAGCGATTATCAACAAAGAGAAAACTGTCGATATATGTCTCTTCGAGCACCATATTTTCTGTTGTCACTGAAGAGTATGTACGAAAACATTGAGAAACTTAGTCAACAACTACCTACAAATATTATCTATATTTTTCATATGTAATCTCGAAGATAACAAAGTATCTTTCTGTTATCTACGCCAGTGGCGCCGTCATGGACTAAGAGTGAAACTCAAGATTACTCCGAGCTTTAGTCGAGTGCATCATGAAAATGCTGCTTGACATTGGGGATAAAACGATAAAAAGGTACGGAGATGATTATATATAAAAAATAGATAATATTTGTAGCGATTATCAACAAAGAGAAAACTGTCAATATTTGACGCTTCGAGCACCATATTTTCTGTTGTCACTGAAGAGTATGTACGAAAACATTGAGAAAGTTAGTCAACAATTACCTACAAATATTATCTATATTTTTCATATGTAATCTCGAAGATAACAAAGTATCTTTCTGTTATCTACGCCAGTGGCGCCGTCATGGACTAAGAGTGAAACTCAATATTACTCCGAGCTTTAGTCGAGTGAATCATGAAAATGCTGCTTGACATTGGGGACAAAACGATAAAAAGTTACGGAGATGATTATATATAAAAAATAGATAATATTTGTAGCGATTGTCAACAAATAGAAAACTGTCGATATTTGACTCTTCGAGCACCATATTTTCTGTTGTCACTGAAGAGTATGTACGAAAACATTGAGAAACTTAGTCAACAACTACCTACAAATATTATCTATATTTTTCATATGTAATCTCGAAGATAACAAAGTATCTTTCTGTTATCTACGCCAGTGGCGCCGTCGTGGACGAAGAGTGAAACTCAAGATTACTCCGAGCTTTAGTCGAGTGCATCATGAAAATGCTGCTTGACATTGGGGATAAAACGATAAAAAGGTACGGAGATGATTATATACAAAAAAAATAGATAATATTTGTAGCGATTGTCAACAAATAGAAAACTGTCGATATTTGACTCTTCGAGCACCATATTTTCTGTTGTCACTGAAGAGTATGTACGAAAACATTGAGAAAGTTAGTCAACAATTACCTACAATACAAATATTATCTATAATCTCGAAGATAACAAAGTATCTTTCTGTTATCTACGCCAGTGGCGCCGTCGTGGACTAAGAGTGAAACTCAATATTACTCCGAGCTTTAGTTTAGTGAATCATGAAAATGCTGCTTGACATTGGGGATAAAACGATAAAAAGTTACGGCTGTAGCTGATACGGATATGCAGACAGAGTATTAGTAGTGGTATTTCTTTGGCTGGAGAATGTGGCAGAATGGTCGGTGATGCGGAAAAAGCAGTAAAAGCGTACGCACGACCAGTAAGCCCACAAATAACGTTGTAATGTTGTTATACCGTTACGATATCACTTTTAATAGTGCATATTAACGTTCATTTATCAAGAGAGACCGCGACAGCCGGTAACATATATACAGACTGTCCTGTGTTGTATCTCTTCCAGTCTGGATGACATCTCGTACTATAGCTACATATACTAGTACCACCATCACCACTACCAATATAGTACATACACTACGTACATTAAAGAGCCAGCAGCTCAAGCTTCTGCCTTCGGCCATATTGGTTCAAGTGAATCGTTGTCAGTGCGCGAGTTGAGTGATTATACGTGTGTTTTTTTTCCCCTTCGTGAATGAGTGACGATTAATTACAACGATGGAAGAGACTAAGATTATTTATCATATCGACGACGAAGAGACTCCGTATTTGGTAAAGTTGTCGATATCACCAGAACGCGTCACTCTCGCTGACTTCAAGAATGTACTCAATCGGCCAAATTACAAGTATTTCTTTAAATCAATGGATGACGATTTTGGGTGAGTTTCGTTGTTTACTTTGGGCGATTTTATTTTTTCGCGTATTTTTATTTTTTTGTTTTTCTTGTTGCTGTTTTTTTTTTTTTTATTAAACCACGATAATCGAGACGCGAAAAATGATTTTTCTTACAATCGACTCGACAATTTTCGACGGAGACTGTAGCGAGGCTAGAATACAAAGGAGTGTGCAAGTGTGTCTTGACAGTCGAGATGCAGACACATTTTGATAAGCATTCGATACGCGGATGTATTGGATATGCTATTCGCGACGCACTTTTCACTGCATTTTCAATTTTTCGTATATGTTTATGAACGGTGCAATTTTTTTTTTTTAGTTGGAAGGAAATGAATAGGATTTTTCGTATTTTTCTCGTTTTCATATGCTATGTTAATGATTCGCGATAGGAAATCAGAAATTTTTGGTTGAATTAGAAGGAAATGAATAGAAGTATTTTTTCTATTTTTTTTTGCTTTGGGGCTTAAATAAAAATAACACGTTTTTTTGAGGGATTTTGTACTCCAATTGGTGGGATTGAAACCATCTCATTTGCTACGTTAATGATCTGCTCTAGAAAATCAGAAATTTTTTAGTTGAATTAGAAGGAAATGAATAGAAATATTTTTTCTATTTTTTTTTGCTTTGCTGGTTAAAAAAAAATAACACATGTATTTTTGAGGGATTTCGTACTCCAAATGGTGGAATTGGAATCATCTCATCTGCTACGTTAATTATACGCGCTAGAAAATCAGAAATTTCTTAGTTGAATTAAAAGGAAATAAATAGAAGTATTTTTTCTATTTTTTTTCACTTTGGTGATTTAAAAAAATAATTAACACATGTATTTTTGAGGGATTTCGTACTCCAATTGGTGGGATTGAAACCATATCATTTGCTACGTTAATGATTGGCTCTAGAAAATGAGACAGTTTTACTTGAATTAGAAGGAAATAAAGAGAATTGTTTTTCTATTTTTTTTGCTTTGCTGGTTAAAAAAAAAATAACACATGTATTTTTGAGGGATTTCGTACTCCAATTGGTGGGATTGAAACCATCTCATTTGCTATGTTAATGATTCACTCTAGAAAATCAGAAATTTTTTAGTTGAATTAAAAGGAAATAAATAGAAGTATTTTTTATATTTTTTTTTTACTTTGGTGATTTAAAAAAACATTAACACATGTATTTTTGAGGGATTTTGTGCTCAAAATTATGGAATTGGAACCATCTCATCTACTACGTTAATTGTTCGCTCTAGAAAACCAGAAATTTTTTAGTTGAATTAGAAGGAAATAAGTAGAAGCATTTTTTCTATTTTTTTTTTTTTACTTTGGTGGTTTAAAAAAAAATAACATGTATTTTTGAGGGATTTCGTACTCCAAATTGTGGAATTGGAACCATCCATCTGCTACGTTAATGATTCACTCTAGAAAATCAGAAATTTTTTAGTTGAATTAGAAGGAAATAAGTAGAGGCATTTTTTCTATTTTTTTTTTTTACTTTGGTGGTAAAAATTAAAATAACACATGTATTTTTGAGGGATTTTGTACTCCAATTGGTGGGATTGAAACCATCTCATTTGCTACGTTAATGATTCACTCTAGAAAATCATAAATTTTTTAGTTGAATTAGAAGGAAATAAATAGAAGTATTTTCTCTATTTTTTTTTTACTTTGGGGGCTTAAAAAAAAATAACACATGTATTTTTGAGGGATTTTGTACTCCAAATTGTGGAATTGGAACCATTCATCTGCTACATTAATGATTCGCTCTAGAAAATCAGAAATTTTTTAGTTGAATTAGAAGGAAATAAGTAGAAGCATTTTTTCTATTTTTTTTTTACTTTGGTGGTTTAAAAACGAAAATAACACATGTATTTTTGAGCGATTTCATACTCCAAATTCTGGAATTGGAATCATCTCATCTGCTACGTTAATGATTTTCTCTAGAAAATCAGAAATTTTTTAGTTGAATTAGAAGGAAATAAATAGAAGTATTTTTTATATTTTTTTGACATTGATGGTTTAAAAAAAAAATAATACATGTATTTTTGATGGATTTCGTACTCCAAATTCTGGAATTGGAACCATCTCATCTACTACGTTAATAATTCACTCTAGAAAATCAGAAATTTTTTAGTTGAATTAGAAGGAAATAAATAGAAGTATTTTTTCTATTTTTTTTTACTTTGGTGGTGTAAAAAAAAAATAACACATGTATTTTTGAGGGATTTCGTACTCCAATTGGTGGGATTGAAACCATCTCATCTGCTATGTTAATGATTCGCTCTAGAAATTCAGAAATTTTTTAGTTAAATTAGAAGGAAATAAACAGAAGTATTTTTTCTATTTTTTTAAATTTTGGTAGTTTAAAAAAAAATTAACACATGTATTTTTGAGCGATCTTGTACTCCAAATGGTGGAATTGGAACCATCTCATCTGTTACGTTAATGATTCACTCTAGAAAATCAGAAATATTTTTGTTGAATTAGAAGGAAATAAAGAGAAGTATTTTTTCTATTTTTTTTTACTTTGGTGGTTTAAAAACGAAAATAACACATATATTTTTGAGGGATTTCGTACTCCAAAATGTGGAATTGGAACCATCTCATCTGCAACATCAACGATTCGCTCTAAAAAATCAGACATTTTCAAGAGTTACCTGAAAATAAGGAGGATAAAAACATGTTGCAATTACAGATATGAAATCTTGAAACTTGATAAGAGATATTATTTGGCAAGGGACAAAAAAAAACATTTGCATGAGTGAAATTTTTTCTTTAATCTGTCAATAAGCTCAAATGTTTTTTAACATGTCAACTTGTGTAGAGTTCATTACTCATTAAAAAAAATATATTCTCTTTCAAAGAACACTTTGTACAGTCTGAATATAGAAATTGTAATCTCATATTTTTGCAGACATGAGAAAATAAAGAAAATGTTTGTACCTATATATAAATTGCAAAACAAAATGACACTTTTAATAATGTTTCATGTTTTTATGCTTTTCAGGTACAGTTTTCTTTTATTATTAAGTTGCACATTTTGTTGAATCCAATTGCAACATGGTTTTCAGATATTAACATAATTTTTCTTAATAAAAAATTTATACAAGATTCATATTTATCATTTTACAAAAAAAGCAGTCTTCTAATTTCCTCATGGAAAAAAGACACAGTGATGATTCAATCTACGCAAACTATATAACACAAAACTTCCATTTAATGGATGCCTCACGCTGTACAAACATAGTAATTTTTATTTTTTATAAAAAAACATTATTGGAATGACACTGAAATTTACATACACTGTTAGAAATTTTTGTATGAAAATTAATATAAAATATTGGAAGTTTTTTTGCGGATACGCATACATTAAATTTAATACACAAATGTTAATTAATATACAACAAAAATTGTTGTAAAATTAATATACAGTATACTAAATACTTCATAAAACTTGTGTTTATAATATAATTATTGGAATTTTACGACATATCTGTATATGAAATGAAATTTAATATACAGAATCTGTAATATAAATTAAATATATTCAATATAGATATATTAAATAAATGATAATAATAATAATCTGTATATTAAATGAAATTTATATTAATTTATATTAAATTAAAAATTAATTAATATACTGTTTTTAATATTAATATTAATATTAAATGAAATTTAATATACTGTATCTGAAAAAGAACTTCCAATACATATATTAATTTTCAAAATATTTTTAACAGTGTAGCCATAGGTATCAAATCATTATCTGCAATGTAGCAGATTTATAAGTTCATAGATAGTGTTTTTTAATATATATATATTTTTACTGATGTGTAAGTGAAAATTGTGGTTCACATTATAAAATACCCACCAGAGATTCTTCCTTTATTCGAATAGACACAATCGTTAGCATTACATTTTTAGTTTCTGTTGTAATTTCAAGTTTGTGGTACAGCAAAAACAATAAAATATAAATAAGGGATTTGAACATGAAATATAATGTGACATTAATTCAACTCAACTGTAACTTCCAAATTTCATCTTTTATTTTTGATCAGAGATTAGTATTGATTCAATAAAAGAATATTTAAAATACTTTCATACCTAAAATACTATGGAAAGTCTATAAATACCAAAACTAATTGTAAAAGAAAAGTTCATCTATACCGTTAATAATTATTGCAAAAATAGAGAAATCTCCAGTTCAGAAATACAATTAATCATAGTTATTTGTTTAAAAAAGTATTCTAAATACATTTGGATTGAATAAATTTCTTGTTTCCGGAGTTGAAGTTTTTGGCGTAATTCTGCAATCATTTCATTGCCAACAAAATTATATCGTATATCTTTTGAGGTGCAAGCTTAAAAGCTTAGAAAATGATGGCAAATAAATTTGTGGTAACTGATGAAGAATGGCATTAATATGTAGAATAATATACTGAATAGAAAAAATAATCCGGTAAACACAAAGTGTAAAACAAAGTAGAACCTTGCACATTGCTTCCTCATTATTTTTCGCTTTTTACAAAGCTATCTCTATGATGAAGTATGGTATTCAATATTAGTGATGGGCGATGAACAAAAAAAAAAACGATTACAGAAAAATCGATTGGCGAAAAAACTATCGATATAAAGCATCGATTTTTCTCTATAAACAATCGATGAACCGATTATTCGAATAAAAAAAATCTGGTACATAATAAACATTAAAATAATTATTAAAAAATAGGTTTATTTTCTCATTGAACACTTTTTTACAAGTACATGCTTTATTCTCAACATTTGCTATCCCATTTAGTCCAAAGATGTGTAACTGAAAAAAATGTATTACTATTAAAGCTACAAGGTTTGTAGGTTAAAATTACTACAAGGTTTGCATAAAAGAAAGCTCATAATTAAGATTCTTCGAATTTAATATCTTAACTTGCTACTTCGATGTCGCCTAATTAAAATCGAACATCGATTAATCGACCAACAAAAAAATCGGATGAATCTAGTCGATTAATCGAATAAAAATATCGGTTCTTTCGATTAATCGAGAAACATCGCCCATCCCTATTCAATATTAGTGATGGGCGATGTACAAAAAAAAATCGATTACAGAAAAATCGATTGGCGAAAAAACTATCGATATAAAGCATCGATTTTTCTCTATAAACAATCGATGAACCGATTAATCGAATAAAAAAAATCTGGTACATAATAAACATTAAAATAATTATTAAAAAATAGGTTTATTTTCTCATTGAACACTTTTTTACAAGTACATGCTTTATTCTCAACATTTGCTATCCCATTTAGTCCAAAGATGTGTAACTGAAAAAAATGTATTACTATTAAAGCTACAAGGTTTGTAAGTTAAAATTACTACAAGGTTTGCATAAAAGAAAGCTCATAATTAAGATTCTTCGAATTTAATATCTTAACTTGCTACTTCGATGTCGCCTAATTAAAATCGAACATCGATTAATCGACCAACAAAAAAATCGGATGAATCTAGTCGATTAATCGAATAAAAATATCGGTTCTTTCGATTAATCGAGAAACATCGCCCATCCCTATTCAATATTGGCTTCCTCATAGAGCTTTGTAAAAAGCGAAAAATAATGAGGAAGCAATGTGCAAGGTTCTACTTTGCATTCTTGTTTTAATTATATAAATAAACATGTTGTGAATTCCCTTTTTCTATTTCGTTATTCCGTTATTTCATTATTATTAGTACGTTTCAGAAAGTAAATGTGATAACGGATATTTTTAAAAATAATTCAACATTCCATAAAATCAAAAATTTCATACCGTTCGTCACTAAATTATACATATATAATGGCTGAATATTGTTTCATTTATATACAAAATTTGAGCTCGCTATCTTAAGTTTTGCAAAAGTTACAATAGAGCGATAATGTCAATTTTTTGAAAAAGTCAAAATTCCATAAAATCTAAACCACTTTACCGATTCGAACCAAATTCAATACCAAACAGCATTGAGTGCACCTACTCTTATAACCAACTATTTAGCAAAATAGACTAAATTTTACGAAAGTTAGAGCGACCACGTCCTTTTTTCAAAAAATTCAAAACGGCATAAAATCGAAATTTTCGCACAGATTTTGTCGAAAATTGGTACAGTTGAAGAGAGTTTGCTGCTACACTAGTGTGCCAAATTTGAGCGCGATATACAAAACCGTTCTTGAGTTATCAGCGTTCGAATTTTCGGAGTTGTATACATATATACATACATACGGACATTTTTTCTAGATCACTTTTCTGGACGTTTTGGACAATTCTAAGTGTCCTGACATAAAAATCTCGAAAAAAAAAATTTCATGAAAACAAAGCTTCCTCTATGAGGAAGCAAAAATGAATAGTTGTCACTTTATAATTGACTATACTATTACGATTTCTCTGAGTGTGTAGAATAATTTCCTTTACCCTTAATGGAAATTTACAATAAATATTTTTAACAGTGAAGTCACAACTTTCTGAGCGATAAACACCCAGTGATAAAATAGACGATATCTCGTTTAATCTGAATAATCCAAAGATTATTATTATTATTATTATTATCAAGGAGAATGTCCTTTTTTTATCCGGAAAATACGAAGGATATCTAGTTTTATCGTCCAAATTATTGTAATCTACATATAATATGGGATTTTCTCAGAGACGTGTATTCTGGTAGAGTTGTAATTTAATAGAGTTATTATATCTTTTAGAGATCTAAATATGTGAGAGAATCAGTCTAGAGTCGTCTACACTGAGAGAAAATTATGGTATTCGTAACTATAAAGTGACAACTATTCATTTATGGTTGGTACAACAATTTTTTTATAGTTGACACAACTATCAAATAGTTACTGTAACTAGCAAATAGTTACCATAACTATTTTCGTAGTTATCGTAACTATGAAAATAGTTCCATGTAATAAAAATGAATAGTTGTCACTTTATAGTTTACTGTACTATTACGATTTCTCTGAGTGTAAGCTAGATAGGATACACGATAATCCAGTGGAAAGTTATTAGATATTAAAACATAAAATCCCATCGGATTCTCAGTACCAATTAAACTCGTTGCCATATTACTTGAGTAAAAACTCAGAATGTGGTAGTTGACATTTATATAACGAGCGTTTTATGATCACCTATTGGAAAAGTTCATTAAACAGATAGTTTGCAATTGTGAAAAGCAACGATATCTTTGCGCTTATTCAAATCAAAGAGAACTGCAATGATTGGGATTATGAGCGGGGGGAAAAAAAAGAACAAGTTTTTATTAACCCTATGCCAACCGGTGCGCTCGGATTACCGAAAGCGTGGCGTATAGTCAACCGGAATGAGTTTATCATCGACTACACCGCACCGTATATGTATATACATGCCGACGCAGCAGCCGAAGATTGCTATGCGTTAGCCGTAGTCTCACTCTTCCCAGTTTGGTGCGATTTCAGCTGTTTCAGCCTCGAACGAGACACGAGACACTTTCCAACTTTCATTACTGAATGGCGATTTTTCAAAAATGCAATTTTATTCCGAAACTCAATTCGCAGGTCCTCATATTCGTTTTCATAATAATATCAAACCCTACCTAATAATTACCATACACTTTATTTTAAAAACAAAGTTTTTCTCAATTTTTTATATTCAAAATGGTTTTAAAAAAACGAGGGTATTAAGGAGAACGGAGCGCTCCACACTAGTCAAATCAGTGCTAAATTTTTAAAAGCGTTTCTACAATTTGAGATGGTTTAATAATCTGAATGTCGATTTTTCAAAAAAGCAATTTTATTCCGAGACACAATTCGCAGGTCCTCATATTCGTTTTCATAATAATATCAAACCCTCTTACCTAATAATAACCATACACTTTATTTTAAAAACAAAGTTTTTCTCAATTTTTTATATTCAAAATGTTGTAAAAAAACGAGGGTATTAAGGAGATCGGAGCGCTCCACACTAGTCAAATCAGTGCTAAATTTTTAAAAGCGTTTCTACAATTTCAGATGGTTTAATAATCTGAATGTCGATTTTTCAAAAAAGCAATTTTATTCCGAGACACAATTCGCAGGTCCTCATATTCGTTTTCATAATAATATCAAACCCTCTTACCTAATAATAACCATACACTTTATTTTAAAAACAAAGTTTTTCTCAATTTTTTATATTCAAAATGGTTTTAAAAAAACGAGGGTATTATAAGGAGGTCGGAGCGCTCCACACTAGTCAAATCAGTGCTAAATTTTCAAAAGCGTTTCTACAATTTCAGATGGTTTAATAATCTGAATGTCGATTTTTCAAAAAAGCAATTTTATTCCGAGACACAATTCGCAGGTCCTCATATTCGTTTTCATAATAATATCAAACCCTCTTACCTAATAATAACCATACACTTTATTTTAAAAACAAAGTTTTTCTCAATTTTTTATATTCAAAATGGTTGTAAAAAAACGCGGGTATTATAAGGAGATCGGAGCGCTCCACACTAGTCAAATCAGTGCTAAATTTTTAAAAGCGTTTCTACAATTTCAGATGGTTTAATAATCTGAATGTCGATTTTTCAAAAAAGCAATTTTATTCCGAGACACAATTCGCAGGTCCTCATATTCGTTTTCATAATAATATCAAACCCTCTTACCTAATAATAACCATACACTTTATTTTAAAAATAACGTTTTTCTCAATTTTTTATATTCAAAATGGTTTTAAAAAAACGAGGGTATTAAGGAAAACGGAGCGCTCCACACTAGTCAAAGCAGTGCTAAATTTTTAAAGGCGTTTTTACAATTTCAGATGGTTTAATAATCTGAATGTCGATTTTTCAAAAAAGCAATTTTATTCCGAGACACAATTCGCAGGTCCTCATATTCGTTTTCATAATAATATCAAACCCCCTTACCTAATAATAACCATACACTTTATTTTAAAAACAAAGTTTTTCTTAATTTTTTATATTCAAAATGGTTTTAAAAAAACGAGGGTATTAAGGAGAACGGAGCGCTCCACACTAGTCAAATCAGTGCTAAATTTTTAAAAGCGTTTCTACAATTTCAGATGGTTTAATAATCTGAATGTCGATTTTTCAAAAAAGCAATTTTATTCCGAGACTCAATTCGCAGGTCTTCATATTCGTTTTCATAATAATATCAAACCCTCTTATCTAATAATAACCATACACTTTATTTTAAAAACAAAGTTTTCCTCAATTTTTTAAATTCAAAATGGTTTTAAAAAAACGAGGGTATTAAGGAGATCGGAGCGCTCCACACTAGTCAAATCAGTGCTAAATTTTTAAAAGCGTTTCTACAATTTCAGATGGTTTAATAATCTGAATGTCGATTTTTCAAAAAAGCAATTTTATTCCGAGACACAATTCGCAGGTCCTCATATTCGTTTTCATAATAATATCAAACCCTCTTACCTAATAATAACCATACACTTTATTTTAAAAACAAAGTTTTTCTCAATTTTTTATATTCAAAATGGTTTTAAAAAAACGAGGGTATTAAGGAGAACGGAGCGCTCCACACTAGTCAAAGCAGTGCTAAATTTTTAAAAGCGTTTCTACAATTTCAGATGGTTTAATAATCTGTTCCAAGGTGTTAATCACATAGCAGCGTTAGTTCTTGATATTCAAGTACATTCACAGCTGTGATATCAACAGTAAATCGATCAATATCTGCAAATTTCCGATGTTATGTTTTTTCATCCAGTTTTTTAAAAGGGTAAACCGTAATATAAGTCCGATTATGACGACCAATAGCTCATTTTGTTTACTAAAAGATATTCTATCGATTGGCCTTCTATTTTTTTAAATCGTATTAGTAGTTCAAAAGATACAACCGTTTGTTTATCCTATCATAACCTAACATCCAGTATACAAATGGCTGTAACTTTTGAACGCCTGATACTATAGAAAATCCGGACGGGTCAATCGATTAAGGATCTTCCACTGATCAAAATGAGCTATGTTTCGTCATAATCGGACTGATATTACGGTTTACCCTTTTATAAAACTGGATGAAAAAACGTGACATCGGAAATTTGGAGATATTGATCGATTTACTGTTCATATGACAGCTGTGAATCTATTTGAATATCAAGAACTAATGCTGCTATGTGATTAACACCTTGGAACAGATTATTAAGGACGTTGGAGCGCTCCACACTAGTCAAATCAGTGCTAATTTTTTAAAAGCGTTTCTACAATTTCAGATGGTTTAATAATCTGTTCCAAGGTGTTAATCACATAGCAGTATTAGTTCTTGATATTCAAGTACATTCACTGCTGTGATATCAACAGTAAATCGATCAATATCTGCAAATTTCCGATGTTATGTTTTTTCATCCAGTTTTTTAAAAGGGTAAACCGTAATATCAGTTCGATTATGACGACCAATAGCTCATTTTGTTTACTAAAAGATATTCTATCGATTGGCCTTCTATTTTTTTAAATCGTATTAGTAGTTCAAAAGATACAACCGTTTGTTTATCGTATCATAACCTAACATCAAGTATACAAATGGCTGTAACTTTTGAACGCCTGACACTATAGAAAATCCGGACGGATCAATCGATTAAGGATCTTCCACTGATCAAAATGAGCTATGTTTCGTCATAATCGGACTGATATTACGGTTTACCCTTTTACAAAACTGGATGAAAAAACATGACATCGGAAATTTGGAGATATTGATCGATTTACTGTTCATATGACAGCTGTGAATGCATTTGAATATCAAGAACTAATGCTGCTATGTGATTAACACCTTGAAACAGATTATTAAACCATCTGAAATTGTAGAAACGCTTTTAAAAATTTAGCACTGATTTCACTAGTGTGGAGCGCTCCAACCTCCTTAAAAGATTCATTTTCTTTTCGTTTTTATATATACTTATTTTTTGAAAATTTGAATGAATTTAGGATGCCATTCAGATGATATTTTTTTTTCATAAATTGCTTCCTCATAGAGGAAGCTTTGTTTTCGTGAACATTTTTTTTTTCGAGATTTTCATGCCAGTACACTCAGAATAGTCCAAAACGGCGAGAAAAATGATTTAGAAAAAATGTCTGTATGTGTGTATGTGTGTGCGTGTGTGTGTTTCTTTATTTTTTCAAAAAGATTATCTTGAAATTTTATTGAAAAATAGTAATTTTTACAGCTGTTAAAAAGTTTAGTCATCGTATTATAATCGCTACATGTTATTATTATGAAATGATAATTATAGAGCTGATTGTATCATCATCTTTATTTCTATAAGTATTAGGTATTTACAACTCTGATATTTGCACTGTTAGAAAAGACTGGAAATTTTTATGCATATAATTGTAATCGAAATTTAATATACAATTGTGGTTTAAAATTCATGTACTTTTCTAGTAAAATTAAAGTAAATTATTGAACCGGAGCTTTCATACACACCGGTGTATGAAAGCTCACGTACATACCAATTTTGAGCTTAATATCTCGAAAATTAAAAGAGTTATCGCGTTAACAGACATTTTTGAAAAAATTCAAAACCGCGTAAAAATGTAGTGATCATGGGGATTTTGACAAAAATTGGTAAGAACGATGAGGATTGACCCCTCTATCTATGGTGTAAATTTCAGCTCTATGTCTCGAGGCATTTCTGAGTTATAAAGGTTTACATTTTTTGAGCGTGTAACATACATCCGTTCAGAACTTTTTTTCGATACTTCGTTGAGCAAAGAAAAAAAATATAGTCAAATGAATTTTTCAACAATTTTATAACCAAATTAATTCTTTGAAAAAAAAGTCGGTATATCATAAAGAAATCGATTAGAACGAAATTCTCATTTTATGATTTGGTGCCAATTTTGACCCCGATTGTTATATTTAGCCGAGATGCCTGTTTTGCCTCCCTGCCTTTTTTATTGACATCACCAATTATTTTCTGAAATTTTCAAGTAAGAAATGTCAGGAAATTAAAAAAAGTCGTGTTCGAAAAAGTTGAAACAATGCCCGTTTTGCCCCCAATTGTCATTTTCAGTCGTGATGCCCGTTTTGACCCCATCTCCCCTACTTACATCTGGTTAATTAAGAGAAATTTATTTGCAGAATGTAACGATAATTAAAACTGTATTTGGTTATAAGATTCATGAAAATGCCGCCAATTTTGTCTAATGTCTGTTAATTTTCCATTACTAGGGTGGTCAAGGAGGAAATTGTGGATGATGACGCCCACCTGCCTTGTTTCAATGGACGCGTCGTTTCTTGGGTAAGTAAAAGCTTCCCTATACCTTACATCGTTTCTAATCCCAAAAATCCACAACGATACTAAACTGAAAAAAAAAATGTCATTGATTCAATAAATCCATCGTTTGCGGGCTGCCAAAAACAAGCGTTATCAACTTAATTTCAATTCTAATTCCTCCAATTCCATACGAGATCGAAACAATAACTCCAAAATAAGCAAAATAATATTTTCAGTCAAAAATACTTTTTTTGGCAGCCCGCAAACGATGGATTTACTGAATCAATGACTTTTTTTTTCAGTGTACGACAACTTCAATGCAAATTGTGAGATTATTTGCGAAAATACATTTTCTTTTTATACATCTATCAAAATTTTTAGAAATATTGATACTCCACTTGATGATCGCAAAATGTCGCAACTGTGTTTATATGATTTGGGTGCACAGTGAGCACAATTCGATCAAATTCGAATTTAGGGACATGAAATCGGTAGAGCATGATAATTAGTATGGAGCGTACACTGTAAAAAATATTCGCGTTTTTCCAATACAAACGTGTATGAATTTTGTAAAACTTGGTATAGGAAATCGGAATTAATATGTTTGCATAGTAAATTTAATACAGATATATGAATTTTGATAATCCGGTGATTGGAAATCACAACACATGATTATTAAATCATCATTTACTAAATTAGTATATGAAAATCAATATGCATTTTTGGAATTTTCGTATCCGATTTGAAATTTAATATACATTGTTTCGTTAAATGTAAGATCAAAGTTACTCAAACTACAGTTACTGGTATTGAAAAATACCAAGTAAAGTATTTGCAATTTTGTCTATATGGGTGTATTACTTTATGAAAAATGATTGCGATTTTGCTACACAAAAGTGTGAGAAATTTACAAAACTCGCTATACGAAATAAACATTAATATAGTTGCATAGTAAATTTAGTATGCGTGTATGGATTTTACCAAACCGGTGATATAAAATTACAACACATGGTTACTAAATCAATCATTACTAAATTAGTACATGAAAATCAACATGAATTTTTGGAATTTTAGTGACTGATTTAAAATTTAATACACATTCTCCAATAACAAAAAAAAAACCGCACTAGATCGCTAACACTTATCACTTAGCATCGACTTCTGATAAGTTACTCGAGATTTTCAAAAAGATTCCGTTCATCCAAAATTTATGTTCACTTGAAAATATTTCCAACCCACTTTGCGCTCTGATTGCAATCAATTGAATATTTTGTTATGTCAATTATGAGTATGCTTGAGAGAATAATAGTTGTACAACTCTTATGTCATTTAGATATTCAAAATTACACTGTTAAAAAAGATTGTAAATTTACTATAACAAGTAATAAGGAATTTACAAAACTGGTGTATGAAATAATGATTAATATAACATTCACTATAAATCTAACATTAGTACTGTTAATTTATGTACACGAAGATTAAATATTCAAATATTTTAATGAAACTTACAAAACTTCTGTAGTAATCTAGTTATTACATGACCAAAATTGTAAAATTTCAGTTGAGTTCTTAATATTAGTTAACCGATTTGTAAATTCATATACAGGACTTTTATATCTGTATAAAAATTAGAAGATCATCATCATGGAATTTTTCAAGATGTTAATTTTCATGCATCTTGGAAACAAAAATATTGAATGTTGATAATAAATTTTAAGTCAACCACGACTGCAATTTTAGAAATTCAAAAACGTTGTTTTCATTGTAGGCAGATTTTGATTTTATAATAAACATGTGCATGAAATTTATAAACTACATGCAAAAAGAATACAGAATGTAAATTACTAGTTTTTTGTAACAGTAAATTTACAAATGTCTCAAATCTTTTCCAGTACTGTTACCTTAAATATCTTATACAGATTGACACACTGTTAAAAATATTTTGAAAATTAGTATATGTATTGGAAGTTCTTTTTCGGATACAGTATATTAAATTTCATTTAATGATTCTGTATATTAAATTAAATGATGAATCTGTATATTAAATTTCATTTAATATACAGATATGTCGTAAAATTCCAATAATTATATTATAAACACAAGTTTTATGAAGTATTTAGTATACTGTATATTAATTTTACAATAATTTTTTTGTATATGGGGGATTCCACGGGACTTTCGCGACCCCCCAAAAAAAATGTTAAACATTCAAATTGCTGTAACGTCACAGCATTGGGCCATCCCATGAAAAAAAATACTCAAAATTCGGCGATCACTTAAAGATTCCGAGACAATTTGTCCGATGAAAAAATCTGAAGTCCAACCATAAAAAAAAAATAATTTTGTTGTTTCTTCCATAAAATGTGACCTGAAATTAAGCAATTAATTTTGAATATATTTTTTTCTTGTTGGCCATTAAAAAATGCACATTTTCGTCTTTTAATGATTTCGATACGATCAATAGTTTCTGAGATATTACAGATTAAATGAAAAACGATAAAAAACAAAAAAATTTGCATATTCCGGTCAACTATTTTTTTAGAATTTTGAAATTTGGTCCATCAATAGACACCATTGAATCTGATTTTTAGAAAAAAATTGAGATTTTTTTTTTTTCGGGGTGGCGAAAGTCCCGTGGAATCCCCCATATTAATTAACATTTGTGTATTAAATTTAATATACGCGTATCCGCAAAAAAAGTTGCAATACTTTATATTAATTTTCATACAAAAATTTCTAACAGTGCAAGAAATTTGTGGTACAGGTTGTGAATAAAAACTTTCACTTTGGTACTGTAATTTTCTAGTAAATTTTTGTAGCAGTACAATTAAGGCGTCGTCATCGATAACAACGTTCGTGATGCACTAAATATTTATTTACAGCTGGTATCCGCTGAAGGAAGTAATGTATCAGACGGAGCATCGCAATGTACAGATTCTGTAGCACATAGCGAGGCCAAACACGAAAGAGTCGATGTAGCACCGGGTCTCACAAGTCGAGCGGCTCCGGCATTGTCACACGACGACACATTAACAGAAACTGAAAGTATTATAAGCAGTCGACAGGGTCACCATTTACACAAAACTTCTAGACATCACACGGACAAGTACGACAAGTACAATAAATACAACGGTAAGTTGACGCGCCGATTTGATAAAGAACATTCTGCAAACTAAAAAAAAAAAGTATAATGTGTAACTCAAAAAATAGTATAATTTGTAATGGAAATCAAATGATGAATTGAAGTACAAAAAGAAAATCTAAAAAATACATCAAAGCCATTGATGCACAATATTGATCTTGAGTATTCATAAACTGCTAAAAAATAATGGAACTTTTAATGCATAAACTCGTCATCTAAAATTAATGTAATTTTGCGGTAAAATTCAAGTAAATTATTAAAATTCAAATACTTTTACTGTAAAATTAAAGTAAATTATTGAATTTGCTGTACCATACATTAATTTTACATCACACTTGTATATTAAATTTAATATACCAGTTTATGGATAAAAATTTCCAGTACTCATACCTTAAATTTTAAGAACATTTTGTTTAACAGTATAATGTCAAAGTTATCAATAAATTCGCTAAATTCGTCAAATGTAACAAGAAAAATGTTATAAAAATCGTTAATCTTCAGGATTGCGGATCAAAAAATAATGGAACTCTTAATGCATAAACTCGTCATCTAAAATTAATGTAATTTTGCGGTAAAATTCAAGTAAATTATTAAAATTCAAATACTTTTACTGTAAAATTAAAATAAATTATTGAATTTGCTGTACCATACATAAATTTTACATCACACTTGTATATATTAAATTTAATATACCAGTTTATGGATAAAAATTTCCAGTACTTATACCTTAAATTTCAAGTACATTTTTTTAACAGTATAATGTCAAAGTTATCAATAAATTCGCCAAATTCGTCAAATGTAACAAGAAAAATGTTATAAAAATGGTTAATCTTCAGGATTGCGGATCAACGGTCACTCTAAGCATCGTTCTGGTCATGGATATGAGACTGCATCTATCTTAAGCTCAGATCTGGAGACAACAACTTTCTTAGAATCGGACGACGATGCGAGTAGCCGCATAACATCAACTACAGGACGTCACACTAATATGAGCAGTACGATTGAACGAGCTACATTAGGTACATAGAAATATTTCTAGGCTTTCTTTTTTTAATGAATTTTCTACGATATTTTGACGAACTTTCGAAAGCCACACCTGGCGCGGCCTGGATCAACGGCTGCCAGGGCTCTAAATTTGACAATAAAATTCTATATGGGCGCCAATTAGTTTTAAAGTTAAACTAATAAGCTATTAATGATTTAATTAATTTTACTCGGCTAATTTGACAACAATTATTCGACTGAGACGTCACAAGGGGGTTCGATTGGGGACCCAAAAGGAATAAATTTGCAAGATTTATGCAGGCAAAGAAGTAGACAAGCGATATATAAGTATCTTGGTTTTACTCACATGAATTAACTATATAACTTAGTTCCTTTTACAATGTTTCCGGTGTTCTTTGACGAACTGACGATGTTATCGTCGTTACAATGTTTGCGGTGTTCTTTGACAAATTGACGATGTTATCCTCGTTATTTTACACCCAGCTTCCTTCACGATTCAACAATAGTTTCACAAATTCTTATATATATTTTGAGATCTCCTCGAGGACCGACCGTCTCCTTTCGCTCTCGGTAGACAAGTGGTTCGATTATGCGATCTCACAGGTCGTTACGCGTCGATACAATTCGGCGCTCACGACGTCGTTGTCTTTGTCAGATATAGACGTAATATAGAACCACGCTCGCAGTTTTCTTTGTCTAACGCTCGTTGTGTTAGACAAAGATATATGTAGTCGTCGATACGAGTGCGTATGATAATTGTCGAGCATTGAGTCTTAAGGGGATGCTGGAGTAGATTTTATTGCCGACTTTGGTCGATAAGAACAGGCTTTTTTGTACTGTGGATCATTCTTCGTTATTACGCTACACACATACTTCAAATTGTACACGATTGTAATATCAATATAAACGAGTGGACGTACATTCGAATATTTGGTGAAAACGTACAATAAATGAAAAAAATCGTATATTACTAAACCTCCCGAAATCAAAATGGCCGCCAGGGTTTGACAGCACCGCTTGTTTGGTAAGATATAAAAGATTCTGGAACTCACATACGTTAAATCGAAATGTACGTCCATTCTTTAGCGTTTTCTGAATATTTTACGAGCGTCGAAAAGTCAATTACACAAAAGGAATCCACGCAAAACCCAAACTACGTTCACGTAGTCTATTCGCGATCAGAGTGGTTCAAGAAGAGCGCGAATGAAGTTTCTCGATTACAACACAAGTGGCGCCGATGTAGTCTGTTTTCTTTTGGCAAAAGCTCCGAGCCTTTGCAACGCGACCGTAGTATACACTGTACATGGATTTGGCTTGTGTATTTGATATTCTGATGGTTTTCGAATATTCAGAAATCATCACAGAATTGACGTCCGGTCTGATTTTACACATCTAATTTCCAGAAACAATTAAATCTTACGGCAAAGGTCAGCTGACATATCGTGTGCGGCCATATTGCTTTTCGGTAGATTCAGTATCTTTTGCCAAAAGTAAACAGACTACGTCGGCGCCGCCTGTGTCCTGATCGAAAAACTTACCAACCAAAGTCGGCAAAAAAATCTACTCCAGCATCCCCTTAACTTAAGATTTGACGCGTTAAATATTATCGAGGTGCTCGAGGAGTCGTCTCGAGTTTCCGACGTCGAGAAAATATTCCGGTAACAACAGGATAAAAAAGGCTGTAAAGTAGAACTTTGCAAATTGCTTCCTCATTATTGTTGGATTTTTACAAATCTACCTCTATGAGGAAGCATGTTACTCTATTTTGGCTTCCTCATAGAGGAAGCTTTGTAAAAATCCAACAATAATGAGGAAGCAATTTGCAAAGTTCTACTTTGCAGCCTTGTTTATATTGGCGAAAAGTGTTTGCAATTCCCTCCCATTTTTCGAAAACTTATTTGACCTCAGCTAAATGCGCAAGGACTACCTTAATCGAAATAACGAAAACGGAGTTTATCCTCCTCTTTTGTGTAAATTTTCATCTCGATTCGTCACGCCGTTCGAGAGTTATGAGCAATTCTATTTTGGGACAAGCGGTAATTATAAATTAAAAAAAATAAAAATTATATATGAAGCAATGTGTAAAGTTCTACTTTGCATTCTTATTTCCATTGAGTACAAACTTTTGTCTCGCATTATCAACTTTTGCTGATGCTAGAGCGAAAATCATTTTTTTTTGTAAATTTCAAAATGTCGTAAAATCTGAACCACTTTACCGATTATCGTCAAATTTGGTACGTGGCATAGCTGCATGTTCCTTTTCGTCTGTAAAACATTTCGCTCAAATTGGTGAAATTCGACGTGATTTATAAAAAAAATGATTTTTTTCGAAAAATTCAAACATCTATAAAATCTGAACCGCTTTACCGATTTCGCCCAAATGCAATGCCAAACAACATTGAACGTATATTTATTTATAAACAACTATTTAGCAAAATCGTCTAAGTTTTACGAAAGTTAGAGCGACCACGCCCTTTTTTCAAAAAATTAAAAGTACCATAAAATCAAAATGGCTGATTTTTTTTTCTTCAAAATCTCATCATTCAAAGCGGGGCAACTACTCCACTTGCATGCCAAATTTGAGCCATATCGCTCGAACGGTTACTGAGTAATAGTTCATCGAATTTTCGGAACCCAGAACACACACACATACGCATACATACGGACATTTTTTCTAAACCACTTATCTCGACGTTTTGGACAATTCTAAGCATACTGGCATGAAAATCTCGCAAAAAAAATGTTTCATGAAATAAAGCTTTCTCTATAAGGAAGCAAAAATAGAACTTTGACTTCTCGTATGGGAATTGGAAAGATCAACGTTTTTAAACGTTTTAATTTAGATCGACGCAGACCGCAGAGACGCCGACGTCACAGGCTGCCTCCAATGTCTCGAACATCTTCTTTTAGCAGTATTACCGACAGCACAATGTCCCTTAACATTATAACGGTCTCTCTTAACATGGATACAGTGAATTTCCTTGGTATCAGTATTGTCGGTCAAAGCAACATAGGTGGCGATGGTGGAATATACGTTGGCTCCATAATGAAAGGGTGAGTTAAGTTTTACCGTTACGACAGCTTTTAACTTTTAATTTCATTGGCTAAACCATTTCATTTTATTCTTTCAGCGGAGCCGTTGCTTTGGACGGAAGAATAGAACCTGGTGATATGATTCTGCAAGTCAATGACATTAATTTCGAGAACATGTCCAACGACGAAGCCGTCAGAGTACTACGAGAAGTAGTTCAAAAACCAGGGTAGGTTCATTAACTCTAAAAGAATTTAAACAAAAAAAAACCTGACAATTGAATTTGTCCCGTTGCTTCCCCGTTATGGCCAATTTGATTTTAAAACAAATTGTAGTTTCCAAAATTATGAAATATCTTGAAATTATTGCAGAATAATTGCAGAAAAATTTCAAAATTTCAGAGAATTAAAAAAATGTTGAAAAAATTTATAATTTTGGAAACTACAACTTGTTTTAAAATCAAATTGGCCATTGAATTTCGATCGAGTGGTATCGAGTTGGCGATGGAATTGTAAAAAAAAAAAATATTAGTGATATTTAACTGAGGTTTTGCGAGTGCACGAGTCACAATATCCCTAGTCAGTCTATAATAGTCCATTCGTAGATCAAATATCTTTAAAAATGTGAAAGTACGAGTGTGATAACCCAAGCAGCATTTGGTATACTAAAAGATTGCTTAATTACCGTCCAGATGATATCTTTTTATTTTTTCCGTCTTACAGAGATCTGAAATAAAAAGATATCATCTGGATGGTGATTTATTGTAAAATCACGGTCCGCAAGCTCAAAAGCTTAAACCGTATAAGAGTGTCCGTGATTTCCGCCGTAATACGACCGTGAATTTCGGTGTCAAAATTCACGCGTGATTTTCACCGTGATTAGAAGTGCTAGGGAAGTGTTTATAGTGGTATAAATTTTAGCCATCCTATCACACACACACACACAAACATAAAATATGTATGGATACTTTTTATAAACCACTTTTCTCAACGTTTTAGATCATTTTGAGCTATCTTGACATGAATATAATCGATGATGTTTTTAAAATAGGAGTATACTTAGTTTTTGTTGTTGTTTTTACGTCATTTTCCAAGCCTATCAAATTGGTTGTCGCGAATTGTTTTTTTTAGTTGGCAACACTGTGTACTGACGTGGGTAATTTTTACTGTCTTTTATGAGAGGTACAATATATGCTAGGGTACAGAAAAATTCCCAACAGCAATTTCAGCTGTGATTCCGATCATGATTACTGGAAAAAATTCCAGCACGACAAATTTCAGTACCGTGAATTCAGCCGTCGTATAGAACATGATTAAAAGAAAAATCACGACAAGATAAATCTCAGAAACGTGAAGACTGCCGTGATTTAAGACGTGATTTTGCGAATTACCACGGCACTGAAAATTCCGTCGAGCCGTGATTTCAATCGTTATTTATTATAAAATCACGGTCCGCAAGCTCAAAAGCTTAAACGGTATAAGAGGATCCGTGATTTTCACCGTGATTCGAAGTGCTAGGGAAGTGATTCGAATTTAAAGTGGTATGAATTTTAGCCATTCCATCATACGCACACAAACATACATAAAATATGTATGGATACTTTTTATAAACCACTTTTCTCAACGTTTTAGATCATTTTGAGCCATCTTGACATGAATATAATCGATGATGTTTTTAAAATAGCAGTACACTTAGTTTTTGTTGTTTTTTTCCGTCATTTTCCAAGCCTATCAAATTGGTTGTCGCGAAATGTTTTTTTTAGTTGGCAACACTGTGTACTGACGTGGGTAATTTTTACTGTCTTTTATGAGAGGTACAATATATGCTAGGGTACAGAAAAATTCCCAACAGCAATTTCAGCTGCGATTCCGATCATGATTACTGGAAAAAATTCCAGCACGACAAATTTCAGTACCGTGAATTCAGCCGTCGTATAGAACATGATTAAAAGAAAAATCACGACAAGATAAATCTCAGAAACGTGAAGACTGCCGTGATTTAAGACGTGATTTTGCGAATTACCACGGCACTGAAAATTCCGTCGAGCCGTGATTTCAATCGTTATTTATTATAAAATCACGGTCCGCAAGCTCAACAGCTTAAGGAGGATCGGTGGCCACTCCCAAAGTCAAATCAGAGATAAATTTTCGCGATCGATTCTTTAAAGTTTAATGCATTAAATAATAACAGTGGAGGGTGATTTGCATTGAAGCATGTAGACTTAATCCAGAGAAAGATTAATAGTCACGGATTTGCATAAAGATTAACTGATTAATGTTTCTTTTCAGTGTGATATATTTTCGTTCAGTATTTTCCAAGTATTATCTTTAATTCTTTGCCGATTTTTATGAACGATAGCTCATTGTTTTTCTTAAAAGATACTCTACGAATTGACCTCCTAGATATTTCATAGTGTTCATCGTTTTGTAATTATAGCCTGTTGTTTATGAAAGTATTTTAATTTCTGTTAAACAACAGTCTAGAATTATTAAAGAATTAACACTATGAAATATCTGGGCGGTCAATTCGTAGAGTATCTTTTAAGGTAGAGAATGAGCTGTCACTCATTCAAATCGGCCAAGAATTACAGATTATACTTGAAAAAAACTGAACGAAAATGTATCCCATTGAAAAGAAACGTTAATCAATTAATATTTATGCAAATCCGTCACTATTGATCTTTCTCTGGAATAAGTCTACATGCTTCAATACAAATCACCCTCCACAGCTATTATTTAATGCATTAAACTTTAAAGAATCGATTACAAAAATTTATCTCTGATTTGACTTTGACAGTCGTCACCGATCGTCCTTAAACGGTATAAGAGGATCCGTGATTTTCACCGTGATTCGAAGTGCTAGGGAAATGATTCGAATTTAAAGTAGTATGAATTTTAGCCATCCCATCGTACATACACACACAAACATACATAAAATATAAATGGATACTTTTTATAAACCACTTTTCTCAACGTTTTAGATCATTTTGAGCTATCTTTACCATGAATATAATCGAGGATGTTTTTAAAATAGTAGTATACTTAGTTTTTGTTGTTTTTTTTTCGTCATTTTCCAGGCCTATCAAATTGGTTGTCGCGAAATGTTGGGACCCGAATCCAAAAGGATACTTTACAATCCCTCGGACTGAACCTGTGCGTCCCATCGATCCTGGGGCATGGGTCGCCCATACTGCTGCTATCAGGGGCGAAGGTTTTCCTCCACGACCACCAAGTGCCACTACTTTGACTTCTACATCAAGCAGCCTGGCCAGTACGCTTCCAGATACAGAGCGTGAGTATAAATTTAATTAATGTAATTTTTCAAGGAGACACACGACGATGGTCCAAATTTGCCTTTTATTTCATTTTTTTTTCAACAGGGCACGTCAAAAATTTATGGCGAATACTATTAAAAAAATTCTCCAAACAACTGAGACATGCAAAAAAAATATTTAGAGGTTGCTACTAAAGCACAAATGTGAATTATTTAATTACTATGCGTATTCTTTGATAAGCTTTTTTACCAATCGTATTACATTATAATTTTAATCAGGCACCAATAAAAAAAAAACTTGACATCATTCAGAAGAAAAAATAGACGGAGATTGGACGATATTGGATAAAATTTGGAGGTCGCTACCGAAGGCTGAAACTCGTTTTTTTTTTTTTTTTTTTTTTTTTTTTTTTTTTTTTTTTTTTTGTTATACCTACTAAAATAATCGTATCTCTGGGATCTATAGCTTTGTAATTCATGGTAGCCGTTTTTTTTTCGGACAAAATTCCCTGATTTTTCCCTGACTAATTTATCAATTTTCCCTGACCGAAATTTTAAGGACATCTACGAAAAAATTTATAACGCGAATAAAAAAAAATGTATTAGAAACTGATACGTGTTTTTGATAAGTTTTTTATTTCTCGATCAACAACGAATAGTACTTTTGAAGATATATTTTCTCTTTCAAAACATAAACGTTCTTTGGAATTATAATGCTTTAAATTCGATTAAATACTGATGTGAAGTGTAATACTTATTTTAGTAATATATAACACTTTTTAAACTTTTTTGTTGAGTGCTTCGATTTGTTCGAATAGATTTATGTTGTAATGTTTATATCAATTTTTATTTGTTTTTTTTTTCTATTCAAATATTTTTCGGTTGTTTTTTTTCCCAAGTCTTTATTTTATGGATTTTTATTCAGTTATTGAAACTTTGGCAACAATCTACTTTTTCCCTGACTAATTTCGATATTCCCTGACTTTTCCCTGATTCCCTGATCAATTTTTTATTTCCCTGACTTTTCCCGGTTTTTCCTGACCGCGGCCACCATGTAATTATAATTGTATGTACTTTTCCAGTAAAATGAAAGTAAATTATTAAAATTCAAGTATTTCTACTGTAAAATTAAAGTAAATTACTGAATGTGCTGTATCATAAATTAATTTTCCATTACACTTGTATATTAAATTTAATATACTAGTTTATGCATTAAAAAATCCAGTAAAATTTATTTCAAGTAGATTTTTTTGACAGTGTATTCCTCATAAAATTACAACGTGCCCGTTCGAAAAAAAAAAAAAAATAAAGGGCGAATTTGGACGACTGTAAAAGGGACATCGTGGAATTATTGCGTTAAATAAATATGAATACTCAATTTAATATTTAGGTCCACTGGAAGAGCTTCATTTGACCATCAACACAGACATGCCAACGATAGTGCGTGCAATGGCACGACCAGACTCGGGTTTAGAAATTCGCGATCGCATGTGGTTGAAAATAACAATTCCGAATGCATTTATCGGTGCTGACGTCGTGGATTGGTTGAACAGTCATGTAGAGGGTTTTATCGACCGACGTGACGCCCGAAAGTACGCGTCTCTCATGCTCAAAGCTGGTTTCATCAGGCACACCGTCAATAAAATCACATTTTCGGAGCAATGCTACTATATTTTCGGAGATTTGTGTTCGGCTTTGAGTAGTATGAAATTAGACTGCGACACGGTCGGACCTTTGCCACCACCGAGTGCCTGGGATATGCCATATTCCGGAACTTATGGACCGCACTCAGCAGCAGGTTATAGCCCAATGCCTTTCAATTTCACCAACGAGCCTACGGTTTATGGTTATAATCGTGAAGAGAGTGTCAACAGTGGCTCAGGTGAGTCTTCTTATATATTACCACAAGGTTCTGCCAGTGTCGATTACTTACTGGTCGCATAATACTTCGTTCTTCCAAAAGGAATTTTACATGCAAATCAATAGATTACGAGCACAATAAGTGAGTTAAGGAGATGCTGGAGTAGATTTTATTACCGACTTTGGTCGGTAAAAACAGGCTTTTTCGTAGTTTTGATTATTCTTCGTTAATACGCTACACACCTGCTTCAAATTGTACACGATTGTAATATCAACATAAACGAATGGACGTACACTCGAATATTTGGTGAAAACATAGAATAAATGAAAAAAATCGTATATTACTAAAACCTCCCGAAATCAAAATGGTCGCCAGGGCTTGACAGCATCGCCTGTTTGTTAAGATATAAAAGATTCTGGAACTCACATACGTTAAATCGAAATGTACGTCCATTCTTTAGCGTTTTCTGAATATTCTACGAGCGTCGAAAAGTCAATTACACAAAAGGAATCCACGGAAAAGCCAGACTACTTTCACGTAGTCTATTCGGGATCAGAGTGGGTCAAGAAGAGCGCGAATGAAGTTTCCCGATTAGAACACAAGTGGCGCCGATGTAGTCTGTTTTCTTTTGGCAAAAGCTCCGAGCCTTTGCAACGCGACCGTAGTATACACTATAAATGGATTTGGCTTGTGTATTTGACATTCTGATGGTTTACGAATATTCAGAAATCATCACAGAATTGACATCCGGTCTGACTTTACATCTCTAATTTCCAGAAACAATTAAATCTTACGGCAAAGGTCAGCTGACATATCGTGTGCGGCCATATTGCTTTTCGGGAGATTCAGTATCTTTTGCCAAAAGTAAACAGACTAAGTCGGCGCCATCTGTGTCCTGATCGAAAAACTTACCGACCAAAGTCGGCAAAAAAATCTACTCCAGCATTCCCTTAAGGATATTCTATAAATAGGTTATTTTCATATTTTCCAACTAAGAGTCACATATTTAAAAAAATTTTTTTTTTTTTTTTTTTTCCCGAGAAATCTCGATTTATACGAATCATTTTCTAATCCCGCTGAATATATCCGTGTAAATGTGCATGGAATATGTAACTACTTACTGATTATCATATTGATATTGAATTATGGAAAACTAGCTTTATGATAAAAGCTTTCCAATGTAACTCACCTTCTCCTATCCATCAATTTTGATGATTACCTAATGGGGCGTACAAAATAGTACAAAACGAATAAATATTGCACGTGAAATTGCCCTTCAGCGACGAGAGTGCGAAAATCTACAGGGAGTTCTCATTTGTTATGAACTTCAGCCATAAACCAGTATTTTTTGTTTCGAATTAATTTTAAGCCTAACGCGACGATTTTATCTTAACCCGACGTCATTATCGCTTTGACACCTTCCTATGTTTATAAAAAATAAACGACTATTATTATATTACTTTTGTTTGCACCATTTGAACGCTATAAGACCCGAAAGCATCCTCCAAACCTTTTTTCAACATTTCAGCGGAACGAAAGATGAAATATTTTAAGTTCTGAATGACGTAAAAGAGTGACAATTTTTTTTTTTTGTGATCAATAATCACCATTTACAAAAAAAAATGAAACGAGTTTTTTTTTTTTTAAAGCGAATGAAGTCCCAATACCGAAACTATATAATATATCGAATAATATTTGATTAGGGATGGAAAACTAGCTTTGCCATGCAAAGTATATATTTCAATTTTGCAAATTAAAGAGAAATAGAGCGACGCTTATTCATTGCGTTCAGAGTTGTAAAAAAAGCTTAAAAACTGTAAGAAGGAAAATCTTCCCCATTTTGACTATAAGCTAGATAATTTTGTTATTGAACAAAGTATTTTTCAGATTTTTATCAGATTTTTAAATCATTATATGGGGTTTTCTATGTCACTTTAAAAATATATTTAAAAAAAGGTGGACTTAAAAAAAATAAAAAATAAAAATTTGTTCAGTTGAAGGTCCAACTAAGCCTGTAAAAAATAATGAGCCAGATCGGAAAGGTTGAGGTCAAATCCAGGTCGAAACGGCGTGGAATGCCCCGTATACAACTCCGAAAATTCGAACGCCGATAACTCAAGAACGGTTTTGTATATCGCGCTCAAATTTGGCACACTAGTGTAGCAGCAGACTCTCTTCAACTGTATTAATTTTCGACAAAATCTGTGCGAAAATTTCGATTTTATGCCGTTTTGAATTTTTTGAAAAAAGGACGTGGTCGCTCTAACTTTCGTAAAATTTAGTCTATTTTGCTAAATAGTTGGTTGTAAGAGTAGGCGCACTAAATGCTGTTTGGTATTGAATTTGGCTCGAATCGGTAAAGTGGTTCAGATTTTATGGAATTTTGAATTTTTCAAAAAATTGACATTATCGCTCTATTGTAACTTTTGCAAAACTTAAAATAGCGAGCTCAAATTTAGTATATAAATGAAACAATATTCAGCCATTATATATGTATAATTTAGTGACAAACGGTATGAAATTTGTGATTTTATGGAATGTTGAATTATTTTTAATAATATACGTTATCACATTTACTTTCGAAAACGCTCTAATAATAACGAAATAACGGAATAACGAAATAGAAAAAGCGAATTCACAACATGTTTATTTATCTAATTTAAAAAAGGATGCAAAGTAGAACCTTGCACATTGCTTCCTCATTATTTTTCGCTTTTTACAAAACTTCCTCTGTGAGGAAGCCAAAATTGAATAACATACTTTTTTGCTTCGGAGAGGAAGCTTTGTAAAAAGCGAAAAATAATGAGGAAGCAATGTGCAAGGTTTTTTTTACTTTTTTGCTTCCTCATAGAGGAAGCTTTGTTTTCATGAAATTTTTTTTTTTCGAGATTTTCATGTCAGTATGCTTAGAATCACCTAAAACGTCGAGAAAAGTGGTTTAGAAAAAATGTCCGTATGTATGTATGTGTGTGTGTGTGTGTGTGTGTGTGTGTGTGTGCTGGGCTTCGAAAATTCAATCTCCTCTCACTCGGTAACCGTTCGAGCGATCCGGCTCAAATTTGGCACGCAAGTAGAGTAGCTGCCCCTCTTTGAATGTTGTGATTTTTGCCAAAATATGTGAAGTCATTAAGATTTTATGTTGATTTTAATTTGTTGAAAAAAGGGCGTGGTCGCTCTAACTTTCGTAAAAGTTCGCCGATTTGGCTAAATAGTTCTTCATAATTGAAGATACGTTCAATGTTGTATGGTATTGAATTTCGACGAAATCGGTAAAGCGGTTCGGATTTTATAGAATTTTGAATTTTTCGAAAAAAATAGATTTTGATCTAAATTACGTCGAATTTCAACAAATGAACAGAAATTTTGTACAGACGAAAAATAACATTCAGAAATGCCATGTACCAAATTTGGTGATGATCGGTAAAGTCGTTCGGATTTTACACCATTTTTCATTTTAAAAAAATGTAGATTTTCGCTATAACTTCCGGAAAAGTTGAGAAAGTACGACAAAAATTTGTATCTAATCAAAATTAGATGTAACGCTGTTTGCAGAGGTGATTTATAGCTGTATAAAACACCTCTGCAAAAGAGACACAAGGTATAAAAAAAAGATGCAAAGTAGAACCTTGCACATTGCTTCCTCATTATTTTTCGCTTTTTACAAAGCTTCCTCTATGAGGAAGCCAAAATTGAATAACATACTGCTTCCTCACAGAGGGAGCTTTGTAAAAAGCGAAAAATAATGAGGAAGCAATGTGCAAGGTTCTACTTTGCATCTTTTTTAAACTTTTTTTTTGTAATGCAAAGAATAAAAGTGTAAAATCGTTGGTAAAATTTTCTTACAAAATTAAATACTCTTGTTCTAGGTGGAAGTAGTGCTGGCAGTGAACACATTTGCAAAGAACCTATCCACGATTTGAAATCTTGCTCGTCTGCCTCAGAATCGGAGTTACATGTACCGTCAATACCGACGATGCCGAACAAGAATTCAAACAACGGGAACGGCTCTAATGGAAAAAGATCAAACGGCAGCCGTAGTCGTTCCAGCGGTTCGGAGCAATCCGTGCCAACGGGATCAGGCTCGGGAAATCAGCAAACCCAACAAGATCTATCCGGTAGTAGACAGTCATTTCGCATTGCGATGGGAAATCCTTGTGAATTCTTCATCGATGTTATGTAGATTTTTCTTGCTGCTATTGTTGTTGTTGTTGTTGTTGATGATGTATATAGTTTTCTTTATTGGGTAAGAATAATAGCGGGTCGATGTAGAATATAACGAATATGCACTGCCTTTTACATGAAAAAACTTTCACATTTTTTTACGTGACTATCGTGCTGCGAATTATCGTATCGAATATTTCACGCAATAGTTCAAAATACTTATCGAGGGTCGCTGCTTTTATACACGATTTTTTCGATACACGATAAAACATATTATTTGTGTTAAATTAAGCTCTTGATTATCTGTTAAACAATAACTTGGCGTAAACTTTTGTACCTAATATTAACTCAATCGAGCGATGAACAAACTGAAGCGCACAACTTAATCAAATTGTCTGAATAACGGCCAATCCGACAATATTTAATATTGAAAATTAAGCAAACTGTTATTTGTTAATTGTTTACAAATAATTATACTCGTCATGTTAAAACAAACAGTGCATTTTCAAGATTACTGTAAGACTATCACTCTAATTATTATGTTTTTATACATACGTAAGTTGCATTTTGTTGCATCGTCATTATTTATCAATCGATCTTATGGAGATCGAGATTTCTTTTATTATTTCTTTCGGAATAATTTATAGGATATCTTGCATGTGAACTGATATCGTATATCGTGCGTACTAAACGTAACAGAATGAGTTACAAATTCCACGTTGTAGTTGCAATTGCATATTATTTCTATACAGCTGATAGATTTGTTTTATGATTTATCGGAATGATTTTTTTTTTAATCGTACAATGTAATGTCAATAAAACAAATGGCTTGGCATTATGATAAGAAGTTCGACGTTCTTGGCAATTATTAAAATGGAAACTCGTGAAATGTTTTCAATGTCTGTCTTAGAAAATTCCCAGTGCTGCTGCTTTTAAGTAGGACACTTTTAGGAGAATTCCTAGGTGGATAATCATGTGAGACTCGCAGAATTACTTCTAGAAATGTGACATTCGTAGACTCGAATTTCCATACAACTTTTATCAACATCTCAGGGTCTTATATTTATTTGGCAAAAAAAGCGTATGGCGAACACTTAGGATCGTTGAGAGATTAAGATAGGATTTGCAATGTCACAATTTAACAAATTCTTATACATTTCCCCGAGCATGTTAGTAACGTACTACTTTTTCAGATTTTTCTTCTTCCTTGCAATATTAACGCTTATAACTAATTGTCATTATGTTTTTCACTGTACGACTAACTGATCCTTGACATAATATCCGTAAAAAAAAAATATCTAGCGACAAAAGAATCCCGAAATAATATATGAGAAAAATAATCACAAATTACAACAAAAATCAGCATAAATATAATGAGCCATATGAAGCGGGCCACCCTGATTTTCAATGTTCGTACAGTGGGTTAATAATTTTTTTCCAGAGTATTTCCGATTTTTTATCCCCATAGTTTTTCCACAGCAAAATACGGTTTTTTTATTTTTTATTTTTTTTCCTTTCGCTGCTGATTTAAAACTATCTATGAGACAAGAAAATTGTTCCGGGATAAAATGTAGGATTTCACGTATACTTTTTGATAAAAATATTTCTTTACAATTTCGGTCGGTAATATTTATTAAAAATATTTATTACAATTTCGGTCGGTAATGCACCATATTTTACCAGTTTTGGTCGGTAACTGTTGAAATATGGCGCGTGTAGAGATGAGCATGTGTAGAGATATGACTGTGTCGAACTATGACGGTGTAGAGATGCACCGTGTAAAACTTTGCGATGTCGAACTCTGGCGTGTTGAACTTTTGCGGTGTTGGACTTTTGCGTGTCGAACTCTTGCAGTGTCAATCTTTTACGGTGTAGAATTTTTAAGGTGTAGAACTTTTTTGTGTCCAACTTTTTCGTGTTGAACTTTTGCAGTGTCGAACTACGCCGTGTCGAAATTCCGCGGTGTCGGACTTTTGCGTGTAGAGCACGCGGCGTGGACAACTTTGGTCGTGCAAATTTGTTGCGTGTAGTAAAATTCGGTGTAGAAATGCTCGTGTAGAGATGGGCTCTGTAGAATCGAGGTGCTGCCAACCCACTCTACGAACATTGGAAATCAGGGTGATCCGCTTCATATGGAATGCCTCAATAGCAAAAAAAAAAACACGAAACAAAAAACTCATTCAGTCATGTCTGAAATTACAAAATTATATACAGAATACCACGAAAACCGTGAAAACTATGAGATTCCGACGAGAATATTGTGAATTTTCTGTCATCTGATATTCTCACGATATCTTTCAAAATTTATAAAACTCAAAGTTTCACACAAAATCGAGATACACTTAGAATGAGCAATTTTAATTGCGTTTAAAAAAAGCTGCTTTAGGATTTAACAATTTATTGAAGTTTTTATGCATGATGATAAAGCGATAATACATTGGAGATGCAATCACGAGATTGTGGGGTGGTACAAATATTCCCATATTACATTAATTCCATTGATATTTCCAGCACTTATAATACTGTAATAAATAATTGAATGACTCTATGATTCTATGTAGATATAATGCATGATTAGAATGTTTCTGCACAAGCATGTATCGCATACAAACTGCTGCACAGAATGAACACAACAAAGATTTTTAAAAAAAGAAACAGAAGGAAAAATACAACTATAATAATTGCATGAGCTTTCCCCATTGAAAAATAATTGAATAATTTAATAATCCCAAATGATCAATCTTTTTAATAAAAACTATTGATTGCGTTTTAGGATTACCTACGACAATGGGGCAGCTATTTCTTTAAAGCATCAAGAAGACATTCTAATAAGTGTTTAAAGAACCATTTGTCAACTGCTTTGGTCCGCAAAAATAAGTACTTTGATGCAAAATATAAAAATTGCGATTAAGGTATGAGAGCGCACACGATGGTTCACAGAATAATCGTTCCAAGTATACTCGAGCCCACGCAATGAAAAGATGAAAAAAAAAACCCAGAAAAAAACAAAAATTCGTTTCTATTACGTATGATTTTCGATATAGAAACTTACCAAAAAGATGTTCAACATTCTTCAGCTGATGTATACATGGCATCGTAAAAACGACTTGTAAATATTGAAATATATAACTTACACTAAACGTGCCATCCCAATTGAATTTAAGAATACGCGAACACAAAATGCATACGGTTTTTACGATAACCCTGATATTTATTAGCATTATGTTATTTACTTTTATTATTCGCACGGTTACTCTTGTGATTCGTTCAAGACATTATCCATAGTTTTAAAGTGACAAAAAAGGTCTTGATAAACATCATTTGAGGGCGTAATCGACTAGAAAAGTTAGCTAATTAAATAACTAATGAACTATCATTATCGAATTGTACTGATCTCTTCGTGTGGAAGATTCGGTCGACAAAAAACAAGAAACCGATTAACAAAATACAGACTTTTATATATATGTATATATATATATGTATACACATGAAAAACGAAAACGGCATACATTAGAAATCCCCTTCCTCCTAATACCAATTTGGTACTAAACAATTCCGATTTTGCGTACAAACCATATTAATTAATAAGTGTAATTTATTAAATTTAAGGCGCCCCTTTTTTCATTTTAATATCGGCATCGATGGATATCACAAGCATCCAAGTCTTTAATTAAGGTGTACTTCGTATCTCGTTATTCCCGATAATGAAGCAAGATTAATAATAACCAAGAGTTTTTTAAATTTTGTAAACAAAACAATGTAAAACCAAAGCTATGCAATTTTTCATAATGTTACATTAAACTTGACTTGAGACTATTTGTATTAATTAGGCTACCACTTTTATATGTGAAACGAATTGTGTAAACCATTGGTAAATTGAGATTGTTCGAAGCTACGGACGCTTGATTAAAAATGAAACATGAATGAAGAAAATGAACTAAAACATCGGGAAATTTCCACGGTTGGAAAACAAATGCAAATTCACGATCATCGCCCAATGTTAGCCCAATTGTAATCGAAGATGATAATGTCAACACTGCAAAACATACAGAAGCTTATAAAGTATGATTGTTGTATTCTTCGGCTAGCAACGAATAAGAGGAAGCTGTGCAATATACAAAAAAAAAAAAAAAAAAAAAAAAACAGTGTTGTTATTTCACGCTGCAACGATTTTCACTATATGGATAATCTACATCACATAGATTTTCAGTATGGAAATATTATTTTCTATAATTTGCATTAAAAATTTAATTCACGAGATTTTCACGTTCCGAAATATTCTCAAACATCGAGAAAAGTTGTTCGGAAAAAAATGTCTGTGCAGCAGGCTAAATTCAAACTTCAATGTATTCGGGGTTGAAGATCGTATTAAATTTTATTGCGCTGCTTGAGTTGATTTTTTTCCCATTACTACAATTTTTTCCATCGGAGATTTCTAATCTCTTTTTGCTTCTTCATAGAGGAAGCTTTGTTTTCGAAAAAAAAATTTTTTACATGTCAGGACAATCCAGAATGGTTCAAATCGTCGAGAAAAGTGGTTTAGAAAAAATGTCCGGATGTATGTTGTATGTGTGTGCAAAATTCGAAACGTATCTCGAAAACGGCTTTAACAATCAAGCTGAAATTTGGCACGCTGGTAGAGGAACAACGCCCCTTCCTATGTATACGTGTTCGAAAAAATTGAAAAGAAAATTCAGATTTTATAAGCTTTTCAATTTTTCGAAAAATGTCTGTATGTTCTCTAGCTTCCGAAATTTTTCAGCTAATAAGCTAAATAGTTCTGGACAAATAGAGAAATGATAAATGAAGGTATGTCTTGAAATTGAGTGAAATCCATAAAGCGGTTCAGATTTTACAAAATTTTGAATTTTCGAAAAAATGTTATTTTCGTTATTATTCAAGTTAAGTTCGACCAAACCTGCTCAAATCTTTTGCAAGGTAAACTTAACATCCAGTTGTAGTAGATATCGAATTTGGTGAAGATTGGTAAAGTGATTCAGATTTTATAAGCTTTTCAATTTTTCGAAAAATGTCTGTATGTTCTCTAGCTTCCGCAATTTTTCAGCTAATGAGCTAAATAGTTCTGGACAAATAGAGAAATGATAAATGAAGGTATGTCTTGAAATTGAGTGAAATCCATAAAGCGGTTCAGATTTTACAAAATTTTGAATTTTCGAAAAAATGTTATTTTCGTTATTATTCAAGTTAAGTTCGACCAAACCTGCTCAAATCTTTTGCAAGGTAAACTTAACATCCAGTTGTAGTAGATATCGAATTTGGTGAAGATTGGTAAAGTGATTCAGATTTTATAAGCTTTTCAATTTTTCGAAAAATGTCTGTATGTTCTCTAGCTTCCGCAATTTTTCAGCTAATGAGCTAAATAGTTCTGAAAAAATGGAGAAATGAAAAATGAAGGTCGGTACTGAATTTGAGCGAAATCCATAAAGCGGTTTAGATTTTATAAAATATTGAATTTTCGAAAAAATTTGGTTTTCGTTATTATTCAAGTTAAGTTCGACCAAACCTGCTCAAATCTTTTGCAAGGTAAAATTAACATCCAGTTGTAGTGGATATCGAATTTGGTGAAGATTGATAAAGAGGTTCACATTTTATAAGACATTGAAATTTTTTAAAAATCTCTGTATGTTCTCTAGCTTCCGCAATTTTTCAGATAATGAGCTAAACAGTTCTGGACAAATAGAGAAATGAAAAATGAAGGTATGTATTGAATTTGAGCGAAATCCATAAAGCGGTTTAGATTTTATAAAATGTTGAATTTTCGAAAAAATTTTGTTTTCGTTATTATTCAAGTTAAGTTCGACCAAACATGCTCAAATCTTTTGCAAGGTAAAATTAACATCCAGTTGTAGTGGATATCGAATTTGGTGAAGATTGGTAAAGTGGTTCAGATTTTATAAGCTTTTCAATTTTTCGAAAAATGTCTGTATGTTCTCTAGCTTCCGCAATTTTTCAGCTAATGAGCTAAACAGTTCTGAACAAATAAAGAAATGAAAAATTAAGGTATGTATTGAATTTGAGCGAAATCCATAAAGCGGTTTAGATTTTATAAAATATTGAATTTTCGAAAAAATTTTGTTTTCGTTATTATTCAAGTTAAGTTCGACCAAACCTGCTCAAATCTTTTGCAAGGTAAAATTAACATCCAGTTGTAGTGGATATCGAATTTGGTGAAGATTGGTAAAGTGGTTCAGATTTTATAAGACATTGAATTTTTTTTTTTAAATCTCTGTATGTTCTCTAGCTGCCACAATTTTTAAGATAATGAGCTTAAACAGTTTTTGACGGATAAAGCAATAAAAAATGACGATCGGTATTGAATTTAAGCGAAATACATAAAGCTATTCAGATTTTATAGAATTTTGAATTTATGAACATTTTTTTGTTTTCGTACTTCTTTAATTTGTATTTAAAATAAGGATGCAAAGTAGAACTTTGCACATTGCTTCGTCAATAATTTTCATCTTTCGCAAAGCATCCTCTACGAGGAAGCCAAAAATAAAATAAAGAAACTTCCTCATAGAGACGGCGTTACGAAAGTTGAAAATTACTGAGCAAGCAATGTGCAAAGTTCTACTTTGCATCCTTTTATTTTCCGGTGAGGTAGCAAAAATAATCGACGTACAAACTGCATGTAATACATAACAACTTTTATGTGCATCAGATTCTTCAAAATTACTTCGAAATATATAACAAAATATACAACATTGATTTTATGGTGTTTCGGGCACGATATTTAGAAGCCATTCTTTAAGCTGTGCAATTTCCGTGGTGACCAACTCGTGTTCAGCACCATCGAGCGCTACCAGTTCGCCCCTTACGCCTAAACTCTTTAGAGTATTGTGAGTCGTTACGCCCCATTTAAATGGCACAAGTGTGTCAACTGTACCATGAAATTGTAGCAGTGGTGGTGTATTGTTTCCATTCTCAATTTTTAGAGCCTGGGAATAGAAATTTAATGATAAAAATCAGCATGAAAAAAAAGTTACTTAAGTAGATTTAATATTTTTTACCTCATAGACCAAAGATTTGTTGTTGAGAAACGAGGACATAGCAAAGCAACCAGCTAAGGACCTCTTGTATCTATAAGCAACATGAAGAGCTAATGCACCACCCATGGAAAAACCTCCAATGACTATTCTGTTTAATGGAATTCCACTGGACACTTCTTTGTCTATTAGGTCGGATACAGCATCGCACATAGAATCTAGAGAAGACTTTTCCTCAGGTGCACTGATGGCTACTGCACTTCGATCGAACCAAACATTGCTCAGCTGGAAATAACATTTTTGTTACTTTCTGAAATTTAATGGAGTTCTAGGGTAATTTTGAATTCTATACATTTAAAATTTTGATCAGTTAAAGTCAGTTTAGCTGCTGGAATTATAATATTATTTTGTCCTACAGCAAAAGCATGTAGCTATTTATGACTAAGAGGATATTATCGAAACACCATTAACTTGAAACCAGGATGCAAAGTAGAACTTTGCACATTGCTTCTGCATTATTTTTCGCGTTTTACAAAGCTATCTTTATGAGGAAGTATGTTATTTAATTTTTGGCTTCCTCGTAGAGGAAGTTTTGTAAAACGCGAAAAATAATGAGGAAGCAATGTGCAAGGTTCTACTTTGCATGCTTGTTTTAATTAGATAAATATACATGTTGTGGATTCGCTTTTTCTATTTCGTTATTACGTTATTTCGTGATTATTAGAGCATTTCCGAAAGTGAATGTGATAATGTATATTTTTAAAAATAATTCAACATGCCGTAAAATCAAAAATTTCATACCGTTCGTCACTAAAGTATACATATATAATGGCTGAATATTGTTTGATTTATATACAAAATTTGAGCTCGCTATCTTAAGTTTTGCAAAAGTTACAATAGAGCGATAATGTCAATTTTTTGAAAAATTCAAAACATCATAAAATTTTTACGGTTCAACCGATCTTATCCAAATTCAATAGCGATCACCGGCATATGAAAGCTCACATTCATACAAATTTTAAGATCAATATCTCCAAAATTGAAAGAGTTATCGTGTAAATAGACATTTTTCAAAAAATTTAAAAACGCGTAATAATTTAATGATGAAGTGGATTTTTACAAAAATCTGTATGAACGATCAGGCTTGATCCCGCTATCTATGGTCCAAATTTCAGCTTGGTATCTCAAGGCATTCCCGAGTTATAAAGGTTTACATTTTTCGATCGTGTAACATACACACATACAGACATTTTTTCTAAATCACTTTTCTCAACGTTTTGGCCCATTCTGAGTGTACTGACATGAAAATCTCGAAAAAAAAATGTTTCATGAATACAAAGCTTCCTCTATGAGGAAGCAAAAAGGTTTAAAAAATTACTTTCATAAATCAATTTAATTGCAGACAAAAACGTTTGAAAAAATCATATTTTTTTTTAATTACCAGGCAAGTTTCTCATGACCTTACACTAGTATTTATAATCCATGATTTCATTTTAGCCACAGAGCATAATATTCTATTTTATTGTGTCAATTTGTCAATTTTTCTATATATAATACCAGCAGCTAAACAAGTGAGATTTCTTAAATGATTCTCAGTCATTTTCATCTCCCTCCGTCCCATTAAATGTGCAACATTTGTTACTGTTATTTACCATTTACCAACTACTTTCATAAATCAATTCAGTTGCAGACAAAATAGTTTGAAAAAGTCATATTTTTTTTAGTATACTGTATATTAATTATACAACAATTTTTTTGTATATTAATTCATTTATTAAATTTAATATATGTGTATCCGAACAAGAACTTCCAATACTTTATATTAATTTTCATACAAAAATTTCTAACATTATTCTCATGATCTTAGACTAGCATTTACAATCCATGATTTCATTTTAGCCACAGAGAAGAATATTCTGTTTTATTGTGTCAATTTGTCAATTTGTCAATTTTTCTGTATATAATATCAGCATCTAAACATTTTCATCTGACTCTGTCCCATTAAATGTGCAACATTTCTTATTGTTATTTACCATTTACCAATTACTTTCATAAATCAATTTAATTGCAGACAAAAAAGTTTGAAAAAGTCATATTTTTTATTACCAGGCAAATTTCTCATGACCTTACACTAGCATTTATAATCCATGATTTCATTTTAGCCACAGAGCAAAATATTCTGTTTTATTGTGTCAATTTGTCAATTTTTCTGTATATTAATACCAGCAGCTAAAAGAGTCAAATTTCTTGAACAATTCTCAGTCATTTTCATCTCACTCCATCCCATTAAATGTGCAACATTTGTTATTATTATTTACCATTTACCAATTACTTTCATAAATCAATTTAATTGCAGGCAAAAAAGTTTGAAAAAGTCATATTTTTTTATTACCAAGCAAATATCTCATGACCTTAAACTAGCATTTATAATCCATGATTTCATTTTAGCCACAGAGCAGAATATTCTGTTTTATTGTGTCAATTTGTTAATTTTTCTGTATATAATACCAGCAGCTAAAAGAGTGAAATTTCTTGAATGATTCTCAGTCATTTTCATCTCACTCCATCCCATTAAATGTGCAACATTTGTTATTGTTATTTACCATTTACCAATTACTTTCATAAATCAATTTAATTGCAGGCAAAAAAGTTTGAAAAAGTCATATTTTTTAAATTACCAAGCTAATATCTCATGACCTTAAACTAACATTTATAATCCATGATTTCATTTTAACCACAGAGCAGAATATTCTGTTTTATTGTGTCAATTTTTCTGTATATTAATACCAGCAGCTAAAAGAGTGAAATTTCTGGAACAATTCTCAGTCATTTTCATCTCACTCCATCCCATTAAATGTGCAACATTTGTTATTGTTATTTACCATTTACCAATTACTTTCATAAATCAATTTAATTGCAGGCAAAAAAGTTTGAAAAAGTCATATTTTTTTTATTACGAAGCAAATATCTCATGAACTTACACTAGCATTTATAATCCATAATTTCATTTTAGCCACAGAGCAGAATATTCTGTTTTATTGTGTCAATTTGTCAATTTTTCTGTATATTAATACCAGCAGCTAAAAGAGTGAAATTTCTTGAACAATTCTCAGTCATTTTCATCTCACTCCATCCCATTAAATGTGCAACATTTGTTATTATTATTTACCATTTACCAATTACTTTCATAAATCAATTTAATTGCAGGCAAAAAAGTTTGAAAAAGTCATATTTTTTAAATTACCAAGCAAATATCTCATGACCTTAAGCTAGCATTTATAATCCATGATTTCATTTTAGCCACAGAGCAGAATATTCTGTTTTATTGTGTCAATTTGTCAATTTTTCTGTATATTAATACCAGCAGCTAAAAGAGTGAAATTTCTTGAATGATTCTCAGTCATTTTCATCTGACTCCGTCTCATTAAGTGTGCAACAATTGTTACTGTTATTTACCATTCCATTAAGAGGTGTATAAGGTTGCGAAGGAGCAGAGGGATATACAATCTTAATATGCGGAAAGTTCAACTTGCGAGAAGTGAGAGTCGACACCCAAGTAGCAAGATCGCTACCTGAGCTACCTGAAATATAAAAATATTCATCAATTACCCAATTAGTATACAGATAACTCAATTTTTAACGTAATCTTTACACCATATAAAAATCCTTTACCAGAGCCATGAAAGAAAAATAATGTAGCTGTGTGTTTATTCGTTGGATTGACAACAATCATTCTGGATGCCGCAATCGCCGGTGTCATGATTTACAAATTCTCGTCAACAGGTATAATAATTTTCCAGCCTCCACAAGAAAACAACTCGAAAATAACAGGAAACTACAAATTTTTTATATACGCGTTATGAAATATTCTAACAGGTCATTGAACAATAATAATATACATAGACTTCACAGCACGGCTTTAATTTATTTATCTATCGATTAGCAGATATTATAAAAATTACCACACACTATAAGTATAATTAGCAGCCTGGAGTTTTTCTAAAGGGGAATTTTCATTGGATCAGCAAACGGCAACAGCCAATCAGAAGTCACCTCGATATACAGGGTGATCCAAGACTATTTTCGAACTTTTTAGATCTGTACATTTATTTAAATTTATGTTTTATTTAATAATTAAATTATACTTTTGTTGCAAATAATTATAGTTGATCGTCTCGTGATAAAAATTACTTGACGGTTTTTCAAAATTCGCAATATTTAGTTAGTTATAAGAATTGTACATACGAAACTTTTCATTGAGGTGGAGATCATTCAATGGCTTAGTGCGTTAAGGTAGTTCTGTCGGTACGCCGGAGTCATAAATCTCCGAGTCTATATGACATTACAAAATAATCATACGCATCACTTTGACTACCTCAATAATAATATCAAAAATAATCGAGAATCCTTCGAAATTGTCGTAATCAAATTAAAACGATTATTTGTAAATAGTTGATATGTTTAGTGCGGATTTGACTTCATTTTTACGATAATTAGGTTAGGAAACGTCATTTGGCCCGGTATCGTGCACTTTGACCTTGGTTTAATTAAACATTATTCCGGAGACTTCACCTTTTTTCATGATCCATCAATTCTTGAATGATTTGCGAATCTGTAGTACTATTTATTTTTTCTCTATCTTTGATCTAAGTATGTTAATTTTCGATTTAAAGATCAATTTTTCCAGCCCTCCCGTTGGCGCCGTGTAAAAAGATCAATTTTCAAGTTTAAATTGTTCATTCAAATACTCGGTAAAAGCCTTCAAGATTTTGTGCAAGTAAAATTGAATAGCTAAATTACAACATGTAATTAATTCATGTATATGAGTTTGGATTGCCTTCACGACAGAACTACCTTAAGATGCCAGCGCCGCTTGTGGCACACCTCGGCAACAGTTGATATAAAAAAAGCATTGATTCTTATGGTAGAATATAGTTTACAGAAGATTTTCCGACTATACTAAATGAACAACTGAAAAGAATTGTTATAAATAAAAATAGGTTGTTTAATTTATTTTTTTGTAATTTTGGGTATGGTAATAGCTTTTTGTTATTCGATTTATTTCGTAAAAAGGGTACATAAATTTTCGTGTGCCCGGCGTCGTCTGCACTTTTCGCCGGTGTTTATGTTTATGACAGCTGACAGCAGCATTAAAACGGCATTGAAAGATGGAATTGATAATCAGAACGGGATTCAAGGCGATAACGCATGCAATTGATTTTAATCCACAAGGTATTATAAAAGGAAAGGCGTTATCTGTGTGCCATGTGCGTCGAGTGGAGCAGTTAACAGATTCAGACAAACGTATCTTAAGAGTCAATGATACACCGGCAGGAATTTCTTCGCCCAATGTTAAACGCCTATAGGTCTGTCTCTCTCGCACTATTTTTCTTTTAATTCTCACAAAAAAACGACTGAATCGACTGACGAGCCAGAAGCTTAGCCCAATTGTACCATCCTTCCGCGTATTCCCTCAAAATGCAAGCCCAATCTGTGTTGTCTTTTGAGAGAAAACAGCTTTTGAAATTTTGAGGTGTGGTGGGGAAAGTACCACTGCCTCTTAAGGTACTTCTGTCGGTACGCCGGAGTCATAAATCTCAGAGTCTATATGACATTAAAAAATAATCATACGCATCACTTTTACTGCCTCAATAATAATATCAAAAATAATCGAGAATCCTTCGAAATTGTCGTAATCAAATTAAAACGATTATTTGTAAATAGTTGATATGTTTAGTGCGGATTTGACTTCATTTTTACGATAATTAGGTTAGAAAAAGTCATTTGGCCCGGTATCGTGCACTTTGATCTTAGTTTAATTAAATATTATTCCGGAGACTTCACCTTTTTTCATGATGCATCAGTTCCTGAATGATTTGCGAATCCGTAGTACTTTTTATTTTTTCTCTATCTTTGATCTAAGTATGTTAATTTTCGATTTAGAGATCAATTTTTCCAGCCCTCCCGTAAGCGCCGTGTAAAAAGATCGATTTTCAAGTTTTAATTGTTCATTCAAATACTCGGTAAAAGCCTTCAAGATTTTGTGCAAGTAAAATGTAATAGTTAAATTACAACATGTCAAAAATTCATGCATATGAGTTTGGATTGCCTTCACGACAGAACTACCTTAATAAAGTGCAGCGTTATTCGCCAAACGTCAGTGACACTTCCACTACTACACCGTACAAGGTGAAATTGGAAGTAAGTATTGTAATAATTGCAATAATTGTAAGTATTGTAATATGCTTTACTGTGATAATTTTTTATCAACTGTTGCACAATTTCGCCGCTTCGAACGCTGTCTGTCCAAAATGGCCGCGAATGAACGTCACGCACGAAGCCAATTGAAATTCAAGTATTTCATTTCATTGGCAAAGATTTCCGTGAATAAATGAAACTTTTTCTCTCGGTGTATGTCAATGGGCAAAACAGTTTGTTCTGATTGGCTCATTCATCCAAAATGTACAATGCTTTTATAACTAACTAAATATTGCGAATTTTGAAAAACGGCTAAGTAACTTTGCTCAGGGGATGATCCACTACCAATTTCCAAAAAGTCCGAAAATAGTTTTGGATCACCCTGTATTTCGGGGACTCCCCACTAAAATCAGTGGGCGGAGCTTCATTAACGTCAGCCAATAAAAAGCTGCGATTCGCAACACTGCGACTCGACGAAAGTTTCGCTATTGGTCGATTAATTCGCTTTTCGAAGTAACAGAATCTAACGGAATATAAATCGCTGCAATGAAATACACGCTTAACGAGAAAAAAAGAGATGGAAAATATTGCAGACCGGCGCCGCCAGTGTCAAGAAGCGGAATAACGACAGCGAAAACACAGCAGCATTGATCGCTCGAGCAGAATATTCTCAACTCGACAGACGGTGCTTATTTGCAACGTGTGTAGTATGTAAGCTCTTATGGAAAATCGGCAAATCGAAGCGACTCAAGCCGACGACACTGCCCGGCTATTCGGCCATCAGCTGCGCACGCATATCTCAACAAGCGTTCGAAGTCTCCTGTGAGAATTTGAAAATTCTCACAGCGTTCCTATACACTCTCAAGGGCCGCTCTTGTCAGTCCTCGAGTTCTGTCATTCGTGTTTGTACTTCGCGGTGTATTGACCCGCGATTAAATCGAAATAGTGTCCGGAAGTAGTTGTGGCGGCGCATAGTCAATAATATTTATGCAATCACGTGTGTGTGTGGCTTAATTCTTGATACTAAAGGAAGTTATGTTTGATAAACGTTGGTGAAACAACCAATTTTTTGGTGAAACTGTGAATGTCGAAAGCAACGATGCAGAGAAGTGGTAAGTGATTTTTTAAATATATATATGTATGATATACGAAGGAATTGCATGTAGGATATGGGATAGAATTACACGTTGAGGGGCGACGGTTTTTTTACCGTTGCTGACGACCATTTTGAGAGCGCCAAATTTCCGCGTCAATATAGATAGAGATACGTGAGCTGCGCTGCTTGCGGTCAATACGGTATACCTGCCTACGCTATACATACCTAACCTATCGTTCTCTTAGTCTGTTTATTATTCACAAAGCGAATGACTCGTGTAACGTATAACAACCGATTATGTACGTTGATGTCTTGTGCCGCAATTCTCAGTCTTTGCAAATAATGTTATGTTTACTATCGGGTATTTACTTTTCATTCATGAGATTCAATGTCTTTGTGTTGGGTTAAATTAACTAGCTTCATCATATACCGCTATTCAAAGCACACTTGAGCGTCGTTCGAATGAAAACAAAGAAGGGTTCGACAATGGACATTCAAATAATTCCGGGACTAATCGAAATTTACGTGTGAAACACAATACGCCAATATCGAATTATTGCCCTAATTATGACGCATCTATTATCAACGTCATTGATTATAGTAAACAAATCGAACAATAGCAACAACCTGCCGAAAGTAAAAACAAATGAAAGTAACAACAATTACGAACATACGTGCAAATTCATATTTTTTGAAAATAAAATAAAACGATAAAATCGATATTTAAAATTACGTTTCAGCCCCGATTTTCACACTTTGTGAAGTAACATTTTGTACAATATTCGTTGGATTAAGTTTTTTTTAACTCGTGGGATTTTAACACTCTGCTTTGGATCGTGCTGGAAATTGACACTCGTCAGAAATTTTTTTTTCGCACTTTTATCGTAATATATTATTTTTTAAGTTTAAACATTTTTCCAACGAAAATTGTACGTCACACTGAGAGAAATCGTGGTAGTTTTGATTATTTTAACTGATTTAATAGTTAAATTAACTACGTTATAGTTACGCCAACTAATTCTATAGTTGGCTTAACATAATGTCGTAATTACTTGAACAGTGAACATATAGTAAAATACAACCTTAGTTATTTTCATTATAGTTAGTGCAATGACTATTTCAAACTTGTTGAATAATTTCTCAAAAAATACTATGAATGTGATGATGTTTTTTTTCTTTACGAAAAAGTACCTCGTATATATCGCAAAAATTTCAAAACAATACACTTTTTTTTTACGATAACTATTATTACCTGTTGACTATAAATAATTAGTAGATAACTTTTAGTAAATGGCTAATTGTAAAATAAATAAATTAATACGTTAGTATTTATGGAATAAATTAAATTGACTATAAATAATTAGTACAGACACACAATGACAATATAATCAATAGCACAATAGCACTCCAAAATTCTGTCCAAAAAACAATAACCTGGTTCAACAAATGGAGACTCAAACCCAATCCTCAAAAATCGCAGCTGATCATCTTCAACCACAAAATAGAACCACGCTCACCTAAAATACACATGTCCAATGTGGAAATCGCGCCACTTCACCAGGCTAAATATCTAGGCGTCTCCATCGACCAAAAATTAAATTTTAATATCCACTATGAGAAATGTAAAGTTAAACTAAAATCAAGAGCTGCACATTTTAAGCGTATTACCTTTAAAAACCGGAACTTTCGTGTGGAACAACTTACAAAAATTTATAAAGGCATCTGTCGTCCGATCATAGAATATGCCCATCCGATTCTCCTAAACTGCAAAGAAAATGCACTTAAAAAACTAAAAACCAGGGTTGCCAGATTTGGCTACTTATCGCCAAATTGGCTACTTCGAAGGCGTCTTTGGCGCCGAAATTTAAAAATTGGCGCCATGGCGATTTTTGGCTACTTTGGAATTTTCTTCCGTTATTTTTCATTTTCGTCAATTTTCACTGAAATCGAAGCCTCAAAACGCTAATCGACTTTCTCCTCTAAAAATATCTCAATGCATATCTCCACGTAGATGCTCATTAAGATTTTTAAAATGTATTATGTTTACGTTAATTATCCGTTTATCATTTATGCGACGATATTTTGAGACATATTTTGGCACTCGTTACATGTATCTTCAACACTTCTCCATCAGATGACTCCGCCTTCCGTCGTTTATTCCCGTGAACTAATCGTGATTTCTGATCGGCAAGTTTCTATGCTAGTCGTATAATTTGTGCGCCAAATGTTTTGCAATATTACAATGTAATATTTAAAAATACAAATTGAATTATATAAATTATCATACATTCAAGCTTCTTCTTGTTTGTACCTACAAATCACAAAATTCTCAGGGTTAATAAAAAAAATCCAAGATGGCGTCGAAATACAGTTATCTTGGCTACTTAGAGATATTCAGTGGCGAATTTTGGCGTTTTTAGGAACCCTGTGAATTGGCTACTTTTGGCTACTTCCGCGACAGCTTTTGGCGACTCGAGGTACTCTGCATCTGGCAACCCTGCTAAAAACCGCGGAAACCTGTGCAATCCGAAGTCTAATGCGAATACGACACCCGGCAAATCCACTCCATAACCCGCCCAACACGCTACTCTACGAGCTCACAGGCATTACGCCAATAATAACCCGAGGCGAAAGACTTTCAAAAAAATTCGCTAAAAACCAAATCGATAATATTCAAGAATTATGTATCACCCCAACATCAAATATAAATCGAAGACCGAAACACTCTGCTCTAACTCTTCAACAACGTCTTGCACTTATAGCTTCGGAACCCTAAATGGATGAAAAAAAGTTACGCTTTATTTAAAAATGAAATATTTAAACGACCACATTTTTAGAAAGACAAGGGTAAAGGACTCCGGTCGATGGCCTATTGGCAATGCGTTTGCGGTTAGGGACACAGGCATTAAATGGTTTAAAAAAAAATGTATCGCAAGGAAAAAAAAAACTGTAAGGCGTATTGTTAATAAAACTCTTTTACTACTACTAATTAGTACAGATAACTTTTTTTAAAATGGCTGAGGTCATATTTCACTATAAAATTATAGTTAACAGTATCTTTTTTTTCTCTCAGTGCACAAAGATGTGGCAATGGGTGTTGTAAAATAAATTAATTAATACGATCTTATTTATGGAACAAATAAAATTGACTATAAATAATTAGTAAAGATAACTTTTTTTTAAATGGCTGAGATCGTATTTCACTATAAAATTATAGTCAACAGAATCTTTTTTTTTTCTCTCAGTGCACAAAGATGTCGCAATGGGTGTTGTAAAATAAATAAATTAATACGATATTGTTTATGGAATAAATAAAATTGACTATAAATAATTAGTACAGATAACTTTTTTTTAAATGGCTGAGGTCGTATTTCACTATAAAATTATAGTCAACAGTAACTTTTTTTTTCTCTCAGTGCATAAAGATGTGGCAATGGGTGTTGTAAAATGAATAAATTAATACGATATTATTTATGGAATAAACCAACAAAATGGGGGGCACAAGTAGTTAAAGCAATGAGAGAGATGGGTCAGGGAGACCTGTGGAAAATGATAAGAGAAGGGAATATAACTGAGATGGAGAAATGGATGGAAAGAGGATGCAAGATTAGAACGGAGCAAGAGATACAAAGGGACTGGTGTGGAGTGGACAAGTCGACGTACTGTGAGGAGTACAGGACTAGGAAGAAGAAAATTGGGAGAGAAGAGTATTGGGAGGATAGAACAATCAAATGGGAACACAAAGAGGCATGGGCATGATTGAGATGTGGAAATGTGGGCAAAGAGGGAAACAAGGGCTTTAAGGTTAAAAAATGTAGGGTGTGTAAAACGGAAGTGGAGAGCGTGGAACATGTGTGCGGGTGTAGAGAGGCAAAGAAGGAGATGAAAAAGGAGGTAGTACAGGCGATAGAGAAATGGTTGGGAGACAAGGGGTGCAGCGATCAAAAGGAAAATGAATGAGTGTTTATGTGGGAAACCGATCATAGAAGTGTGTGAATATATTAAGCAATTCGAGAGAATAGCTAATTTGGTGGATAGCGAAGGAAAAAGGAATGAATGTGATGGTACGGTATGAGTTAAGATGTGGAGTGCGGCAATATGGGAAAAATGTAAAAAGAATGTATAAAGATGTTAAAATAGTTATAGTTTTTAGAGATAAGGGGGTTATTTCTGTTAAGGGGGGGGGTTGTGTAAAACCCTTAGGGTGCACAAGGAATAAAGAACTACTACTACTATTTAGGGAATAAATAAAATTGACTATAAATAATTAGTACAGCCCATGTAAGAATTGACCAGCGACCCAGCCCTGGCTGGGCGTTGAACTATATCGGCTGATGTTTGGCATTTGTCATGGGCGATCCACCAAAATGTGACGCGTGGCTGAAACTTAGCAGCCAGGCATAAGATTTCTAATCTGGGCCGATGTTGGCTCGATTAACAGCCAGGTATCCCATGGAGGAATACCGATCTCATGACTTTCTTGGACAACCGTCTGTGTCTTGGACCAGTAATAGCAGACAACACTCGGCTGTGAGGATAGGCCCAAGCCTCAACAGCATAATGGGTCGTCAATGGGCCAGTCCTTAATGTAAGATTTGGCGCCAAATTATCGCCAAAGATCAACCAAGGAACGAACCAACATTGGCTCAGGAAATAGTAGGGATCCGTTGGAGTACCAGAAGATTTCTAAAATAATGTGTGACCCGTTTGTTGGCCAAATTTCTGGTCAAGCTTGAACGGATGCCTACTATTTCCTGGGCCAATGTTGGTTCGTTGCTTGGTTGATATTTGGCGATAGTTTGGCGCCAAATCTTAGATTAGGAACTGGCCCATTGACGACCCATTATCCTGTTGACGCTTGGGCCTATCCTGACAGCGGAGTGTTGTCTGCTAATACTGGTCCAAGACACAGACGGTTGTCCAAGAACGGCAAGAAATCGGCATTCCTACATGGGAGATAACTTTTTTTAAATGGCTGAGGTCGTATTTCACTATAAAATTATAATCAACAGTATCTTTTTTTTTCTCTCAGTGCACAAAGTGTGGCAATGGGTGTTGTAAAATAAATTAATTAATACGCAATTATTTATGGAATAAATAAAATTCACTATAAATAATTAGTACAGATAACTTTTTTTTTTTTAATGGCTGAGGTCGTATTTCACTATAAAATTATAGTCAACAGTATCTTTTTTTTTCTCTCAGTGCACAAAAATGTGGCAATGGGTATTGTAAAATAAATTAATTAATACGATATTATTTATTGAATAAATAAACGACTGTAGCGAGCTCGAAAGTAATTATATGGCTCCAACTCTGGTGTTGTAGAGTTTGCCTCGGTGACAGACTTGTCACGGCGTCAAGTCGCGTCATACAGAATAGTATCTCTTCCGTCATCCTTTTATACAAATCGCGTAATATGAGTTGAGTGTCTATGCGCTGGCGCGCGAATCGCACGAGGCACTGCGAGGCCTGCGAGTTTCATACGAGCTCCAGTATAATCTCGGTACTTCGTACGACGTTAAGCGGTGTCAGTGAGCGTCGTTTGATCTGCATAAACGCGAATTAAACGTTTTGCTCAAAGGAAACGATTGGGTATAGACTGCGCTGTAAAAAATATTTAAAAAAAAATCATATATCATACAATAATACAATGTATCGTATTTTTACTGAAACCGTGTAGGAAATTCAATTTAATATACGAAAGAAAATGAAAATTCAATGTACGTGTGATAAAATTGAATTTAACTTGTATTAAAAAGACGAATTTTGTAACAAATTTAGGAAACTGTACATCAATTTTTGTATATACTGTGCATCAATTATTACGACTTTTGTAACGAACTTAGCAGAATTGTAACATCAATTTTTGTATATACTGTGCATCAATTATTACGACTTTTGTAACGAATTTAACAGAATTGTAACATCAATTTTTGTATATACTGTGCATCAATTATTACGAGTTTTGTAACGAATTTAGCAGAATTGTAACATCAATTTTTGTATATACTGTGCATCAATTATTACGACTTTTGTAACGAATTTAGCAGAATTGTAATATCAACTTTTGTATATACTGTGCATCAATCATTACGACTTTTATAACGAATTTAACAGAATTGTAACATCAATTTTTGTATATACTGTGCATCAATTATTACGACTTTTGTAACGAATTTAGCAGAATTGTAACATCAATTTTTGTATATACTGTGCATCAATTATTACGACTTTTGTAACGAATTTAGCAGAATTGTAACATCAATTTTTGTATATACTGTGCATCAATTATTACGACTTTTGTAACGAATTTAGCAGAATTGTAACATCAATTTTTGTATATACTGTGCATCAATTATTACGACTTTGGTAACGAATTTAGCAGAATTGTAACATCCATTTTTGTATATACTGTGCATCAATTATTACGACTTTTGTAACGAATTTAGCGGAATTGTAACATCAATTTTTGTATATACTGTGCATCAATTATTACGAGTTTTGTAACGAATTTAGCAGAATTGTAACATCAATTTTTGTATATACTGTGCATCAATTATTACGAGTTTTGGAACGAATTTAGCAGAATTGTAACATCAATTTTTGTATATACTGTGCATCAATTATTACGACTTTGGTAACGAATTTAGCAGAATTGTAACATCAATTTTATGTTATACTCGTGTAGTAAATTTATATACCCGTTTCTGTAAAAGCGATTTCTGCACATGTGTAGTAATTTTACCTTAAATATTTTTAACAGTGAACGAGCGTGTTGCAAAATTAAAGTTAACTCACATTAAAAACACTACTCGTATGGCGCATTTAGTATACTGTGCATTAATTAATATGCCTTCTGTAACGAATTTAGCAGAATTGTATATCAATTTTACGTTGTACTCGTGTAGTCAATTTTCTATACCCGTTTATGTAAATGAACTTCCTGCACTGTGTAGTAATTTTATTTTAAATATTTTTAACAGTGTGTGGACGACGAGATATTGGAGTAAACCACACTTGGCGCATTAAACTCAATCTCAAACCTCCTGATTTAGTCTCTTTTTTCCTAAATGTAACAAATAGTACAAAGCAACAAGTTTACCAACACACATTTTCAAAGAAATAGTTATAAAAATCAGTAAAATGCTAATTATCGTCAAACCTATAAAAAAAAAAACTTCCTGGCAGTGAAATATGAACTTTTCTTCAGATAATTGAGTATCTTTTATTTTTTATTAAACTTTAAGGCCTATTATTAAAATATAGGATACAATTTTGATATAATAATCCACTGAAGCTATTTATTAGTGATTGACGTTTATTATTGTTACAATCAATCTCAATCTCAAAACTCCTGATTTAGTCTCTTTTTTCCTAAATGTAACGAATAGTACAAAGCAACAAGTTTACCAAAACTTCCGCACACATTTTTAAAGAAATAATTATAAAAATCAGGAAAATGCTAATTATCGTCAAACCTATAAAAAAAAACTTCCTGGCAGTGAAATATGAACTTCACTGTTAAAAAAATTTACTACAAAAGTCCTGTATATGTATTTACAAATTATTTAACTAACATCAAGAACTTAACTAAAATTTTACAAATTTCGTCATGTAATAACTAGATTACTACAGAAGTTTTGTAATTTCCATGAAAAATATTTGAAAATTTAATCTTCACGTACATAAATTTACTCTACTAATGTTAATGTTACAGTGAATGTTATACTATCATTACTTTACACACAAATTTTGTAAATTTCATCCAGAGTTGTAAATCCTCATTAATTCATGAGATATAATTAACAGTACAATTTGTTTTGTAATTATGATTTCATAATAATAATATGTAGTGATTATAAAATATAGTGTAAACATTTGAATAGCTGAAAAAAATACTAATTTTCGCTTTAATATTGCAAGAAATAGTAGAAAAAATGGAAGAAATAACTAATGCATTATTTATTTTTTTCCATTTTTTCAAAAGTATCACCGAGAATTTTTATTGAAAAATAATAATTTTTGCAGCCATTCGAAAATTTAATCATCGTATTACAATCGCTACATGTTATTATTATAAAATCATAATTATAGAGCTGATCGTATAATCATCATTATTTCTATAAGTATTAGGCATTTACAACTCTGATTTCATATTACTTGTCACAGTAAATTTACAATTTTTTTTCACAGTGTTTCGTTCAGATAATTGACTAACTTTTATTTTTTATTAAACTTTATGGCCTATTATAATAACAATTTAGATATAATAATTCACTGAAGTTATTGATTAGTGATTGACGTTAATTCTCATTACATTTATTTCTTATTTTTCTTATTGTCTGTTTATCCAATGTCACTTTTATGGTATCTTGTGACTACGTGTAGAAAATACTGTACTAGACGACAAAGCTGCGCACCTTAAGCACCACCAGCACAATACCTGATCCAATTTAAATGTTGGCTGTTCTATGCGACGTAGGGTCATTTCAGACGAGATGACAACTTCGGATGGGATGGCCGATCGTTGGAATTTTAAAACTTCCTTTCGTTGGGGATCTACATGAAATTTTAAGTGCAAAAAAAAAATAATCTCCAAACGCCAAAATGGATTGCAGTAAAAAAAAAAATGTTAAACAGTGGGCATCTCACTCGTAGCTGTAATCTCGCACGGAATTACCCTGTTTATATTTTCCTGAAACCTTAGTGAGTGTATTCATTGCGAAGCCGCAGGCCGACCCAGCACTAAGTGAGTGTACAGTTCCCTTAAGGTTTTATAGTGTCGACGGCCGGCAGTTTAATAAAACAACTCGGAAGTTTATTTATATTGTGTGAAGATTCGCCGATTAAATCTCAACGACTGTTGTGCCATTAATTGATACAGTTTATACTCAATAAATGCCCGTCCTAATTTCAATTAATTCTCATCAAAGTTTCTTTCGTAAATTGCTCCACTGACCTCCACTCGCAGTTCTGTGTTTATTAATTTATTCATTTAATCTCGTCAGTAATTCGTATCCTAATTATCACAATTAAAGACGATAATATCATTTGCACTTCACTGTAAGAAAAATCTACTTGAAATTTAATGTACTGGAAGTTTTTATGCAAAAATTGTTATATTAAATTAAATATACAAGGGTGATGTAAAATTAATGTATGGTACAACAAATTCAATAATTTACTTTAATTTTATAGTAAAAGTATTTGAATTTTGAGAATTTTCTTTAATTTTACCGCAAAAGTACATTAATTTTATAACACAATTGTAAATTAAATTTAGATTACGAGTTTATGCATAAAAACTTCCAGTTTTTTTCAACAGTGTTCTTACGAAATAAAAATATAAAATTACTTTGCTGTCTTGTAGAGAAAACTTTGTTTTTTTTTTTGAGATTTACGAAATTACCATCACTGTTAGAAAAGTCTGGAAGTTTTTATGAATAAACTCGTCATCTAAATTTAATGTGCAATTGTGTTATGAAAATAATGTGCTTTTGTGGAAAAATTAAAGCAGATTATTAAAATTCAAGTACTTTTACTGTAAAATTTAAGTAAATTATTGCATTTGCTATACCATACATTAATTGTACATCATATTTGTATATTAAATTTAATATAACAATTTTTGCATAAAAACTTCCGGTACTTGTACATTAAATTTCAAGTAGATTTTTTTTACAGTGTATCAAAAATGTTGGGTGTGACAAAAAAATTAAAAAAATTGGGAATCAGTTGTTTATCATTATTTTTTGATACTTGTAAAAATATTTTGTAATATCTACATAAAAACGTACACTGTTAGAAATTTTTGTATGAAAATTAATATAAAGTATTGGAAGTTTTTTTTGCGGATACGCGTATATTAAATTTAATACACAAATGTTAATTAATATGCAAAAAAATTGTTTTAAATTAATATACAGTATACTAAATACTTCATAAAACTTATGTTTATAATATAATTATTGGAATTTTACGACATATCTGTATATTAAATTAAATTAATTTCCATTTAATATATTATTTAATGTAGTATATTATATTTAATATTAAATATAATATACTATATAATATAATTAATAAAAATAATATTATAATATAATATTAAATAATATATTAAATGAAATTTAATATACTGTAAAATTAATATATGTATTGGAAGTTCTTTTTAGATACAGTATATTAAATTTCATTTAATATATTATTTAATATTATATTATAATATTATTTTTATTAATTATATTATATAGTATATTATATTTAATATTAAATCCAATACATATATTAATTTTCAAAATATTTTTAACGGTGTAATTAACAGGTCAAGAAAGAATGAACTATGAATTAATGATTCGAGTCTTTTTCACCGTGTTCGTCTTGTTAAGATCAAGCTGGAATTCGTGGCCCCGCGTTTTTCTTATGCTTTTTGGGTAAATCTATTTCCAGTCAGGGTTTGTGCAGTAAACGGGTGTTGGGGCTTCATCCCGTGTGTCGTTTCTGCATCTTCTGCATGTTTGCTAAAGTCAACGCCAAAAAGAGGGATAAACTGTTAAAAACGCTCAAGAGGAAAAGTAGTGGGGCGAAGTGTATAACCAAGAAAAAGGTCTAGAGAAGTGTTGGATTGATGATCAGAATGGAAACGTCTTCTGTGATGTTCGTGCCTCAAAGTCCACGTAAGAAAAACAAAATAACTTAAACTTAATATCCCTATTTTCTTTAACGTTCTGTCTATCATAACTAAAAAGTGTAGTACTATACCTAACACGTATGATTTATACAGAAGCAGACGATCTTAATTGATTCGCTGATTCGTTTGATTGCTAAATATTCGCCACAAGCTTCTTCTCTCGTCGAAGAATTCACGGCATACCCTATATCGTTATTCTACTTGCAGACAAGGCCCCTCTGCTTTCTCGTAGAATTTCTTCTCACTGATGTCATCAACTCACTTTGCAACCACAGTTTATAATCGTACACGAGACTAACAACTCGGTTTGCTTACAACTTGGAACAATTCGAGCACTGTTTTTCAATTTAACTTACCGTAAACTTTAAGATTAAGATGTCTGTATAAGAATAAAATTATTTTGATTTGAGGAAAAAAAAGGGCGTCAACAAGGCGCCGCTGGTTGTCAACAGTGGAGTGCGAAAAAAATAAGGGAGCCCAAAACGGTCTAGTGAAAGGAAATAAAAACAAAGCAGAACCTTGCACTTTGCTTCCTCATTATCTTTCGCTTTTTACAAAACTTTCTCTGTGAGAAGATGTGTTGATCAATTTTGGCTTCCTCATTATCTTTCGCTTTGAGGAAGCAATGTGCAAGGAAGCAATGTGCAAGGATACAAGTTCTAATTTGCATACTTTTTGGTTCCTCATAGAGGAAGCTTTGTTTTCGTGAAATTTTTTGTTTTCGAGATTTTCATGCCAGTACACTCAGAATAGTCCAAAACGTGGAGAAAAGTGATTTAGGAAAAAGGTCCGTGCGTGCGTGCGTGCGTGCGCGCGTGCGTGCGTGCGCGCGTGCGTGCGTGCGCGCGTGCGTGCGTGCGCGCGTGCGTGCGTGCGCGCGTGCGTGCGTGCGTGCGTGCGTGCGTGCGTGCGTGCGTGCGTGCGTGCGTGCGTGCGTGCGTGCGTGCGTGCGTGCGTGCGTGCGTGTGTGCGTGTGCGTGTGCGTGTGTGTGTGTGTGTGTGTGTGTGTGTGTGTGTGTGTGTGTGTGTGTGTGTGTGTGTGTGTGTGTGTGTCACAAGCTCAAAAAATGTAAACCTTTATAACTCGGGAACGCCTCGAGATATAGAGCTGAAATTTACACCATAGATAGAGGGGTCAATCCTCATCGTTCGTACCAATTTTTGTAAAAATCCCCATGTTCATTAAATTTTTACGCGGTTTTGAATTTTTTCAAAAATGTCTGTTAACGCGATAACTCTTTTAATTTTCGAGATATTAAGCTCAAAATTGGTATGTGCGTGAGCTTTTATACACCGGCGATCCCTATTAAATTTGTTTAAGATCGGTTGAAACGTTAAAATTTTATGAGATTTTGATTTTTTGAATTTTTTGATTTTTTTTCTGCGATGCGAATTTTGGTATCAAATATCGAGCTGGGAGTCAAATGAGTGCCAAATTCATGATTAACAGAAAAATACGTCAGATATAGCCCAAAAATGTTGAACGATAACATATTTTCATAGCAATTGTTTGTTTTGTTTTAAATTATAGTACAAAGGCTTGTAACCGGTACTTTCCGAGGTAGAATGACCGAATGAGAACGATAGTGAAGGCCAAAATTCGATACATTGAAGAAAAAAAAATTTTGTTTGATTTTCCGACCGAAAATCAGATCTGTGAATTCTGAAATCAGAAATGGAAAAAACTCAGACAGTTCTCATGCTAACAAGAAAATTTGCACATACCCGGACAGACAAACACATACAGATATTTTTTGTAAACCATTTTTCTCGTCATTTTGGACTATTTTCAGTGTACTGGAATGACAATGTCGAAAAAAAAGAAAATTCACGGACGTAAAGCTTCTATTATCAGGAAGCAAAATATAACAAAAAATAAAGGTTGACAGTTCTAGATATTCTTATCTAAAAAATGGTCAGACACTATCGACAAACTGTCGCAATGTGAGAATTTCACTCGAATATTCGTTAAAGCGTTAAAAATATTTTTTTCGAATAACTAATTTAATCTAATTATTCAGGCAGGTTAAAAATATTCACAGTTTCGCAAAAATTATGAATAATTGAGAGTAATTATTAATGTATTATGCATCATCATTCCTAATTATTCAGCCAACGAAGTTCTATTTACAAATGTTTATAATTCGAACGATGTCCATCGCTGTTCAATAGCTGCGTAAAATCGCTACACCCAGAGAAATCGTTTTCATGAATTTATTTAAATCAAATAAATGTTATTAAAAAAATCAATACGATTTATATATATGCAATAAATTCTATTTATTGGGAATAAAACCCTATTAAGCCAGCCATTAAATAAATTTCTTTTTCAAACGTTATCACAATAGGATTTTATTTTTATGAAATAGATTTTATTGCATACATATAAATCGTATTAATTTTTAATAAAATTTATTTGATTCAAATGAACCGATCAAACTGATTTCTCTAATTTAATTAGGTCAGCCATAAATAAATGCGATAAACAAATATGTACAGGTCGCGACGGAATTTTTAAATTTTCTTGTTTTAATAATTTTTTTCCGTGAAAATTCTCATGTATATGTTCACATTTTTTGTATTCCATGAGTGTAGAGATTCTGAATATCACTGTGACAGTCTGTTATTGTTTTATGGTAGTTTTGGAGTACGAAATAATTGCAACTGCGAAATTTAATTTGAAATCCAATACAATTACAAAATGTAATTGTATTTAATTTGAAATCCAATACAATTACAAAATGTAATTGTATTTAATTTGAAATCCAATACAATTACAAAATGTAATTGTATTTAATTTGAAATCCAATACAATTACAAAATGTAATTGTATTTAATTTGAAATCCAATACAATTACAAAATGTAATTGTATTTATTTTGAAATGCAATACAATTACAAAATGTAATTGTATTTAATTTGAAATCCAATACAATTGCAAAATGTAATTGTATTTAATTTGAAATCCAATACAATTGCAAAATGTAATTGTATTTATTTTGAAATCCAATACAATTGCAAAATGTAATTGTATTTAATTTGAAATCCAATACAATTACAAAATGTAATTGTATTTAATTTGAAATCCAATACAATTACAAAATGTAATTGTATTTATTTTGAAATCCAATACAATTACAAAATGTAATTGTATTTAATTTGAAATCCAATACAATTACAAAATGTAATTGTATTTAATTTGAAATCCAATACAATTACAAAATGTAATTGTATTTAATTTGAAATCCAATACAATTACAAAATGTAATTGTATTTATTTTGAAATCCAATACAATTACAAAATGTAATTGTATTTAATTTGAAATCCAATACAATTGCAAAATGTAATTGTATTTAATTTGAATCCAATACAATTACAAAATGTAATTGTATTTATTTTGAAATCCAATACAATTACAAAATGTAATTGTATTTAATTTGAAATCCAATACAATTACAAAATGTAATTGTATTTAATTTGAAATCCAATACAATTACAAAATGTAATTGTATTTAATTTGAAATCCAATACAATTGCAAAATGTAATTGTATTTAATTTGAAATCCAATACAATTGCAAAATGTAATTGTATTTAATTTGAAATCCAATACAATTGCAAAATGTAATTGTATTTATTTTGAAATCCAATACAATTACAAAATGTAATTGTATTTATTTTGAAATCCAATACAATTACAAAATGTAATTGTATTTATTTTGAAATCCAATACAATTACAAAATGTAATTGTATTTAATTTGAAATCCAATACAATTACAAAATGTAATTGTATTTATTTTGAAATCCAATACAATTACAAAATGTAATTGTATTTAATTTGAAATCCAATACAATTGCAAAATGTAATTGTATTTAATTTGAAATCCAATACAATTACAAAATGTAATTGTATTTATTTTGAAATCCAATACAATTACAAAATGTAATTGTATTTAATTTGAAATCCAATACAATTACAAAATGTAATTGTATTTATTTTGAAAACCAATATAATTAGTGAAAGTAATTGTATTTAATTTGAAATCCAATACAATTACTGAAAGTAATTGTATTTAATTTGAAATCCAATACAATTACTGAAAGTAATTGTATTTAATTTGAAATCCAATACAATTACTGAAAGTAATTGTAATTAAAGCAGTAATTTCTGACCTAAGTAATTTTTTCTGCCCAACTCAGCCATATACTAATGGATAAGACGAAAAAAAAATCCTTTTTTTGATACTGGAAAGATCCCTTAATTCCTTAAGGAATAGATCTCGTATTTGATTGAAATAAATCCATCAAACTGATTTCTCTGTGTGTAAATAATAAGTGTTACTGATAAGAATTGTTGTCTAACGATATTATTTCTGCCCCTTTCCCGTGTTACCCTCATATCATTCTCCTTTTTTTCCGCTTTTCTTATCACCCGATCCCGTCTACCATCCACGCCCTTTGTTATTTTGTTTCCGGTCCTGGCACGGATGCTGCACGACCACACATTTACGCACACGTTCGACAATGACCGCACATTACAACGCTACGAAAACTACAACAACGATCCCGACATTGTCACCGATACCACTGCATCGTCATTACCACCACGGTCACCACGTTAGCGGTAAGTCATCAAGACGATAAAGAAAAAAAAAAAAAAAAAAAAAAAAGTGCGAGCTTAGTGTCGTACGCTTGCCTCGCAGTTACTGTTCGAGTGTTCGGCGCGACATAACGTGTGGATAACGAGCCGTTCGTACCGATACGTTCTTGACGTGGTATAAAAAATCGTTCTTAAAAAGTCTCGTTAAAATTTTACGTGAAATATATAGCAAAAAAACCATAGTGAAAAATTAAAGTGATTTGATGATTTATTATAAAAAAAAAAATTAAGTGATTTGCATTATTAACGAATCAAGTTAATCGTGAAATTATTCTACTCCACTGTAAATTTTACAGGATATTAATTCATTAATACTTTTCCACTCATGTGTTTATTTATATCGTAAATTATTAATTTTAGATATTTTTTTGCTTTAGAATATTTTTGTATATTGGTATTAAAATATGTGAGCAATTTATTAGAAGCGAAAAAAGGTTTACTTTTTAATGGAATTTCTTTTTTTTTTTTTTTTTTTTTTTTTCCCGTAAATACATTTTGTTCTTGACGTGGTATAAAAAATCGTTCTTAAAAAGTCTCGTTAAAATTTTACGTGAAATATATAGCAAAAAAACCATAGTGAAAAATTAAAGTGATTTGATGATTTATTATTAAAAAAAAAAAAAATTAAGTGATTTGCCTTATTAACGAATCAAGTTAATCGTGAAATTATTCTACTCCACTGTAAATTTTACAGGATATTAATTCATTAATACTTTTCAACTCATGTGTTTCTTTATATCGTAAATTATTAATTTTAGATATTTTTTTGTTTTAGAATATTCTTGTATATTGGTATTAAAATATGTGAGCAATTTATTAGAAGCGAAAAAAAGTTTACTTTTTAATGGAAAATTTTTTTTTTTTCGTTTTTCATAAATACATTTTGTTCTTGACGTGATATAAAAAATCGTTCTTAAAAAGTCTCGTTAAAATTTTACGTGAAATATATAGCAAAAAAACCATAGTGAAAAATTTAAGTGATTTGATTTATTAGTAAAAAAAAAAAAATTTAAGTGATTTGCCTTATTAACGAATCAAGTTAATCGTGAAATTATTCTACTCTACTGTAAATTTTACAGGATATTAATTCATTAATACTTTTCCACTCATGTGTTTATTTAATTCGTAAATTATTAATTTTAGATATTTTTTGTTTTAGAATATTCTTGTATATTGGTATTAAAATATGTGAGCAATTTATTAGAAGCGAAAAAAGGTTTACTTTTTACTGGTAATTTTTTATAAAATTGAATAGACATTTTTTTTTTTTTTTTTTTTTTTTTCGTTTTTCATAAAAGTTTTATACATTTTGTTATCAATATGATAAAATATTTGAATAGAAGAGAATTAATGTTACATCGGTTGAGAAATAAATAATCAAATACAGTGAATTTGACAGTAATAGTGTGGTTATATTTTTTGTGTATTAGTATCGTTATTAATTTTATTTTTTGTTTATTTGATTAACGAATTTGGAGACACTTTCAGAAATTAGTGAGGCGATGGACGAGACTTGCTGCGTCACGTGATCTCTATCAAGAAACCTTAAATTTTGGAAAAAATCGTTCCCGAATTTTTTTTAAGTAATCGACGGGTCATTCCATGCCAAGTAGGCCACGCAAATTCAGCATTGTCACAAAAAGTGTTCATAATTTTTTCAAAAGTTGTTTAGAGTATCTCAAACATCCCTAAATTATTTCAGAATTTTAGCATCTATGGTTTGCCCAAAATATAATAACGATTTTATGAAATTAATTTTTTTCAATTCGCTGTATATTCAAAATTATCGATCGTTCAAAAAATTTGTTCCTACATGAAACTCAAGTTTTTGAATGTACTTTTTAATAAAAAATTTCCATAGCAGCCGGAAATAAATTTCCGCCATTTTTTGACAAAATAAACTAATAATATTTTTTTTCATTGACACGGACCATTTCGATTTTTCTTAAAATTTCACAGAATTTCCATTATTATATTTGCAAACTACAAAAAAATTGTGATGGCAAATTAATGGCCCTCTTGGTATGGAATGACTCAGATGTCAAAAAATCGGTACTTTTTGAAGATTTTTGGCAAGAAAATGTTGAAACAAAAACATTAAAATTAATTGTACTTAATTGAATAGTACTGACGATTTTACACAAGTAGTAGCAGTAGTAAAAGTGATTTATTGACAGTTTACACTTATTAAAAAAATTTATATGGGGCATTCCAAATGAAGCGGGCCACCCTGATTTTCCATGTTCGTAGAGTGGGTTCATAATTTTTTTCCAGAGTATTTAGAGTTCCCCGAATACATACGAGTTATTTCAGATTTTTGATCACCATAGTTTTTCCACAATAAAATACGCTTTTTTTATTTTATTTTTTTTTCCTTTCGCTGCCGATTTAAAACTATCTATGCCACAATAAAATTGTTCCGGAATAAATTATAGGGTTTCGCGTATACTTTTTGATAAAAATGTTTCCATATTAACAGAGATACATTTTCAGGCATGTTTTGGGAAAATAATGCCATATCATTTTTTTTCGTTTCGAGGGACCATTTTTATTTTACTCAAAATTTCACAGAATTTCCGTCATAATGTTAAAAAACGATGAAAAAATTAACACGATGGCAAATTCATATCTTCACAATGTACGGCTCGATTATTTGCTGAATCATACACAATTCACATGTTCACATTACGAAGATATGAATTGATCATCGCGCAAATTTTGGTGTAGTTAGTGGATATAGTAACGGAAATTTTGTCAAATTTTTTAGCAAAATCAAAATGGTCCCTCCGAACGAAAAAAAATGGTATAACTTTGTATTGCCAAAAAGTGATTGAAAATGTATTTAAGCTAATTTGGAAACATTTTTATGAAAAAGTATACGCGAAGTCCTACATTTTATCCCTGAACAATTTTGTTGTGTCATGGAAAAAAATAAAAAAATAAAATAAAAATGAAAATAGAGGATTTTATTTTTTTCATTTCGCTGCGGATTTATTTAAAACTATCCATGGCACAACAAAATTGTTCAGAGATAAAATGTAGGATTTCACGTATACTTTTCGATAAAAATATTTTCAAATTAGCCCAGATACATTTTCAATCACTTTTTGTCAATATAAAGTCATACCATTTTTTTTCATTGGAAAAGACCATTTTGATTTTGCTCAAAATTTGACAGAATTTCCGTTATTAAGTCCACTAACTACACCAAAAATTGCGTGATGATCAATTCATACCTTCATAATGTGAACATGTGAATTGTGTGTGATTCAGCAAATAACCGAGGCGTACATTGTGAAGATATCAATTTACCATCGTGTTGATTTTTTCGTCATTTTTTAACATTATGACGGAAATTCTGTGAAATTTTGAGTAAAATAAAAATGGTCCCTCACAACGAAAAAAAAAGATATGGCATTATTTTTCCAAAAAATGCCTAAAAATTTATCCAGGTTAATTTGCAAACATTTTTTTCAAAAAGTAGACGCGAAACCCTACATTTTATCCCGGCACATTTTTGCTGTGTCATAGATAGTTTTAAATCGGCAGCGAACGGAAAAAAAAATAAAAATAAAAAAAGCGTATTTTATTGTGGAAAAACTATGTGGATCAAAAATCTGAAATAAATCGTATGTGTTCGGGGAATTCTAAATACTCTGGAAAAAAATTATGAACCCACTTTACGAACATTGAAAATCAGGGTGGCCCGCTTCATATGGAATGCCGAATATACATATATAAATATATATATATTTTTTTAAGGCATAAATATTGTCAAAGGGCCATCGACCGGAGTCCTTCAGCCCTTTTACACAATTTTTCTTCATTTTTCATTTTGTCGTAAATTGTCGATTTGCGAGATTGCAGCACAAAGTATAGTGTTGTTCGCATAAGGCCAGTATGCGCTTGCCCACTAAGCATTGACCCGATTCCAGAGCTGACGCTCCACACCGCTGTATAATGCAATTCCACTATCGAACGGTTTAATGGATTTCTCTATTCCGGGTGATTTCAATTCGTATTTCAAAGTTATCGGATTAATGATCGATAAAAAAATTATTTAATAATAAAATAATATATTAAAAATTATGTGCTACATATTATCTCTGCCTCTCAACTTGCCGAAAGAAATTTCTCCGCTACAGTTTTCGAGTTTTCGAATAAACGACGGAAACGTTTGACTGCAGAATTCTGAGATGAAGTCAACCGTTCTTGTCTTTTCTCCAAGAGTTTTATCGTGGCTATGAAAAATGCTCTACAGTTTTTTTTACCAACCGCGTAGTACACTTAAAAAAAAATCTACTCGAAATTTAATGTATGAGTACTGGAATTTTTTGTGCACAAACTGTGGTACGCTGAATTTAATACACAAGTGCGATTTAAAATTAATGCATTGTACAGTCATTTCAATACTTACATTATTGAAATAAATTTTACAGTACAATTAAAGTAATTACTGTAAAATAAAGTACAGTATAATGCAGTAGAATTAAAGTAATTTTACAGTGCAATTACTTTAATTTAAATTACTGTAAAAAATTAATGTCATTTTACAGTCCAATTACATTAATTTTTTACAGTAATTTTACAGTACAATTACTTTAATTGTACTGTATTCTTAATTGTACTGTAAAATTAGTAATTTTTTACAGTAATTTTACAGTACAATTGCTTTAATTGTACTGTATTCTTAATTCTACTGTAAAATTAGTAATTTTTTACAGTAATTTAAATTATAATAATTGTACTGTAAAATTTATTTCAATAATGTAAGTATTGAAATTACTATAAATGGACATTGAATTTATTTGATGAGTTTATGCATAAAAACTTCTAATCTTTTCTAACAGTGTATCACATCGTCTTAAGGGGAGGCGAAAAATCCATGAGTACACTCCAAGTGAAAATTTATTATATAAAGATTATATTAACATTATATGAGGAATTTTTTATCAACTGGGCCGCTTTTTTTCGGTCGATCTCCCGGATGTTTTTCTAAATTTGTCAGTTTGTTATACTATTTGAGAAGGGTGTTTGTGATTTTTTTCAGATTTTTAAAGGGCGCCGATCAGCATTTACTTTTTTTTTTAAATATCACTATATCTCAGAAAATATAAGACTCTCAAAAAATTCTTAACAACATTAACTTTTTTATTTTCCATTTACTTTCGGCTGATGTTAAAATCATAATTTTTCCAACGGAAGAAAGTCAATTTTTTGCAAAAAAAAAAAAAAAAAGCAATAAATATTTTTTTTTACGAAAAAAGCATATTTGATTTGGATCTCAATTTTAGAAGGTGATTCGCACTGTATGAAGATTCTGAGAAAAAAATTCCAAAGTTGTACCTCCAATTCTTAGGCAGTAAAAAATTGAAAATTAAAATAAAAAAATTAGTAAATTTTTTACAGTTTTTGTTATCGACTAAGCAGGTTTCGTTTCCCGTTGGCAATACGTCGTTTCTACAGAACCCGATTCTACACATCACCGACTCAACACCACCAACTCTACACAACGGCAATTCGACACATGCCTCGATTCAACACAACAGCAACTATACACATCGCCAACTCGACACATGCCTCAATTCGACACAACCCCAATTCTACACAGCCCCGATTCTACACAGTCACAACTGTCACGAGCCAAATGCACAACGACAATACTCTACACAGCCCCGATTCTACACAGGCACAAATTTCACGAGCTAAATTCACAACGGCAATACTCTACACAGCCCCGATTCTACACAGGCACAAATTTCACGAGCTAAATTCACAACGGCAATACTCTACACAGCCCCGATTCTACACAGGCACAACTGTCACGAGCTAAATTCACCAAAGTCCCGATTCAACACATCACCGATTCTACACCGTCACCAAATCACATCCAATCAGCGTATGTCGTTCAAGCATTCCAACTCATCGGCGCACTATGATTGGATGTGAGTTGGTGACGGTGTAGAATCGGTGATGTGTTGAATCGGGACTTTGGTGAATTCAGCACGTGACAGTTTTGCCTGTGTAGAATCGGGGCTGTGTAGAGTATTGCCGTTGTGAATTTAGCTCGTGACATTTGCGCCTGTGTAGAATCGGGACTGTGTAGAGTGTTGCCGTTGTGCATTTGGCTCGTGACAGTTGTGACTGTGTAGAATCGGGGCTGTGTACAATTGGGGTTGTGTCGAATTGAGGCATGTGTCGAGTTGGTGACGTGTGGAGTTGGTGATGTTTACAGTCGCTGTTGTGTTGAATCGAGGCATGTGTCGAATTGCCATTGTGTAGAGTCGGTGGTGTTGAGTCGGTGATGTGTAGAATCGGATTCTGTAGAAACGACGTATTGCCTTCCCGTTAAGAAAAGATTCGATACCGGCAGTGCAACTTAAAACTTTGAACTGTTTTTTTTTTTTCAACTGTCTTATCATAAAAGCTACAGATAATTTTTCAAAATGATAAACACAGTATTAACTATATGACAAATGTTTATCCCATTAAAGAATAAATCCATTCTTTAATCAACCATGATTAAATTGTCATAAAGGCAATACGTCAGTTCTACAGAACCCATCTCTACACAGACCCATCGGTACACGACCATCTGTACACCATTTTTTTTTACACGCAAATCGGATAATATATTTACCGACTGGCAATTTTGCGTTGAGCCGGCAAAATAGATATGCGACAGAGTTTTCGTCAATTGGAGTGGGAGTGCGATTTACCATCGGAAGATTAGCGTCGGTGTCGAGATGGGTCTGTGTAGAGATGGGTCTGTGTAGAACATCGTCGTGTACAACTTGTGTCGTGTCGAAGGTTCATCGTGGCAAACTTTACCGGGCCGTACTCGCGTTGTGTAGAGAATTGTCGTTACAAAATGGTGCCGTGTCGAGATTTACCATTTCGATCTTGTGCTACAAAGAAATTTGTTGTGTCGAACTAGTGCTGTGAGCAGATTATACATCAGTTCTACAGAACCTATCTCTACACATACCCATCGGTACACGACCATCTGTACACCATTTTTTTTTAGACGCAAATCGGATAATATATTTACCGACTGGCAATTTTGCGTTGAGCCGGCAAAATAGATATGCTACAGAGTTTTCGTCAATTGGAGTGGGAGTGCGATTTACCATCGGAAGATTAGCGTCGGTGTCGAGATGGGTCTGTGTAGAGATGGGTCTGTGTAGAACATCGTCGTGTACAACTTGTGTCGTGTCGAAGGTTCGTCGTGGCAAACTTTACCGGGCCGTAATCGCGTTGTGTAGAGATTTGTCGTTACAAAATGGTGTCGTGTCGAGATTTACCATTTTGATCTTGTGCTACAAAGAAATTTGTTGTGTCGAACTAGTGCTGTGAGCAGATTATACGTCAGTTCTACAGAACCCATCTCTACACAGACCCATCGGTACACGACCATCTGTACACCATTTTTTTTTACACGCAAATCGGATAATATATTTACCGACTGGCAATTTTGCGTTGAGGTGGCAAAATAGATATGCGACAGAGTTTTCGTCAATTGCAGTGGGAGTGCGATTTACCATCGGAAGATTAGCGTCCGTGTCGAGATGGGTCTGTGTAGAGATGGGTCTGTGTAGAACATTGTCGTGTACAACTTGTGTCGTGTCGAAGGTTCGTCGTGGCAAACTTTACCGGGCCGTACTCGCGTTGTGTAGAGATTTGTCGTTACAAAATGGTGCCGTGTCGAGATTTACCATTTCGATCTTGTGCTACGAAGAAATTTGTTGTGTCGAACTAGTGCTGTGAGCAGATTGATGGTGCCCAGAGTATGCTGTGCAAAGTTTTGTCATAACGATTACTGACGTGATCAATTTTTCCGTGTCCAACTAAATTTCCGCAAGGTTTCGTCGTGACAAGGTTATCCGTTTTAAATTCCGCTTTGTCAAGTTCGTGTTGTGTACAATTTCGTTGTGCTCAATTAAACGCGTGTAAAAAAAAATGGTGTACAGATGCTCGTGTACAGATGGGTTCTGTAGAACTGACGTATTGCCGTCATAAACTCATTAATTTATGACTCTTATGCAAAAAAAAAAAAAAAAATTAACGATATCCAATGTTTATATCGAGTAGCAAGTTATAAATTTTTATTCGCGAACTTATAAATCAGTCCCTTGTGAATCGACCGCTTGATCTCCACCCCTTAATGACTACGCGTACTCTAATCGTGATAGGAATAATGGTTGCTTTAATATAAACTCGGCCAACAGAATATTCACCGGACAATGAACCTCGATCCGTTTGCGCTCAAGTCTCGTCCTCTTCCTACTCGCCTTCGTCATCGAGGCGCTTAACGATGATTGACAATTTTACGGGCACCGTGTATCATTCGTCAATTAAGTTATTTTTTAAACGTGTTTAATTTTGTAGTGAGCGAAGCAAAAATATATTTAAAAATCCCTGCAGATTAAAATAAAATCATGTCAACGCCAACTGCATCTCGACGTCGCCTCAATCCATCGGTTCTAGCCAAGTTCTACGACAAACAACAGAATAACACTTCGCCCGAACAGGTAGAGCATAATATGAATTAATCTTTATTTTTAAACTTTAACACACCCAGAAAAAAAAATTTCACAATAATAACTAAAATTATCCATTCAACATTTAATTATTTCAATCAACGAAAATTTACTTTCCCACCAACAATTTTTCAGTTTTTTAAATTTCCAACATATTTATTTATTTTAATCAATTTTCATTGTGCAGCGGACACTAAAAAAATATTTTATTTATTGCTACTAAATACTTTCTTAATCCGGAATAAAAAATCTAGTTAAAACGACCAAATATATGTATTAGATATTTTTTTAATAAAATTAATTAGAACTATCTTATAATCCAATATATATTTATTTCCTTTCATCATTGGAAATTATTATTATCAAAATGCAACATTTATCGATTTGATTTAATTCTTGACGTATATTTATATATAAACTAGGATTTTATTGTGGCTCGCGCGCTGCGCGCGCTCGCAATCGCCCCCCACCCAAGGGGGCCCCCTCCGTAGCCCCCCCCCCCCCCCCCCGAAGCGTGCCCCCCCCTAAAGGTGTCCGCAGCCTTGGGGGACCTATGTTTTTGGAAAAGGACTTAACTTAATAATTCGGGTTCGGGGCTTGGCGTAAAGGGGTGGGGCTAGACCCAGGGGCTGAGGCTAGCCCCAAGCCTTTAGCCCCACCCCCCTCCGCCAAGCCCTGAGCCCGAATTATTCTAAGTCCCTCGATTCTTGACACGGTGGCGGCGGCGACATCTTTTTATAATATAGAGAAATTATATATTCTATTATATATTTATTTATAATCTTCGTTGTTAAATTTATATATGAACATCCGCTGATTGTTGTTTAAATGTAAAAGGGTTTTTCCCATCAATAAGTAAATAAATTCATAAATAAAATATTCTTTAAATCGGCAGCTGTGGACACACGGTCGGTGTGTGGCTCAACGGTCCCCAGAGTTAAGCAGCATTATTTACGGTCATAACTTGGATGGGTGGCCGTTTAACCACGCATCGATGATTTACAAGGAATTATTTTTCGTAATATAGAGCAGTTTTGAGAGGTGCCGCGTAAAAAAAAAATATCGTGCAAAAATGGACCACCCAAAAGTATATAATTTACAAATAAAAAAAATTTATTTGAATTGAATAGAAGTCTAATAGGTCGGCATCTAAATAAGATATTTCTTCATTTCCCAGGTGTAGATCCTAGTCTCGTTAACGAGATTTTTTTTTCTGGGTGCAGTTGTTGTAAAATGAATTTTGAAAAACGTGCTAGAAACGATCTACTGGAGCTCAAAGAATGTCGATCATTTCTCGGAATCATATCGATGAGTCAGGAGCAATCACAGCGTATTATATGATACACTGGATTTCTTGGGATATTTCCACTTGGTTGCGTACCCATACCTCTGTGAATCAGCGTAGGTGAGCCATACTAAATTTCAAAGGAAGATACGGACGATGAAGAAGTTTGTGACCGATTTAGAGAAAATATTATCAGTAGTAATACCCCAAGAGTTTCAAAATTATCGGGTATTTCCCGATAACTTCGTTGCATACAAACAAGAGTGTCAAGTTTTCCAGGTTAAGGGGATGCTGGAGTAGATTTTATTACCGACTTTGGTCGGTAAAAACAGACTTTTTCGTAGTTTTGATCATTCTTCGTTAATACGCTACACACATGCTTCAAATTGTACACGATTGTAATATTAATATAAACGAGTGGACGTACACTCGAATATTTGGTGAAAACGTACAATAAATGAAAAAAATCGTATATTACTAAACCTCCCGAAATCAAAATGGCCGCCAGGGTTTGACAGCATCGCTTGTTTGGTAAGATATAAAAGATTCTGGAACTCACATACGTTAAATCGACATGTACGTCCATTCTTTAGCGTTTTCTGAATATTCTACGAGCGTCGAAAAGTCAATTACACAAAAGGAATCCACGCAAAACCCAAACTACGTTCACGTAGTCTATTCGCGATCAGAGTGGTTCAAGAAGAGCGCGAATGAAGTTTCCCGATTAGAACACAAGTGGCGCCGATGTAGTCTGTTTTCTTTTGGCAAAAGCTCCGAGCCTTTGCAACGCGACCGTAGTATACACTGTACATGGATTTGGCTTGTGTATTTGACATTCTGATGGTTTTCGAATATTCAGAAATCATCATAGAATTGACGTCCGGTCTGATTTTACACATCTAATTTCCAGAAACAATTAAATCTTACGGCAAAGGTCAGCTGACATATCGTGCACGGCCATATTGCTTTTCGGTAGATTCAGTATCTTTTGCCAAAAGTAAACAGACTACGTCGGCGCCACCTGTGTCCTGATCGAAAAACTTACCGACTAAAGTCGGCAAAAAAATCTACTCCGGCATCCCCTTAAAAAATCCCGAGCACTTGCGCGAGGGAATTTTCTGCAAAACATGAAACGATACATACATACATCCGGACATTTTTTTCCAAACTACTTTTCTCGACGTTTTCGACCACTCTGAGTGTCCTGACATAAAAATCTCGAAAATAGTTTTTTTTACGAAAACAAAGCTTTTGTTTTCGATTTGTCAATCGATTTTGGAAATCTCGAGTAACTTATTAGTGCGGGTTTTTTTTTGTTCTTGGAAAATGTGTATTAAATTTCAAATCAGTCACTAAAATTCCAAAAATTCATGTTGATTTTCATGTACTAATTTAGTAATGATTGATTTAGTAACCATGTGTTGTAAATTTATATCACCGGTTTGGTAAAATCCATACACGCATAGGGGAGACTGGGGAGGTTTGACCATGCGGGAGGCTTGACCATCTGTCGATAAAGAAGCAAGGAAATCGTTTTAAAACAAAACTATGAGTGCTAGAGGATCGTAGTCTTATCTGCGCTAAACGCCGTGCTCGGTAACGTTAGGAACGCGATAACAAGGTTATAATTCTCAATTATTGGATCGAGCAAAAAAGGTTATAGTTTCCGCGTACGATCTCTAAGGATATAAGTGAGTTAAATCAACATATATATCATGCCCCATCCATTGTATTTATGTAATTATTAGTGACCGAAGCAATGGTATATAAATTAAATCGAAAAACGTCTATTTTTTTCTAAAATAAATTCAAGTTTACGGAAAGACGTTGACGGGAGGTGTGACCCATTAATTAGAGGGAGGTTTGACCATCTCATTATTTTAAAAAAAAACTTCATACTTTCAGAATGCACTTCGCGTGGAAGTCCAAGGGCAAAGCAAGGAAAAAACTAGCTCCTGAAGTGATGAAATCCGCGGTAAAACGCGTTTTGGAAGATGGAAAAAGTGTAAAAGTGGAAAAGTGGTCCGGGTAAAAAATCCCGATAATAATTTACGGCAAAGTTGTCTTCGTTTCTTCAGTTCATCAATAAACTTTACTTCAAATTATGATTTATCATTTTTTCGCAATTTATTTTCGATATAATTTTAGGTTGATCAAACCTCCCATAGCGTGGGTCAAACCTCCCCTATGTGGGGAGGTTTGACCGAAGTGACACGTCTTCACAAAAGCACGAATATTGGCAAATTGAGACGAGATAAAAATATGCAATAAATTGTGTATACTCTACACACTATAACTGTGAAGGCATATCTATTTCGAAGATTAATAATTCCGTTATCATATGAAGGCAGCCGTTAGAAAAAAAAAGTGGTCAAACCTCCCCAGTCTCCCCTACTAAATTTACTATGCAACTATATTAATGTTTATTTCGTATAGCGAGTTTTGTAAATTTCTCACACTTTTGTGTAGCAAAATCGGAAACATTTTTCATAAAGTAATACACCCATATAGACAAAATTGCAAATACTTTACTTGGTATTTTTCAATACCAGTAACTGTAGTTCGAGTAACTTTGATCTTACATTTAACGAAACAATGTATATTAAATTTCAAATCGGATACGAAAATTCCGAAAATGCATATTGATTTTCATATACTAATTTAGTAAATAATGATTTAATAATCATGTGTTGTAATTTCCAATCACCGGATTATCAAAATTCATATATCTGTATTAAATTTACTATGCAAACATATTAATTCCGATTTCCTATACCAAGTTTTACAAGATTCATACACGTTCATATTGGAAAAACGCGAACATTTTTTACAGTGTAGCGAATTTCAAAATAAGAAACGTCTAAATATAGAATCACCAACATTATGAAATTCGATATTTTGACCATTCGCAATTTTCATTACATTTTAATAAGATTGGGGGTCAAAATTGGGGAAGGCCTCTCAAGCAGGGGGCCCGGGTTCGATTCCCGGCCGGGCACCAATGGAATTTTTCTATGTGCTTTTTTCTGTAATCCCCGGTGGTTCGGAACCCACCTAAAACTGTACATCCTTAATATCCATCGTGCCGTAGTTATCAAGGGGCTTGCCCCGTTTACAAAGAAAATAAATAAATAAATAAATAAAAATAGCGAATGGCTGCAATAGCAAATTTCATAATCATGGCCATTCTAAATTCAGACGTTGCTTATTTTGACGCTTACCCAAAACAAGGATGCAAAGTAGAACCTTGCACATTGCTTCCTCATTATTTTTCGCTTCTTACAAAGCTACCTCTATGAGGAAGTATGTTATTCAATTTTTGGCTTCCTCATAGAGGAAGCTTTGTAAAACGCGAAAAATAATGATGAAGCAATGTGCAAGGTTCTACTTTGCATCCTTGTTTTAATTAGATAAATATACATGTTGTGGATTCGCTTTTTCTATTTCGTTATTGCGTTATTTCGTGATTATTAGAGCGTTTCCGAAGTGAATGTGATAATGTGTATTTTTCAAAATAATTCAACATTCCATAAAATCAAAAATTTCATACCGTTCGTCACTAAATTATACATATATAATGGCTGAATATTGTTTTATTTATATAAAAAATTTGAGCTCGCTATCTTAAGTTTTGCAAAAGTTACAATAGAGCGATAATGTCAATTTTTTGAAAAATTCAAAACATCATAAAATTTTTACGGCTCAACCGATCTTAACCAAATTCAATAGCGATCACCGGCATATGAAAGCTCAAATTCATACCAATTTTTAGATCAATATCTCGAAAATTGAAAGAGTTATCGCGTAAACAGACATTTTTCAAAAAATTAAAAAACGCGTAATAATTTAACGATGAAGTGGATTTTAACAAAAATTTGCATGAACGATGAGGCTTGATCCCTCTATCTATGGTCCAAATTTCAGCTTGATATCTCAAGGCATTCCCGAGTTATAAAGGTTTACATTTTTCGATTGTGTAACATACACACACACACATACACACACACACACACACACACACACACACATACAGACATTTTTTCTAAATCACTTTTCTTCATGTTTTGGACCATTCTGAGTGTACTGACATGAAAATCTCGAAAAAAAAAATTTTCACGAAAACAAAGCTTCCTCTATGAGGAAGTAAAATTAATATTAGTTAGAAGCATTCGGAAAAATTAGAACAAAAATGATGACCCTTAAATTCCTTCTCGTTGTACTTTGGTACTGCATAGTACTAGTGAGCTACCTATGCGTGCATCAAATACTTTGTATGCTAGTCGGGTACTAGGAAGTGCCGCTGTTCGAGGGGGGTACATAATAGCAAGTAGAGAATACATGCGGAGTTCCGATGTCGCCTTAATTGGTCTTGGAGTTCAGTGGATTGGATTGGAGTCAATAAAAGAGGGGCACGCTTCTATATGAACAAGGGGCCAAAGGCCCTTACACGCTCGTTACCCTATTTCATACTCTGCACTGTACAATTTCCATGCAGGTACTGCTGTACTATTTACGTACGCTGCTTGCATTCACCAATGAGATTTACCGTGAGCATTCGAATGATTCAATTGGTTTGCTTGGATCGTCGTTGTAAACGCATTCCGCACGATTTTGCATTCCAAGTCAGAAATTAAACCACGGGTTAGCTGACAATCGTCGATGCAACATTAATTAATTTTCCTCGACTGAAATTTTCATAAACCTATTTCTATATGATTTGGATTTTATTACTCGGATTTTTTAGAATTTTTTCAGATTTTTAGGAATTTGTCAAATTTTTCTGAAGACTATTTTTTTATTTTTTCTATGCAAATTTTTTTTAAATATTGTTTTATAGTGACATATCGAATGCCCTAATTTAAAAATCTCAGAGAATTCCAAAAAATACTTTGTTGAATATCAAAATTTTCTAGCTTATAGCCAAAGTGGGTAAATTTTTTTTGTTAGGTTTTAAGCTTTTTTGATTTAAAAAAAAATTTTGAAAAAATAGAAAAAAAAATTAATCTACTACAAGTGATTGGTCAAACGTTCACTTATGTGAAATCGGATTTTTTAGAATTTTTTCAGATTTTTAGGAATTTGTCCAATTTTTCTGAACTAAGACTCATATTTTCTCTTGTTCAATCTATTGCAACATAAATACTAAATAACGCTTTTACGGTGAAACATTCATGAAAGTTTGATAATAAAATTTCTAAACCACAAGAAAATGATACTCAGTGGTCATGAGACTTTCGAATACGTAGTGATTACGACACGTGGAATATCTAGAAATATTGCAAATATGATATTTGTGCACAGCATTGACAAAATATTTGCTGCCTTTGCATTACCGTTTTCACCATTTAAAAAAAAAAAAAGTTGCAAAGTAGAACTTTGCACATTGCTTCCTCATTAATTTTTATTTTTCACAAAACCCCCTCTATGAGTAAGCTTATTTATTAATTCTGGCTTCCTCGTGGAGGAAGCTTTGAAAAAATAAAAATGAATGAGGAAACAATATGCAAATTTCCACTTTGCAAATTTTTTTGTTGCCTATATAGTTTTTGAAAAATTCAAAATCACGTAAAATCCAAACCGCTTTACCGATCACGACCAAATTTCGTAGGTAACTGCTCTGAATGTTATTTTTAATCTGTAGAAAATTTCAGTTGATTTGGTGAGATTTGACGTGAGTTAGAACAAAATGAATATTTTTTTTAAAAATTCAAAATCCCATAAATACCGAACTTTTTTACAGATTCATTCAAAATGCAATACCGATCGTCCTTTAACATAGCTTTATACATAAAAAATTATTTAGCTCAGTAGCTCAAAATTTGCGGATGCTAGAGAGCGTAAAGACATTTTTCGAAAATTGCAAAGTCAAATAAAATTTGAACATATTTTTGAATTTTTTTCAAAATTGCCAGAAACAAATGCATCGACCTGTTTTACATGTTTACAATTTTTTTATACATTAATTACCATTTGTATAATATGTGCCTTGCGCTTACGAACACAGTTTAAAAATATTTATCGATATTGTTACTTGAAAATTCCAATAATTATATCATAAACCCAACTTTTATAAAGTGTTTACTATACTGTATATTAATTTTACAACAATTTTTTTATACATTAATTACCATTTGTATAATAAATCTAATATACACGTAACCGCAAAAAAAAAAAACTTACAATACTTTATATTAATTTTCATACAAAAATTTCCAACAGTGAAACTAAAAAAAAATCATTTTTTTATTTTAATAATTTTCTTCAACAAAATAATCACATTGTTCCACTTTTCTGTGTACAATTTCAATAATAGTTTCCGCAACACGCAAAAACAGCCTTACGAACACAGTTTAAAATATTTATCGATATTGTTACTTGAAAATTCCAATAATTATATCATAAACCCAACTTTTATAAAGTGTTTACTATACTGTATATTAATTTGACAACAATTTTTTTATACATTAATTACGATTTGTATAATAAATCTAATATACACGTAACCGCAAAAAAAAAACTTCCAATACTTTATATTAATTTTCATACAAAAATTTCCAACAGTGAAACTAAAAAAAAATCATTTTCTTATTTTAATAATTTTATTCAACAAAATAATCACATTGTTCCACTTTCCTGCGTACAATTTCAATAATAGTTTCCGCAACACGCAAAAACAGCCTTACGAACACAGTTAAAAATATTTATCGATATTGTTACTTGAAAATTCCAATAATTATATCATAAACCCAACTTTTATAAAGTGTTTACTATACTGTATATTAATTTAACAACAATTTTTTTATACATTAATTACCATTTGTATAATAAATCTAATATACACGTAACCGCAAAAAAAAACTTCCAATACTTTATATTAATTTTCATACAAAAATTTCCAACAGTGAAACTAAAAAAAAATCATTTTCTTATTTTAATAATTTTATTCAACAAAATAATCACATTGTTCCACTTTCCTGCGTACAATTTCAATAATAGTTTCCGCAACACGCAAAAACAGCCTTACGAACACAGTTAAAAATATTTATCGATATTGTTACTTGAAAATTCCAATAATTATATCATAAACCCAACTTTTATAAAGTGTTTACTATACTGTATATTAATTTAACAACAATTTTTTTATACATTAATTACCATTTGTATAATAAATCTAATATACACGTAACCGCAAAAAAAAACTTCCAATACTTTATATTAATTTTCATACAAAAATTTCCAACAGCGAAACTAAAAAAAATCTTAAAAATCTTTATCGATATTATTACTTGAAAATTCCAATAATTATATCATAAACCCAACTTTTATAAACTGTTTACTATACTGTATATTAATTTTATAACAATTTTTTTATACATTAATTACCATTTGTGTAATAAATCTAATATACACGTAACCGCAAAAAAAACTTCCAATACTTTATATTAATTTTCATACAAAAATTTCCAACAGTGAAACTAAAAAAAAAATTATTTTCTTATTTTAATAATTTTCTTCAACAAAATAATCACATTTTTCCACTTTTCTGTGTACAATTTCAATAATAGTTTCCGCAACAGGCCAGAACAGCCTTTTAATAAAAAACCTTTTAATAAAAAAAAACATACGTGGGCAAACATCCCTCTTCAAGATATCTCGAGTGGCGCTACAACGTGACACACTAAAATACTTTACACAACCAGTCTATTCATATGTACGTACGTACGTGTAGGCATATTCGTATTATAGCGCAGCATACAATATACATTCTATACACACGCTTGTAAAGAGTGCATTCGGTCACGTGACTCTAAATTACATAGGGGGAAGACAGGCAGAAATTTTACGCTCTTCCACTACTCATTCACGAACGGAGGGACAGAGTTTCACGTATGGTCAAGTCACGTGGTATACGACTATACTACACAATACCTATAAATGTATATATATATATCGGTATGGTATACATCAGCGCCGTGATGGCAAATCGAGGCATCATTGGTCCGAACCGAGTCTCGACACTCGTGCTATTGGATGAATGCTGCCCGAAGAGGCCCGAGGGGTTGCGGAGTCGTGCTGAAGGGTGCGGAGAGCATCCTTCGGGATGCCAAGCTTCGAACGCAGGCACAGAGAAGGCACACGAACAATCCGACACCACCATCGCTCGTATAGTACAGTGTACTACGAGTATACGAGGCATTCTGTGTCAGTTGACCACTTTAATTCGAACCTCAAAAATGTTCTTATGATTTTCCTGATTTTACTATTATGTGTTGTTAAGGGGATGCTGGAGTAGATTTTATTACCGACCTTGGTCGGTAAGAACAGGCTTTTTCGTAGTTTTGATCATTCTTCGTTAATACGCTACACACATACTTCAAATTGTACACGATTGTAATATCAATATAAACGAGTGGACGTACATTCGAATATTTGGTGAAAACGTACAATAAATGAAAAAAATCGTATATTACTAAACCTCCCGAAATCAAAATGGCCACCAGGGTTTGACAGCACCGCTTGTTTGGTAAGATATAAAAGATTCTGGAACTCACATACGTTAAATCGAAATGTACGTCCATTCTTTAGCGTTTTCTGAATATTCTACGAGCGTCGAAAAGTCAATTACACAAAAGGAATCCACGCATAACCCAAACTACGTTCACGCAGTCTATTCGCGATCAGAGTGGTTCAAAAAGAGCGCGAATGAAGTTTCTCGATTAGAACACAGGTGGCGTCGATGTAGTCTGTTTTCTTTTGGCAAAAGCTCCGAGCCTTTGCAACGCGACCGTAGTATGCACTGTACATGGATTTGGCTTGTGTATTTGACATTCTGATGGTTTTCGAATATTCAAAAATCATCACAGAATTGACGTCCGGTCTGATTTTACACATCTAATTTCCAGAAACAATTAAATCTTACGGCAAAGGTCAGCTGACATATCGTGCACGGCCATATTGCTTTTCGGTAGATTCAGTATCTTTTGCCAAAAGTAAACAGACTACGTCGGCGCCACCTGTGTCCTGATCGAAAAACTTACCAACCAAAGTCGGCAAAAAAATCTACTCCAGCATCCGCTTAAGGGATTTCTCTGTACATTTTTTTTTTTTTTTTTTTTTTGCACAAATTTAAAAGTATTTTCTTTAGTATTAGAAGGGAAAATACTATAACTTTTATTTTTGTTCAATTTTTTTAATTCGACCGTCAAAAATGTTATGATTTTCCTGATTTTACTATTATATATTGTTAAGTCATTTCTCTGTAAAGTTTTTTGTTTTTTTTTTTGCACAAATTTAAAAGTATTTTTTTTTTACTATTGGAAGGGAAAATAGTGGAAATTTTATTTTTGTTCAATTTTTTTAATTCGACTGTCAAAAATGTTCTTATGATTTTCCTGATTTTACTATTATGTATTACGAAGGGAATTCTCTGTAAAGTTTTCTGTTTTTTTTTTGCACAAATTTGAAAGTATTTTTTTTTACTATTACAAGGGAAATTTTTTTTATTACAATTGTAGTTGGATTTTTTCATTAAAGAAAATCCGATATCCACTAGTTTTTTAATACATTTTAGGACCGAAAATAATAACATTTCTTGTATAACTTTTAATTTCATAAAATCTATATGTAAAAGGATTTTTTTTTTTTTTTTTTTCAAAATTTTAACAATTTAACCTGAGATTAGTTTTAACAAAGTAGCGGGTAGCAAAATCTTAGAAATTATAAAAAATCTCCAAGCCTATCGAAAAGAAAATTGCCGACTGACAGAGAATACCTAATACATATCTTTTTAGTAGTATCAGATAAGTGATTGGATTTTTTCATTAAGGGAAATCCGATATCCTCCAGTTTTTTAATAACATTTTATCACCGAAAATTAATACATTTGTTGTATAACTTTATTTTTAATCCGCCATTAGAGGACGCATTTTTAATTTCATAAAATCTTTATGTAAAACGATATTTTTTTTTAAATTTCTACTAATTTGACCTGTGATTTTTTTAAACAAAGGAGCGCGTAGCAAAACCTTTGAAATTATAAAAAAATTCCAAGCCATTGAAAAGAAAATTGTCGACTGACAGAGAATACCTGATACATATCTTTTTAATACTATCAGGAAAGCGATTGAATTTTTACATTAAAGAAAATCCGATATCCTCCAGTTTTTTAAGGAGGTTGGATACCGTCTTTCTGGCGGGGAGGTGCGCGGAAAGGCCAAGTGGTGCGCGGGTTGCCGGGGACGCTATGAGCGAGAGAGAGGTCCGTGACGCGCGTTCACTGGCGTACATCGTTGTATACTATTCGAGCAGTTTTGTTTTTACGTTTTCTCGGCAACCAAGCAGACGAATCATTTCGGTCTTCGTAAAACTTCTTCTCAAAAATACAAGGTATGATTTGGTTCTGTTAATAACAATCTTTTATCATTTTTAGTATACTTTTGAGCATAGCTTTGGAGGTGCATATAGTTTCTGCTATGTTGCCCATGTATAAGAGTGTAATTTCAATAATTAATTTCTCGATAACCATCTAGACGATTGCCATTGAATTTGGCATGGAGATGTGATTTTTATCGACGAGTATCCTCCAAAAATTTGAGCACGTTTTTATCATTTTGAGTTGGGTATCCAACCTCCTTAATACATTTTATGACCGAAAATTATAACATTTGTTGTATAACTTTTAATTTGATAAAATCTATTAAAATTCAAATTCAAATTTATTCATATAAATAAATAACCATGTTTACTCTGTACGTATTCACAATAGGCTCTATAGTGTGCCCGTGGGTGTGCGTACTGTGTGATTTTGACAGAAATAATAACAGAAGCGTAAAATATAGATAAAAAAATCTAATAAATAAAAATACATATATAAATTTTAAAAAATAAAAAAATCCTCGGCCCCGACGAGGATGTCATGTCCGGAATTTATTGCATGAGTAGTTTTTATTTTTATTTTAATGACACAACGCGATTCAATTTATAATTTCTTAAGTTTTTGCTTTATGCTTGTATCTCCGGCTGTATTGTTAATATTATTTGCGGTGAGCTAAAGGTAAAAAGAATTTTTTTTCTCAAATTTTTACTAATTTAACCTGAGATTTTTTTAAACAAAGTACAGTAGAGCGTCGATTATCCGAACGATGATTTGATTTATCCGAATTTTCGGTTTTCCGTACGAAAAAATCCTCAATTTTTTTCCAAGAATCGGAATATATATAATATATATATAAACAATGATATATTAAAAATATTAATTTTCGATAAATATATACATATTATATATGGGGCATTCCATACCGATTCGACCTGGGTTGGACCCTCGACGTCTCGGATTTGATCGAAAAATTTTTATATGATTGGACTAACTCCAAAAAGTACTGAAAAATTTTTTCAGATTTTTTTCATTCATTAATTTTTTTTTTACGATTTTTTAAAGGTAATACATTGTTAGCCCAAATTTAAAAATCTGAAAAAATTCTCAAAAATTCTGCATGAAATAACAAAATTTTTGAGCCTAAAGCCAAAGTGGGCCGGGTTTTGCTACTATTTCTTTTCTATAAAAAACTATTAAAAAATTTAGAAACGAAAGAGGAAAAGTTATCAAATTTTTCTAAAATATTGCTTTCTTCTGCAAGTGCTTTCTTTTCGTAAAAAAAAATGCGATTCATAGAAAATATGTTCACTGTTAAATCAGGCTGGAATCGCAAAACAGAGTTTCTCTCTGAGGAAGCCAAATAATAACGATATAATTTCTTGCGGAAGAATGTTTATGGAAAAAAAAGAGGAAGTGCTGTGAAAATTTCAATTTTCATGTTTTTTTATTATTTGTAATACAGCAATTTCTAGAATTATATAACATTCTTATCGAATAATTTTTCCTATTTCCAAAAAAATACTCATGAATCAGAATTGACAAGCCGCGCTAATCAAAGGATTCCATTGACAATATCAGATGTCAATGATGATAATTTAAAAAGCGATCGCACCTTCGAATACAAAAAAAATTCAAGATCACCGAGTGCAGCTGGGATGAACAAACAATAAAATCAAATTAGATTCTACCGCACAACAAATCTAATTTTGTTATCTGACTCAACCCTGAACTTCACGAGAAATGTTTTTTTTTCGTAATTTTGTGCAACTCGCAGTTTAGAAAAATTTGATAACTTTTCCTCTTTCGTTTCTAAATTTTTTAATAGTTTTTTATAGAAAAAAAGATAGAAGCAAAACCCGGTCCGCTTTGGCTTCAGGCTTAAAAATTTTGTTATTTCATGCAGAATTTTTGAGAATTTTTTCAGATTTTTACATTTGGGCTAACGATATGTTACCTTTAAAAAATCGTAAAAAAAAATAAATGAATGGAAAAAATCTGAAAAAATTTTCCAGTACTTTTTGGAGTTGGTCCCATCATATAAAAAATTTTCAACCAAATCCGAGAGGTCGAGAATCCGACCCAAGTCGAATCGGTATGGAATGCCCCATATATATGTATTATATTATACGTATATATTCTAATATTTTAAGCGTTTCGTAACCTCCCTCCCCCTTCATAAAATATTGATTTTCGGTCATCCGAATTTTCGATTATCCGAACGATAGTCGGTCCCGATTAGTTCGGATAATCGAGGTTCTACTGTACCGAGTAGAAAAATCGCAGAAAATACAAAAAATACAAAAAAATCTCCAAACCTATGGAAAAGAAAATTGCCAACTGACAGAGAATACCTGATACATATCTTTTTAGTAGTATCAGATAAGCAAAACGGAGAGCCACAACGAATCGACGGCTGTTCACACCAATTGACGATACTGATAACTTTTTCTCTTTCGTTTCTAAATTTTTTAATAGTTTTTTATAGAAAAAAAATAGAAGCAAAACCCGGCCCACTTTGGCTTTAGGCTTAAAAATTTTGTTATTTCATGCAGAATTTTTCAGAATTTTTTCAGATTTTTAAATTTGGGCTAACGATATGTTACCTTTAAAAAATCGTAAAGAAAATAAATGAATGAGAAAAATCTGAAAAAATTTTTCAGCACTTTTTGGAGTTGGTCCAATCATATAAAAAATTTTCGACCAAATCCGAGAGGTCGAGGGTCCGACCCAGGTCGAATCGGTATGAAATGCCCCATATATATGTATTATATTATACGTATATATTCTAATATTTTAAGCGTTTCGTATCCTCCCTCCCCCTTCATAAAATATTGATTTTCGGTCATCCGAATTTTCAATTATCCGAACGATAGTCGGTCCCGATTAGTTCCTATAATCGACGTTCTACTGTACCGAGTAGAAAAATCGCAGAAAATACAGAAAAATCTCTAAACCTATGGAAAAGAAAATTGCCAACTGACAGAGAATACCTGATACAATCTTTTTAGTAGTATCAGATAAGCGAAACGGAGAGCCACAACGAATCGACGGCTGTTCACACCAATTGACGATACTGATAACTTTTTCTCTTTCGTTTCTAAATTTTTTAATTGTTTTTTATAGAAAAAAAATAGAAGCAAAACCCGTCCCACTTTGGCTTTAGGCTTAAAAATTTTGTTATTTCATGCAGAATTTTTCAGAATTTCTTCAGATTTTTAAATTTGGGCTAACGATATGTTACCTTTAAAAAATCGTGAAAAAAAAATAAATGAATGAAAAAAATCTGAAAAAATTTTCCAGTACTTTTTGGAGTTGGTCCAATCATATAAAAAATTTTCGACCAAATCCGAGAGGTCGGTGGTCCGACCAGGTCGAATCGGTATGGAATGCCCCATATATATGTATTATATTATACGTATATATTCTAATATTTTAAGCGTTTCGTATCCTCCCTCCCCCTTCATAAAATATTGATTTTCGGTCATCCGAATTTTCAATTATCCGAACGATAGTCGGTTCCGATTAGTTCCTATAATCGACGTTCTACTGTACCGAGTAGAAAAATCGCAGAAAATACAGAAACATCTCTAAACCTATGGAAAAGAAAATTGCCAACTGACAGAGAATACCTGATACAATCTTTTTAGTAGTATCAGATAAGCGAAACGGAGAGCTACAACGAATCGACGGCTGTTCACACCAATTGACGATACTGCGTTTGTGTCTCTGTGTGTGTGTGTGCCTTGTGGAAGCAGCAGAATGGTGGTAGAGAAGGCGAGAAACAGAGAAAGAGAGCAGAGGAGAGTAGCAGTCGCTACTACTACGCCATACTATACCTCATCCCCACTACAAGGGACAGCTGCGTCAGGCGTGGTCGTCGCTGCGCGCCGCGCATAGTCCTCGTCGGTGGCGTTGGTCACCGCTTCATACTCCGCGGCTTGCTCGAGTCTCGTCCAAAGCCCGTATAACGAACAGACACACCGGTTGGTCGTTTTCGTTAGCGACTTTGTGCGATCGGCAGTCAATCGGAACTAAAACAACAACAAAAAAAAAACAGACACACCAACAGCAAAGTAGTAAAACAGAAGAAGAAGTGAAGATATCATTTTATTTCGTGCATCTTTTCTTCATTACCTTCGTCGACGACTCTCATCTCGCCGGGAGGCGATACAGAGATTATACTTTTTTTGTTTTTCTACAACCTACCAAACGACGACGATTTGTGAATGTGATAACGATTGTGTGTATCAGTAAATAAAATAAAAAACACTGTTCTCTGATTGTTTTTTTTTTTTTTTGTGGTGTTTGGTGCGATAGTTGATTAGTTATATTTTATTTGGATACGGGAATAGTGGCGCGACGATGAAAAGAGACACACGATGAGCAGAAAAGTGAGAGTGGCAGTCACGTTGAGCCGATCCGGCGATGTGAATCATCAGCAACAGCAGCAGCAGCAGCGTTCTTGAACCCGGACTACTTCTTCACACATACTAACACGAAAGCCGAACATAAACGTGTGTGCCCCACAGTGAACGAAGCGAGGGACACGGAGACTCTGATCTCGAAGGATATACTGAAAAACTCGATAACCTCATACATATATATATATATATATATATATATATATACGATCATTCAGTGGGTTTGCGAATTTTTTCACATTGCAATATGTTTTGCGTGAGAACTTGAGTACGACGTGAATACGTATTTGGACAATGCGTTGTGGAATGTCCTGGTGATATATACAAACTAATGTTTGATATTTCGTGCTTCACGTTGTTGTGGTAATTTTAATTCACGATTTTATGTCAATTTTTAAGGAAGTTTTGTTAAGGATGATATTCGGCTGTTTTACACTAGTCAAAACAGTGGTAAATTTTTGTAATTGTTTCATTAGAGTTTAATGCATTAAATAACTGTGGTGGAGTGTTGATTTGTATTGAAGCATGTACACTTAATTTAAGGGATCTTTCCAGTGTGACGGACCGAAAAATAGCTGTTTTTCACGATTTTTTTTCGGACGGTTACTATACGCCGATCAATCTGAAATTTTTATGACGTATTAAGGTAATCGTGAATGACGGAACATGATTTTTTTTAAGACGATTTTTATTGTTTAAATATTTTTTTTTATTGTTGAAAATAATGGTGATAAAAAAGATAGCCTCATGGTGGACATTCTAGGGGTCGCAAATTTGATCTGAAAAAAAAAAAAAAACCCAAAGGATTATTAATTAGTATGCGATTGGCTATCGCGCTATGGAGGCTTTTTTTTTTAAATCAAAATTGACAAAATGGCGGCGGTTGGAACAAAAAGTACCGAATTTAGACGTTTTTTTCGACAGTTTTTCTTTAAAAAAAATGGGAAAATTAAAGAATGGAGAATGTCCACCGTTTTGAAAAATGTCGTTTCGAGAAAAACGCGTTTAAGGAGGTTGAAGCGCCCCACATTAGTCAAATCAGTGCTAAATTTTTAAAAGCGTTTTTACAATTTCAGATGGTTTAATAATCGGTTCCAAGGTGTTAATCACATAGCAGCATTAGTTCTTGATATTCAAATACATTCACAGCTGTCCTATGAACAGTAAATCGATCAATATCTCCAAATTTCCGATGTCATGTTTTTTCATCCAGTTTTATAACAGGGTAAACCGTAATATCAGTCCGATTATGACGAAACATAGCTCATTTTGATCAGTGGAAGATCCTTAATCGATTGACCGTCCGGATTTTCTATCGTATCAGACGTTCAAAAGTTACAGCCATTTGTATACTTGATGTTAGGTTATGATAGGATAAACAAACAGTTGTATCTTTTGAACTATTAATACGATTTTAAAAAATAGACGGCCAATCGATAGAATATCTTTTAGTAAACAAAATGAGCTATTGGTCGTCATAATCGGATTGATATTACGGTTTATCCTTTTGAAAAACTGGATGAAAAAATATAACATCGGAAATTTTCAGATATTGATCGATTTACTGTTGATATCACAGCTGTGAATGTATTTGAATATCAAGAACTAATGCTGCTATGTGATTAACACCTTGGAACAGATTATTAAACCATCTGAAATTGTAAAAACGCTTTTAAAAATTTAGCACTGATTTGACTAGTGTGGAGCGCTCCAACCTCCTTAATAATCTGTTCCAAGGTGTTAATCATATAGCAGCATTAGTTCTTGATATTCAAATACATTCACAGCTGTCCTATGAACAGTAAATCGATCAATATCTCCAAATTTCCGATGTCATGTTTTTTAATCCAGGTTTGTAAAAGGGTTAACCGTAATATCAGTCTGATTGTGACGAAACATAGCTCATTTTGATCAGTGGAAGATCCTTAATCGATTGACCGTCCAAATTTTCTATAGTATCAGGCGTTCAAAAGTTACAGCCATTTGTATACTTGATGTTAGGTTATGATAGGATAAACAAACGGTTGTATCTTTTGAACTACTAATACGATTTTAAAAAATAAACGGCCAATCGATAGAATATCTTTTAGTGAACAAAATGAGCTATTGGTCGTCATAATCCGCCTGATATTACGGTTTGCCCTTTTAAAAAACTGGATGAAAAAACATAACATCAGAAATTTGCAGATATTGATCGATTTATTGTTGATATCACAGCTGTGAATGTATTTGAATATCAAGAACTAATGCTGCTATGTGGTTAACACCTTGGAACAGATTATTAAACCATCTGAAATTGTAGAATCGCTTTTAAAAATTTAGCATTAATTTGACTAATGTGGAGCGCTCCAACCCCCTTAATAATCTGCTCCAAGGTGTTAATCATATAGCAGCATTAGTTCTTGATATTCAAATACATTCACAGCTTTCATATGAACAGTAAATCGATCAATATCTCCAAATTTCCGATGTCATGTTTTTTAATCCAGGTTTGTAAAAGGGTTAACCGTAATATCAGTCTGATTGTGACGAAACATAGCTCATTTTGATCAGTGGAAGATCCTTAATCGATTGACCGTCCGGATTTTCTATCGTATCAGACGTTCAAAAGTTACAGCCATTTGTATACTTGATGTTAGGTTATGATAGAATAAACAAACGGTTGTATCTTTTGAACTACTAATACGATTTTAAAAAATAGACGGCCAATCGATAGAATATCTTTTAGTGAACAAAATGAGCTATTGGTCGTCATAATCTGCCTGATATTACGGTTTGCCCTTTTAAAAAACTGGATGAAAAAACATAACATCGGAAATTTTCAGATATTGATCGATTTATTGTTGATATCACAGCTGTGAATGTATTTGAATATCAAGAACTAATGCTGCTATATGATTAACACCTTGGAACAGATTATTAAGGAGGTTGGAGCGCTCCACTCTAGTCAAATCAGTGCTAAATTTTTAAAAGCGTTTTTACAATTTCAGATGGTTTAATAATCTGTTCGAAGGTGTTAATCACATAGCAGCATTAGTTCTTGATATTCAAATACATTCACAGCTGTCCTATGAACAGTAAATCGATCAATATCTCCAAATTTCCGATGTTATGTTTTTTCATCCAGTTTTGTAAAAGAGTAAACCGTAATATCAGTCTGATTACGACGAAACATAGCTCATTTTGATCAGTGGAAGATCCTTAATCGATTGACCGTCCGAATTTTCTATAGTATCAGGTGTTCAAAAGTTACAGCTATTTGTATACTTGATGTTAGGTTATGATAGGATAAACAAACGGTTGTATCTTTTGAACTACTAATACGATTTTAAAAAATAAACGGCCAATCGATAGAATATCTTTTAGTGAACAAAATGAGCTATTGGTTGTCATAATCGGATTGATATTACGGTTTGCCCTTTTAAAAAACTGGATGAAAAAACATAACATGGGAAATTTTCAGATATTGATCGATTTACTGTTGATATCACTGCTATGAATGTATTTGAATATCAAGAACTAATGCTGCTATGTGATTAACACCTTGGAACAGATTATTAAACCATCTGAAATTTTAGAAACGCTTTTAAAAATTTAGCACTAATTTGACTAGTCTGGAGTGCTCCAACCTCCTTAAAGTTTCGACTGTAGAAATTTCATATACCTAAATTGTGTATTTACAACTAATCGACGATGCCAGGTCCATAAAGTATGCCAGCGAAGTATTTCGAATTTCGCTTTAAAAAAATTTGAGAAGATGTTTTTGACCGTATATACTAACGAATAAGACAAAAAAAAATTTCGATTTTTTTTTTCACACTGGAAAGATCCTTTAACCGAGAGAAAAATTAATAGTGACGAATTTGTATAAAGATTAACTGATCAACGTTACTTTCCGATGGGATCCATTTTCGTTCAGTTTTTCCCAAGAATAATCTATAATTTCTTACCAATTTGGATGAATGATGGCTCATTCTCTTTCTTAAAAGATGCTCTACAAATTAACCGGCTGGGTTATTTGATATTATCGATCATTTAATAATTATAGCTATTTGTTTATGTAAGTATTTTGATTTTTGTTAAACAACAGGCTATAATTATTAAACGATCAATAATATCAAATATCCACCCGGTCAATTTGTAGAGCAACTTTTAAGAAAGAGAATGAGCCATCACTCGTCAAAATTGGCAAAAAATTATAGATTATTCTTGGAAAAAACTAAACGAAAATGTATCCCATTGGAAAGTAACGTTAATTAGTTAATCTGTATGCAAATCTGGCACTATTAATCTTTCTCTGCGTTAAATATACATGCTTCAATTCAAACGACTCTCTACTATTGTTATTTAATGCATTAAATATTAATGAAACAATTACAAAAATTTAGCACTGATTTGACTAGTGTGAAACAGTCGAACATCCTTAAGGTGGTTTATTTAAAGTCCTCTTCATCCTTCCTTAAGGCTAAAATCCAGACTCTATGAGTTTGTTCAATTGAATGCTTAATAAGAAATTGTTATTGCTTTTTCCATTGATGTTGTGTTCGAAATATTTAATTTACTGGATACAATTAAGTTGATGTGAAACATTTATGAGTGCGAGAAAGATAAAATTAATCGCGATTGTGAAGGAGTCATAAAGACAAGATGATAAGATGTTTTTACATCAGCTCAAGACGATGTGCACGTTTATAAGGATCTCGTAAAAATAATAATAAGTACGGTATAAAATTTTACGTGTAACGCAATTTTTATCAGATCCTTCTCGTGCGCCTCGTTTTGTGATATAAACAGAGTTGTAAATCTCTAAATTCTTCTAGAAATACAGTCGATGATATAATTAGCTCTATAATTACGTTTCCGTAAAATTAACATGTGGCGATCATAATATGATGCTTAAACTTTTAAATAGCTGCAAAAAATATTAATTTTCAGTTGAATTTCATGGCAATTTTCTTGAAAAAATGGAGAAAAGTTAATGCATTTCGAAAATAATGGAGAATTGTACTTTTCCATTTTTTTCCGCATTTTTTACAAAGACTTGATTGAAAATGAGATTTCTTTTCAGGTATACAAAAGTTCACATATCATTTCATAAAAACTGTAGGTTATTATTGCCAAATTATTACTGCAAAACGAATTATACTTTAAACTTTATTTCTTAAAGTAATGGGGCTTTACAACACTGGATGTAAACAGTGACTCTTATTTCTTTGATGAGAAAAAATAAATAAAAACGGTGAAATGAGTCATGCAATGTGTTGTTCACCGTTTTCGATTAAAGTCCGAAAATATAGCAATAACAATTACTTATAACGCTTGCAGCTAAATATGCAAGAAGCAGACAATATATTCAGACATTGTCTAAAGGCTTAAAAAGATTTATGATAAGCTTTTATTAAAAGGTGGTCTTCAGTGATTTAAAGTGATTAAAGTTGTCCATTTTTTTTCCACATCTATTAGGTATTTGAAATGAATTTGGCACATATTTGTGACAAACTCAATACAAAAATGAAAATTAAAAATGTTCCAAATGAAAAAAAAAGTTTAATAAACACAAATTACACAAACAAAAAAAAAAGGTGAAACAATAATCATTCTCACACTCAATGATGAACAAAACTCTTGACTGCAATATACGAATGATTTGTATTTCACATTTTTTTTATTTATGCAATTTGTGTTTATTAAACTGTTTTTTATAGTCCGACGTTTTTTTTACTTTTTAGAAAATTACTAGTGAACGAGTTGGTGATTGAGATAATGATACTTTTAAGGGGATGCCGGAGTAGATTTTTTTGCCGACTTTGGTCGGTAAGTTTTTCGATCAGGACACAGGTGGCGCCGACGTAGTCTGTTTACTTTTGGCAAAAGATACAGGATCTACCGAAAAGCAATATGGCCGCACACGATATGTCAGCTGACCTTTGCCGTAAGATTTAATAGTTTCTGGAAATTAGATGTGTAAAATCAGACCGGACATCAATTCTGTGAGGGTTTCTGAATATTCGAAAACCATCAGAATGTCGAATACACAAGCCAAATCCATGTACAGTGTTTACTACGGTCGCGTTATAAAGGCTCGGAGGTTTTGCCAAAAGAAAACAGACTACATCGGCGCCACCTGTGTTCTAATTGGGAAACTTCATTCGCGCTCTTCTTGACCCACTCTGATCGCGAATAGACTACGTGAACGTAGTCTGGGTTTTGCGTGGATTCCTTTTTGTAATTGACTTTTCGACGCTCTTAGAATATTCAGAAAACGCTAAAGAATGGACGTACATTTCGATTTAACGTATGTGAGTTCCAGAATCTTTTATATCTTACCAAACAAGCGATGCTGTCAAACCCTGGCGGCCATTTTGATTTCGGGAGGTTTAGTAATATACGATTTTTTTCATTTATTGTACGTTTTCACCAAATATTCGAATGTACGTTCACTCGTTTATATTGATATTACAATCGTCTACAATTTAAAGCATGTGTGTAGCGTATTAACGAAGAATAATCAAAACTACGAAAAAGCCTGTTTTTACCGACCAAAGTCGGTTATAAAATCTACTCCAGCATTCCCTTAACCTTCAGCTGATCGAGCGAAGTGAAGTGAAGTCAGGGCCATGACGGCCATCTTGTGGCATTTCGATATATACAAACTTGCTGCTCGACAAACTTTTTCAAACGCTTTTATCTTTTGGAAATCACATTTAGTGATTTCCAAATTCTCTTACCACTGTGAAAAAAATTTACTTGAAATTTAGTTTTTATGCATGAAACTAGTTTTTATGCATAAACTAGTATATTAAATTTAATATACAAGTGTAGTGTAAAATTAATGTATGCTACAGCAAATTCAATAATTTACTTCAAGTTTTGTATTTTTATATTTTGCTTTAATTTCACTGGAAAAGTACACGAATTTTATACCACAACTGCATATTACATTTCGATTATGAGTTTGGGCGTAAAAACTTCCAGTTTTTTCTAACAGTGGAGATTTCTTCAAGTATTTTAGAGATAACTTACTAATAAAAATAGGTATACACTTTTAAAAATATTTAAGGTGAAATTACTACACAGTGCAGGAAGTTCTTTTACATAAACATCTATAGAATTTTTATTTTATTGCTTTTTTACTTTAAATTACTGCGAATTTTAATTGTTTATAATTATAAAAATAATTTTTACTCACGATCATTTATATTTCTAATTAATCCAAATTACACAGAATTGTAATTGTTTATAATTATGTGGATGATTCTTATTCTTTATCATTTTATAGAAAATATATTACACGAGTATAACGTAAAATTGATATACAATTCTGCTAAATTCATTACGAAAATCGTATTAATTGATGTACACAGTATTCTAAAATTTATGTACATTTTTCTAAATTTGTTACAAAAGTCTTTTTTTTTTAAATATTAGTTAAATTCAATTTGACCACATGTACATTGAATTTTCATTTTCATTCGTATATTAAATTGAATTTCCCACACGGTTTCAGTGATTAAATACAGTACATTAAATTACTGTACACAGTATATGAATTTTTGAAATATTTTTTGCAGTGTATATTCGTGTCATGCCAGTGAAACATAGACTCCCTTCTTTTTGCCCTGCGGGCAGTCGCGAGTAAAAGAGATAATAGAGCGTAGTTTTTTTTTTTTACGATGAATAGACTCTAATGATCGTATCTTACGTGCCCTAGAAAAGAATGTTGAGCTACAGGAGTTATTAAACAATGTTTTCAAAATAATTCTACAAAGTATGCACTGTAAAAAAAATCTGCTTGTAATTTAAGGTAAAATTACTGAAAGTTTTTATGAATAAACTGCAACATTAAATTAAATATACAAGTGTGATGTAAAATTAATGTATGGGACAAGAATTTCAATAATTTACTTTAATTTTACAGTAAAATTGTATGAATTTTAATAATTTGCTTTAATTTTACTGCAAAAGTACAGTAATTTTTTATCACAATTGTATATTAATTTTAGATTACGAGTTTATGCATAATAACTTTCAATCTTTTCTAACAATGTGGATTTTGCAACAATAATTTCTTAGATCAGTTTAAAAGTGTCTAGTATATAGTGCATATTGAGGTTGGATTTGGCAAGCGACAAAAAAAATCTATTATCTGCAGAATAGTTCAGCAAATTATTGAACTACTAGTACTTTATTTTCCTCTTCCGCAATAACAGTGTTTTATGGTCATCGCGTGACAAAGCAATACTCGACTATACTACGATAGGTTTTGCTAAAGTCAATGGTATTCACGACCTGATCTAGAAAATATATTTGCCTTTTCTAGTACACTGTTAAAAATATTTTGAAAATTAATATATGTATTAGAAGTTCTTTTTCAGATACAGTATATTAAATTTCATTTAATTTTCATTTAATATACAGAAGATATGTCGCAGAATTCCAATAATTATATTATAAACACAAGTTTTATGAAGTATTTAGTATACTGTATATTAATTTTACAACAATTTCTTTGTATATTAATTAACATTTGTGTATTAAATTTACTATACGCGTATCCGCAAAAAAACTTCCAATACTTTGTATTTATTTTCATACAAAAATTTCTAACAGTGTAGCTATGTAAAATGAAACAGAATATACAGAAACTGATATATTAAATTGGATAGACAAGTGAGATGTAAAATTACAATACTATCTATTAGATCCTATGAAATTTGGGAAATTTAATATAAAAATTTGTCATTTTACTACACTCAAGTATTAAATTTGATATATCAATTCATGAATAACATTGGGGATACTACGATATCCGAGGCCCCAAGATTTGACGGTGGTTTCCGGTAGTACTTTTCGTGGGGAGTAAAAAAGTTCATATGGACTATGGTCCTAACTGCCTTAGTTTCCGAGATATGAATTTTTTAAAATTTTATTTGGTAAAAATATATGACATCTTCGTGTGTAACTTTTCTGTACGATTTGATTTAAATTTGGTAGATTGTGATTATTGAGGATGCTTTTCAATGACTTTCAAAAATTCAAAATGGCGGATCCAATATGGCGGAAAAAATATTTAAAAAATAACTTTATTTCAATGAAACTTAATATTTACAAGTCTATGAGGTTATTGATTGTAAATATAGAAAAAGGATGAAAATCAAACCTAAAAGAACCTAATCTAAAATACTTAAATCAACCTAAATGAATCTAAAGAACCTAAAAGAACCTAAAAGAATCTAAAAAACCTAAAAGAACCCAAAAGAATCTATAGAACTTCAAAGAACCTAACGAGAACCGGAACCCTGGAGAACCTTAACCCATTAGCGCCCAAGTGTCCATTTTTTCTAGTCTGGGATCGACATTGTATTGTCGTTTAAAAATGCTGAAAAAAATTATATTCGGGTTCGCGGACGAAGATCCCGGCGGGGTCCAGGGGCGAAGGCCCTGGTGGGGTGCAGGGGCGATGCCCCTGGTGGGGTGCAGGGGCGAAGCCCCTGTTCGGGGGGTTCGGGGGCCGAAGCCCCCCGATATATTAAAATCTATATTAAAATCTTAAAAATTCCATATCTCGGAAACTAAAAGAGATAGGACTATAGTTCATATGAACTTTTTTGTTCCTTATGAAAAGTACTACCGGAAACCAGTGTCAAATATTGGGGCCTCGGATATCGTAGTACTGCCATAACATTTCCAGTAATATAATTTTACAAACATTTTTAGAAGAGTATTTCTAAGGAAAAAATTTAAGAGACCAATATCTGATTACCCTTTCGCATAATCTTTCAGACTAGAAATTGGCATTGAAAGAAAAAAAATTGGGAAAATATATTTGGAATAGAATTTACCATAAAATCGACTATAGGTATATTAAATTGGATAGAAAAGTGAGATGTAAAATTACAGTAATATCTATTAGATCCTATGAAAATTAGTAAATTTAATATAAACAAGGATGCAAAGTAGAACCTTGCACATTGCTTCCTCATTATTTTCGCTTTTTACAAAGCTACCTCTATGAGGAAGTATGTTATTCAATTTTTGGCTTCCTCTTAGAGGAAGCTTTGTAAAACGCGAAAAATAATGAAGAAGCAATGTGCAAGGTTCTACTTTGCATCCTTGTTTTAATTAGATAAATATACATGTTGTGGATTCGCTTTTTCTATTTCGTTATTACGTTGTTTCGTGATTATTAGAGCGTTTCCGAAATGAATGTGATAATGTATATTTTCAAAAATAATTCAACATTGCATAAAATCAAAAATTTCATACCGTTCGTCACTAAATTATACATATATAATGGCTGAATATTGTTTCATTTATATACAAAATTTGAGCTCGCTATCTTAAGTTTTGCAAAAGTTACAATAGAGCGATAATGTCAATTTTTTGAAAAATTCAAAACATCATAAAATTTTAACGGTTCAACCGATTTTAACCAAATTCAATAGCGATCACCGGCGTATGAAAGCTCACATTCATACCAATTTTAAGATCAATATCTCGAAAATTGAAAGAGTTATCGCGTAAACAGACATTTTTCAAAAAATTAAAAAACGCGTAATAATTTAACGATGAAGTGGATTTTAACAAAAATCTGTGTGAATGATGAGGCTTGATCCCTCTATATATGGTCCAAATTTCAGTTTGATATCTCAAGGCATTCTCGAGTTATAAAGGTTTACATTTTTCGATCGTGTAACATACACACATACACACACACACACACACACACAGACATTTTTTCTAAATCACTTTTCTCGACGTTTTGGCCCATTCTGAGTGTACTGACATGAAAATCTCGAAAAAAAAATTTCATGAAAACAAAGTTTCCTCTATGAGGAAGCAAAATTTGTCATTTTACTACACTCGAGTATTAAATTTAATATATCAATTCATGAATAACATTTCCAGTAATATAATTTTGCAAACAATTTTAGAAGAGTATTTCTAAGCAGAAAAATTAAGAGTCCAATGCATAATCTTTTTTCTAAACTCAGAAACAGAATCTCTTATTAACATAAAATACGCCTAAACTTTCAGATTAGAAACTAGCATTGAAAAAAAAAATTGGGAAAAAATATTTCGAATAAAATCTACCATAAAATCGACTCGAGATATATTAAATTGGATAGAAAAGTGAGATGTAAAATTACAGTACTATCTATTAGATCCTATGAAAATTAGTAAATTAAATAAAAAAAATTTGTCCTTTTGCTACACTCGAATATTAAATTTAATATATCCACTCATTTCGCATAATCTTTTTTTAAAAACTCGGGAACAGAATCTCTTATTAACATAAAATACTCTTAATCTTTCAGATCAGAAACTAATATTAAAAAAAAAAAAAAATTGAAAAAAAAATATTTGGAATAGAATCTACTATAAAATGGACTCTAGGTAACTTCTAGGAAGTATAAAACTTGACGTTCTACTCAGTGACCACTATGGAACTGTTTGTAGGTCACACGAATCGACAGAAATGACTAGAGACTGTACTTTTATTATTGAAGTACGACGTAATTATTCTACTGTTCGCTCGCAGTTTCAGACTACAAAAATTTGCCAATTCTGGTTAGGTAACATATATATATATGTATAGTATACTACGAACATTGAGTACTCGCCCCACGAGTAGTGCGGTCTGGGGAAACCTGATCCGGTGTTGGGTGGGAGGCGTTTCCAAGACGATGGGCACCGCTGGTGGGGACAATGATCGTTCTGGCTTATACCAGGGCCCTCTGAAATCAAGTTTAGGGCGCTTACAAGAATCCCTCAAGGGGACCAACTCGCATTAAAAATATAAAAATAAAATTGTGATTCAATTGCACAGACAAAAAAAAAACCACTTGACAAACACAAAAAAATATTAAACTTTTTCATATACCGAGAGAAAAAACTGAAAAATAAAAAAAAATATAGTTAAACCGACGATAATCTAACTATAAAATGTAATTTCCAGCAGGAACGTTTATATTTTATGTAAAAATGTTCGTGTTTTTCCTATACAAAAGTGTATGAATTTTGTAAAATTTGGTATAGGAAATCGAAATTAATATGTTTGCACAGTAAAATTAATACAGATATACGAATTTTGATAATCCGTTGATTGGAAATTACAACACATGATTATTAAATCATCATTTACTAAATTAGTATATGAAAATCAATATACATTTTCGGAATTTTCGTATCCGATTTGAAATTTAATATACATTGTTTCGTTAAATGTAAGATCAAAGTTACTCAAACTACAGTTATTGGTATTGAAAAATACCAAGTAAAGTATTTGCAATTTTTTCTATATGGGTATATTACTTTGTGAAAAATGTTTGCGTTTTTGCTACACAAAAGTGTGAGAAATTTACAAAACTCGCTGTAGGAAATAAACATTAATATAGTTGCATAGTAAATTTAGTATGCGTGTATGGATTTTACCAAACCGGTGATATAAAATTACAACACATGGTTACTAAATCAATCATTACTAAATTAGTACATGAAAATCAACATGAATTTTTGGAATTTTAGTGACTGATTTGAAATTTAATACACATTTTCCAATAACAAAAAAAAACCGCACTAGATCGCTAACACTTACCACTTAGCATCGACTTCCGATAAGTTACTCGAGATTTTCAAAAAGATTCCGTTCATCCAAAAATTATGTTCACTTGAAAATATTTCCAACCCACTTTGCGCTCTGATTGCAATCAATTGGATATTTTGTTATGTCAATTATGAGTATGCTTGAGAGAATAATAGTTGTACAACTCTTATGTCATTTAGATATTAAGAAAATAGTTGGATGAATCATTAATATAATTCCCAGGAGGAACGTCTCTATTTTATGGTTATAGCAAATATAATTATAGTAGCAATCATCAAAATGATAATAGTTTCAAAATCTATTTTAAAAAAAACCACTTGACAAACACAAAAAATATTAAACGTTTTCATATACTGATAAAAAAAAATATATAGTTAAACCGACTATAATCTAACTATAAACTATAATTTCCAAGAGGAACGTTTATGTTTTATGGTTATAGCAAATAGAAGAAAATAGTTGGATGAACCATTAATATAATTCCCAGGAGGAATTTTATGGTTATAGCAAACATAATTATAGTAGCAATCATCAAAATGATGATAGTTCTGTTTCGTTGTATATACGATTTTAACGTTTGTTTCCAATAACCTTGCAAGTATCGTTTATTGAACCATATTATCGTCGCTTCAACCATAAAACATTACAAGTCTTCTTATATTCGTTTTATCATCTGAAATCGCTAAATCAACGATATTCTTTTCTCTCAGTGTAAGGGAAATATATTTTTTTCACTGTTGTAAATATTTTTCATGTAAATATTTCAACATGTAAGGTTTATGTTGTACAGACAGGTCAAATTATTAGCTGTTGCATTAAAGTCATATTCAGTTTTATGCGCATTTTTTTTTGTACAGTACTATAATTTTTTTACCAACTTTCATATTTTAATTTCTGTATAGAAAGTTGTAATAAAAATTCGTGTAATTGAACCGGTCTTCTCGCAAAGAGAAAGAAATCTTGCAAAACGACTTCAGTTAAAAATATAACAAATATTCTCATAAATAAATAAAATATAACAAATATTCTCATAAATAAATAAAATATAACAAATATTCTGACCTATAAATAAGTTAACAACATTTTTTTCTAACACTGTTACATTTTTTGTGATTGTAAATTAGAAATTTTTTAATTGAACGATCAAATTCGTGTAATTGCAAAACGATTTTTCATGACTCAGCCACCTTAAGTGTGTATAAATCAATAAATTGATGTGACTAAAATGAATTTTCGAAACAAATTGACTTAACAATGTTTAGAGTTGTAATAAAAATTCCTGTAATTGAACCGATCTTTTCGCAAAGAGAAAGAAATCTTGCAAAACGACTTCAGTTAAAAATATAACAAATATTCTCATAAATAAATAAAATATAACAAATATTCTGACCTATAAATAAGTTAACAACATTTTTTTATAACACTGTTACATTTTTTGTGATTGTAAATTAGAAATTTTTTAATTGAACGATCAAATTCGTGTAATTGCAAAACGATTTTTCATGACTCAGCCACCTTAAGTGTGTATAAATCAATAAATTGATGTGACTAAAATCAATTTTCCAAACAAATTGACTTTACAATGTTTAGAGTTGTAATAAAAATTCCTGTAATTGAACCGATCTTTTCGCAAAGAGAAAGAAATCTTGCAAAACGACTTCAGTTAAAAATATAACAAATATTCTCATAAATAAATTAAATATAACAAATATTCTGACCTATAAATAAGTTAACAACATTTTTTTCTAACACTGTTACATTTTTTGTGATTGTAAATTAGAAATTTTTTAATTGAACGATCAAATTCGTGTAATTGCATAACGATTTTTCATGACTCAGCCACCTTAAGTGTGTATAAATCAATAAATTGATGTCACTAAAATGAATTTTCGAAACAAATTGACTTTACAATGTTTAGAGTTGTAATAAAAATTCCTGTAATTGAACCGATCTTTTCGCAAAGAGAAAGAAATCTTGCAAAACGACTTCAGTTAAAAATATAACAAATATTCTCATAAATAAATAAAATATAACAAATATTCTGACCTATAAATAAGTTAACAACATTTTTTTCTAACACTGTTACATTTTTTGTGATTGTAAATTAGAAATTTTTTAATTGAACGATCAAATTCGTGTAATTGCATAACGATTTTTCACGACTCAGCCACCTTAAGTGTGTATAAATCAATAAATTGATGTCACTAAAATCAATTTTCCAAACAAATTGACTTTACAATGTTTAGAGTTGTAATAAAAATTCCTGTAATTGAACCGATCTTTTCGCAAAGAGAAAGAAATCTTGCAAAATGACTTCAGTTAAAAATATAACAAATATTCTCATAAATAAATTAAATATAACAAATATTCCGACCTATAAATAAGTTAACAACATTTTTTTCTAACACTGTTACATTTTTTGTGATTGTAAATTAGAAATTTTTTAATTAAACGATCAAATTCGTGTAATTGCATAACGATTTTTCATGACTCAGCCACCTTAAGTGTGTATAAATCAATAAATTGATGTCACTAAAATCAATTTTCCAAACAAATTGACTTTACAATGTTTAGAGTTGTAATAAAAATTCCTGTAATTGAACCGATCTTTTCGCAAAGAGAAAGAAATCTTGCAAAACGACTTCAGTTAAAAATATAACGAATATTCTCATAAATAAATGAAATATAACAAATATTCTGACCTATAAATAAGTTAACAACATTTATTTCTAACACTGTTACATTTTTTGTGATTGTAAATTAGAAATTTTTTAATTGAACGATCAAATTCGTGTAATTGCAAAACGATTTTTCATGACTCAGCCACCTTAAGTGTGTATAAATCAATAAATTGATGTCACTAAAATCAATTTTCCAAACAAATTGACTTTACAATGTTTAGAGTTGTAATAAAAATTCCTGTAATTGAACCGATCTTTTCGCAAAGAGAAAGAAATCTTGCAAAACGACTTCAGTTAAAAATATAACAAATATTCTCATAAATAAATGAAATATAACAAATATTCTGACCTATAAATAAGTTAACAACATTTTTTTCTAACACTGTTACATTTTTTGTGATTGTAAATTAGAAATTTTTTAATTGAACGATCAAATTCGTGTAATTGCAAAACGATTTTTCATGACTCAGCCACCTTAAGTGTGTATAAATCAATAAATAGATGTCACTAAAATCAAATTTACAAACAAATTGACTTTACAATGTTTAGAGTTGTAATAAAAATTCCTGTAATTGAACCGATCTTTTCGCAAAGAGAAAGAAATCTTGCCAAACGACTTCAGTTAAAAATATAACAAATATTCTCATAAATAAATGAAATATAACAAATATTCTGACCTATAAATAAGTTAACAACATTTTTTTCTAACACTGTTACATTTTTTATGATTGTAAATTAAACATTTTTTAATTGAACGATCAAATTCGTGTAATTCCATAACGATTTTTCATGACTCAGCCACCTTAAGTGTGTATAAATCAATAAATTGATGTCACTAAAATCAATTTTTCAAACAAATTGACTTTACAATGTTAGATTTTTTTTTTTGTATAAACTTGCAATAAATTTTGACTAAAATTAAAAAGTTTGCAATAAAACGGTAATCGAAAATCTTGACCTTCTATTTATTGTCGCTTGTACTAAATTCCGCGTATCTAGATGACGCACTCACATCAGTTCGCTCCCCAATTTAAAGTGTATAGAGTTTATCCTCGAGCACTCGGGTTATTGCCTTGCGTACAGTGCACCGCGTGTGTTGGCAGCACGAAGTTCAAGAGTATATAATCGGAACTTGCCCGAAGCAAACGCGCGGCGCTCGATCCGCCACATGCGGCAAAAGCATTGCTAAAACTCGGCGTGCATCGTAACACCGTTGCCAAAACCTGCATTCGAAAAGTTATTTATTGGTTGAGGCCGTTAACCCCCAATATATAGAATTCTTGTATTGCATTTCGTATTATTGCTCTTTATTTATTTATTTACACTCTTAAAAAAGATTGCAATTTTTATTCATAAAACCAGAATTGTAAATCTCCATTAATTCATGAAATTTACATCGTATATAAATTAGGAAATTTAATATTAAACTTTGTCATTTTACTGCACTCGAGTATTAAATTTAATATATCCACTCATTTCGCATAATCTTTTTTTTTAACTCGGGAAGTTTTTATTCATAAAATCAGAGTTGTAAATCCCCATTAATTAATGAGATATTGTTTGCAGTACCATTTGTTTTGTAATTATGATTTCATAATAATAATATGTAGTGATTATAAAATAGAGTGTAAACATTTGAATAGCTGTAAAAAATACTAATTTTCGCTTTAATATTGCGTGAAATAGTGGAAATAATGGAAGAAATAAGTAATGCATTACTTATTTTTTTCCATTTTTTCAAAAAGATTACCGTGAATTTTTATTGGAAAATAATAATTTTTGTAGCCATTCCAAAGTTTAATCACCGTATTACAATCGCTACATTTTATTATTATAAAATCATAATTATAGAGCTGATCGTATCATCATCATTATTTCTATAAGTATTGGGCATTTACAACTCTGCATAAAACTCGTCATCGAAATTTAATATACAATTGTGGTATAAAATTCATGTACTTTTTCAGTAAAATGAAAGCAGATTACTGAATGCGTTGTACCATACACTAATTTTACATTAGACTTGTATACTAAATTTAATATACTATTTTTATGAATAAAAACTTCCAGTAAAATTACATTAAATTCCAAGTAGATTTTTTTTACAGTGGATAATAATAATAATAATAATAATGGCGATAAAATTAGGCCTTAAAAATAAGAATAAACAAAATACACAAACCGTTAGGCAGAGCCTAACTTGATCTCTTGAATTTTTATACACTGTTAGAAAAGATTGTAAATTTACTGTGACAAATAATATGAAATTTACAAAACTTGGTGTTATAAACAATAATAATTATAGTTTACCCTTTTAAAAAAGATCATTGATATAATTTTGAGTAAAAAAATATATAATAACAATAATTAAATTAATTAATATCAACATTAAATGGATAAGATCCATAAACGTAGAACAAATATACTATCCATACTGATAAATCTTTATTAATCATAGAATATATATATATATAATTATTTAATAATAAATAAATAATAATATTGATCGATTTACTGTTGATATCACAGCTGTGAATGTATTTGAATATCAAGAACTAATGCTGCTATGTGATTAACACCTTGGAACAGATTATTAAACCATCTGAAATTGTGGAAATGCTTTTAAAAATTTACCACTGATTTGACTAGTGTGGAGCGCTCCAACCTCCTTAAAAAATAGAAGATAAAAAGTGCCGAATTTAATATGGGAGCACAAAATTCTTAAAAGTAAGATTTTTGTCCAGGCTGAATTCTTTGTGAGGTTGACAGGATGACAGAAACGTAGTATATGCACGAAAAGGTGATACTGAAAAGATAAAAATGAAAAAATAAAATAATGTTCGGAATATTGTATACTGAGAGAAAAATCTGGTAATTTGAAAAAAAAAAAAAAAAAAAGTTAAACCGACGATAATCTAACTATAAACTATAATTCCCATAAGGATCGACTATATTTTATGTTTATAGCAAATATAAGAAAATAGTTGGATGAACCATTAAGGGGATGCCGGAGTAGATTTTTTTGCCGACTTTAGTCGGTAAGTTTTTCGATCAGGACACAGGTGGCGCCGACGTAGTCTGTTTACTTTTAGCAAAAGATACTGAATCTACCGAAAAGCAATATGGCCGCACACGATATGTCAGCTGATCTTTGCCGTAAGATTTAATTGTTTCTGGAAATTAGATGTGTCAAATCAGACCGGACGTCAATTCTGTGATGATTTCTGAATATTCGAAAACCATCAGAATGTCAAATACACAAGCCAAATCCATGTACAGTGTATACTACGGTCGCGTTGCAAAGGCTCGGAGCTTTTGCCAAAAGAAAACAGACTACATCGGCGCCACCTGTGTTCTAATCGGGAAACTTCATTCGCGCTCTTTTTGAACCACTCTGATCGCGAATAGACTACGTGAACGTAGTTTGGGTTTTGCGTGGATTCCTTTTGTGTAATTGACATTTCGACGCTCGTAGAATATTCAGAAAACGCTAAAGAATGGACGTACATTTCGATTTAACGTATGTGAGTTCCAGAATCTTTTATATCTTACCAAACAAGCGATGCTGTCAAACCCTGGCGGCCATTTTGATTTCGGGAGGTTTAGTAATATACGATTTGTTTTCATTTATTGTACGTTTTCACCAAATATTCGAATGTACGTCCACTCGTTTATATTGATATTACAATCGTGTACAATTTGAAGCATGTGTGTAGCGCATTAACGAAGAATAATCAAAACTACGAAAAAGCCTGTTTTTACCGACCAAAGTCGGTAAGTTTTTCGATCAGGACACAGGTGGCGCCGACGTAGTATGTTTACGTTTGGAAAAAGATACTGAATCTACCGAAAAGCAATATGGCCGCATACGATATGTCAGCTGATCTTTGCTGTAAGATTTAATTGTTTCTGGAAATTAGATGTGTAAAATCAGACCGGACGTCAATTCTGTGATGATTTCTGAATATTCGAAAACCATCAGAATGTCAAATACACAAGCCAAATCCATGTACAGTGTATATTACGGTCGCGTTGCAAAGGCTCGGAGCTTTTGCCAAAAGAAAACAGACTACATCGGCGCCACCTGTGTTCTAATCGGGAAACTTCATTCGCGCTCTTTTTGAACCACTCTGATCGCGAATAGACTACGTGAACGTAGTTTGGGTTTTGCGTGGATTCCTTTTGTGTAATTGACATTTCGACGCTCGTAGAATATTCAGAAAACGCTAAAGAATGGACGTACATTTCGATTTAACGTATGTGAGTTCCAGAATCTTTTATATCTTACCAAACAAGCGATGCTGTCAAACCCTGGCGGCCATTTTGATTTCGGGAGGTTTAGTAATATACGATTTTTTTCATTTATTGTACGTTTTCACCAAATATTCGAATGTACGTCCACTCGTTTATATTGATATTACAATCGTGTACAATTTGAAGCATGTGTGTAGCGTATTAACGAAGAATAATCAAAACTACGAAAAAGCCTGTTTTTACCGACCAAAGTCGGTAAGTTTTTCGATCAGGACACAGGTGGCGCCGACGTAGTCTGTTTACTTTTGGCAAAAGATACTGAATCTATCGAAAAGCAATATGGCCGCACACGATATGTCAGCTGATCTTTGCCGTAAGATTTAATTGTTTCTGGAAATTAGATGTGTTAAATCAGACCGGACGTCAATTCTGTGATGATTTCTGAATATTCGAAAACCATCAGAATGTCAAATACACAAGCCAAATCCATGTACAGTGTATACTACGGTCGCGTTGCAAAGGCTCGGAGCTTTTGCCAAAAGAAAACAGACTACATCGGCGCCACCTGTGTTCTAATCGGGAAACTTCATTCGCGCTCTTTTTGAACCACTCTGATCGCGAATAGACTACGTGAACGTAGTTTGGGTTTTGCGTGGATTCCTTTTGTGTAATTGACATTTCGACGCTCGTAGAATATTCAGAAAACGCTAAAGAATGGACGTACATTTCGATTTAACGTATGTGAGTTCCAGAATCTTTTATATCTTACCAAACAAGCGATGCTGTCAAACCCTGGCGGCCATTTTGATTTCGGGAGGTTTAGTAATATACGATTTGTTTTCATTTATTGTACGTTTTCACCAAATATTCGAATGTACGTCCACTCGTTTATATTGATATTACAATCGTGTACAATTTGAAGCAAGTGTGTAGCGTATTAACGAAAAATAATCAAAACTACGAAAAAGCCTGTTTTACCGACCAAAGTCGGTAATAAAATATACTCCAGCATCCCCTTAATATAATTCCCAGGAGGAACGTCTCTACTTTATGGTTATAGCAAATATAATTATAGCAGCAATAATCAAAATGATAATAGGTTCAAAAATTACTAATATAATTATAGCAGCAATAATCAAAATGATAATAGTTTAAAAATGCCTGAAAAAATTAAGCTTGAATTAATATGATTTTACACTAGTCAGATATTTTTTAAAGGGTTAAATTGACCATTTTTAGCCACATAAAATGAAGGATTATTTATAATGTCAAAACTCACCACTATAATCACTGAAGACCATCTTTTTCTTAATATTCCTCCTCTACCCATAATCCCTGATCCATATCATACGCACATGGAAATAAAATATATTCAGAAATACATCAGACATACAAAGCTGTTGGTTTCCATGTTAGAAATATATTTCATATATATTAAGGATAAATCTCGACTTTATTTACTTCTGGTATATATTTTGTATATATTCCAGAGATATCGACGAATTATATCCAACGAATCTTGAATATACTTTATTTTCTATGGGTTTACTGTTCCTGCCACTGTCGCTTTAATGATCACGATAATGCAGAGCAAACTCGTTTTGAATGAAACTCCTTCTTTTAACGCACACGAATGTGTTACTTCATGATGTTTGTGCTTTGAATCGCAGCCAAGGGGGTTAATACGTCGCAAGCTGAATATCGGAATACTGTCGAGAGCCAAAGAAGAAGAAGAAGAAGAAGAAGAAAGGGAACAAGTTATTAACCCACGCACCGGAAGCTGAAATTCGAGACGAGGATTCCGAACCAAGGAGTGCTTCAGTAATAGCGTGTCTATAAGTACACGCTTACCTTGGAAGCAAAGCAAAGGATTGCCTTGAAAATACATGAGGTTTAAGGCTCTTACTCTGTGTATTAATACCAAGAATTAATACGACAAATCTCGGTGTAAAAAAAGGTCAAAGAAATAGAAGGAAGAGAAACTAGAAAAAAAAAACAGAAGAAAAGAGAGAAAATTTCTTTAAAACAGTAAAATATTGTCGACTGAAAATTGATTACTTTGAAAATACATAAGATTTAAGGTTTCTGTGTATTAATACGAAGAATTAATAACCACAAATCTCGGTGTAAAACGAGTTTAAAAAAATAGAAGAAAGAGAAATTAGAAACTAAAAGAGGAACGAAAATTTCTTTAAAACAGTAGAATGTCGTCGACTGAAAATTGATTACTTTAAAAATACACGAGGTTTAAGTTTTCTGTGTATTAATACGAAGAATTAATAACGACAAATCTCGGTGTAAAAAGAGTTTTTAAAAAATAGAAGGAAGAGAAATTAGGAAAAAAAAGAACAATTCTTTAATACAATAGAATGTCGTTGACGGAAAATTGATTGCCTTGAAAATACATGAGGTTTAAGACTATTACTCTGTGTATTAATACGAAGAATTAACAACGAGAAATAAGTGAAAAAAAGGAAAAAGAGAAATTAGAAAAAAAAAGAGACTTGGGAAATTGGGTTTAAAACAATAGAATGTCGTCGATGGAAAATTACAACGGTACTGTACCACATGCGAATGGCATAAAATCAGCGAGCATGGTTGCTGCTGGTCTGCCAGCATCCACGACAACGACAACCTCGACGGCTGCGGCGGCCGCAGTTGCTGCTGCTGCTGCTGCGACGATGGCCGCATCGACCGCTCCCGTTGGGGTTCGAGGCAGTGCCACAGTACCAACAAACTCGTCCTTTCTCTACGGCACGGCAAACGCCAGCGTGAATCGAGAGAAACCGAGGCAGGCGCCACCGCCAACCTTACCCAAATATACGTCGAGTTTCAATGCCGGCTCGAACGGCACAGCTGAGAGGGTGAGCCGTGAACGAGAAACTGGTGGTAGCTACAGACTTGCCAGCCTCGACAGACTTGCCCTCAGACAGAGGATACTCGATGGGGAAAAAGCCAACGGGGGAGATGCCAACTCGGTAAGAAAATTCGTGTATTTCATTCATGAACATCGAAAAACGTACAACAGCACTGGTATCTCTTTTGCTTCCTCATAGAGGAAGCTTTGTTTTCTTGAAAACATTTTTTTTCGGGATTTTCATGTCGTTTCATTGATTCACGAAAATCTTTGCCAATGAAATGAAATACTTGAATTTCAATACTATCTTTTCTTTGCATGATCTCAAACTCAGTGAAAAGTAGTGACATTGATTCGAAGAAACATTTCTTTAAACCAATTAACCTTTTTCATTGATTTCAAAGATGTCGCCTCTGATTCAATGAAACCTTCTTCTTACCACCTCGAAATTTCGAAACCTATTTTTTCCTGAAGTACGCGGCAGATAAAGCTCAAATTTTGTGAGTATGTAAGGAAGTATGGCAGAAATAGGCTGAGCTTCTGGCTCCTCGAAAATCGAAGACGTTCGTTCGGGAGAACCGGAAAACAAAAAAAGTGAGGTTAGGTGCGAGAGAGAGATCAATGAAAACGTCTCTTTAAAACAATGAAACTGTTTCTTTATTATATGCTCACTAAGTAAATCTTTATTCACAGACAATGAAATGTTCTCATTGAAATTCAAATGCACTATTTCATTGAAATCAAAGAAATATTTCGTTGAAATCAATGAAAAAAAAATCAATCCACCCATTTCTTTGGCGTCAATGAAATCTTTTCTTTCGGTGTGGTCTAAAACGTTGAGAAAAGTGGTTTAGAAAAAATGTCTGTATGTGTGTGTGTGTGTGTGTGTATGTGTATGTGTAGATTCCTTGTAAGTACGATAACTGTCGCAATTTTCGATGTATCTTCGTCAAATTTGACACGCAAGTGGGCTGTCATACAACAACACTTGGGATTGTAGTTGACGCGAATCGGTTAAAAAATTCAAATTTTACAGCTTTTTGAAAATTTTGAAAATATCGTTTTCACGCTATAACTTACGCAATTTAAGAGATATCGGGCTGAAATTTTGTACACAAAAGGACTACCATCAAAACATGATGTGTACCAAATTTGGCGAGAATCGATAGCGTGGTTATAATTTTATTGCAATTTCAATTTAAAAAAAAAAATGTCTTCAAAGACTTCATCCCTGTAAATTCTGAGATATCCGGCTGCAATTTTCGACATGATTTCACGATTATTGATTGTTAATAATGAATTTAGTCAAAGGAACTATCGATATGTCGGTAAATTTCGATTTTGGTGAATGTGAAAAAAAAAAATTCCGACACGTAATTTTTTTTTTTTTTATTTTTCACAGTTTTATCTTAAATTTTGTTCACATATAGACTATCATCGAAAAACATTTGAGTACAAATTTGACGCAGATCTGTCCAGCCGTTCAAATTTTATGGCATTTTGAATTTTTCGAAAAATCTCATTCTCGCGCTGGCTCGTGCAAATTACGACATACCGAGTTCTAATTTGATCCACATATGGACTACTATGGTGCAAGGTTTTAGTACAAATTTGAAAAAAATCGGTCACACGGTTAAAATACTGCAACACTTTGAATTTTTAGAAAAATGTCTGCAGCATAAACAAGCCTGCAAAGTAGAACTTTGCAAATTGCTTCCTCATTATTTTTCGCTTTTTACAAAGCTTCCTCTATGAGGAAGCCAAAATCAATAAAAATACTTCCTCATGGAGAAACCTTTGTTTTCGTCCAGTATCGTTTTTCCAGATTTTCACGTCAGTTTACTCAAAATAGTCTAAAACGTCGAGATCGAGTTTTTTGGAAAAAATATCTGAACACTTATGAAGCATAAAAAAAGGTTACTTTTTCGGCTAATAAAATTACAGAGTATTCTTGCATGACTGTAGATATTGCAAAAAAATTCAAAAATATTTAAAAAAATTATTCGTGTGGAAGTTTCGAAAAACTCAGGAATTATTTTTTTTTATACCGGAAGCTCGATCCGTACCACTCTGATGATTTTTTTGCAATATCTACAGTCATGCAAGAATACTCTGTAATTTTATTAGCCGAAAAAGTGACCTTTTTTTTATCAAAAAAATAATAATGCCCCCGTTTTTCGGAACTTTCACACAAATGCATTTTTTAATACCAGAAGATCGATCGGTGCCACTCTGGCGATTTTTTTGTGATATCAACAGTTATGTAGCAATACTCTGCAATTTTTTCAGTAAAAAAAAAATATCCTTTTTTTAATTAAAAAATAATTCCTTCATTTTTCGGAAAAAAATCATACTCACAGGAACGTGACAATTATTTGGAATATTCCGCTCGAAAGCTAACAATAAACGACAACTTTTATGTGCTGACATTTTTTTTCAGTAACTTCAAAATTCTGAGATATTTTCACTTGAATAAAAAAAGCCAGTTTCTAAAAAATTATTTTCAAAAATCTGAAAAAATTCACATAGTGTCTTTTAGTGGTACATTCATATAACGAATTACAGGGCAAATCGGAGAGGGTCGAAAAAAAAGTGGCTGAATTGACAGAGAATGCTACATATGTATGCGTGTGTCTGTGTGTATGTAATCGTCTAACACTTGATGTAATAAAAACAACATTATCAGACTTTATGGCCATTATCTGCCTGAATTCAAATAGTTGTACTGAAAATCGTCACTTTTTGACTATGAATATAATTACTATTATTATGACTACTCATTAATATCATCAGTGACAAACTCATGTGATTAAACCATAATTTTATTATTTCAGAAATATCATCCTCCTTGTCTCGACAAAATTGGATATAGATACGATTTTTCTATACACAAACTTTGTCCCCAAATGTACACAGAAACTTTTGATTAATTCTACAGAATTTTTAAAATGAATTTCTGGTTTTTTTAAAAAAAGTACAAAATTAATTTCTTAAACTAGAGAATTTTTTAAATAAAATTAACAAAACAAAAATTAATCGACAACAATTTACGTACAAGAATTTCAAATTATTTTTTGTGCCGTGTTGATTGAAAATTATTTTAGGAACAAAAATGTTCAGAATATTGTGAATATTTTCACTGTTTTTTTTTCGCAATTACGACGAGTTCTTCGGCTGTGTTAGAACTGTGTCCTGCATCCTTGAACTTCGTAGCACCAAGGAAATAACTGCTCGAGAGCAACCGTTAGCTATTACCCGAAATTACCTCAGCAAAGTGATATATTGCTTCCAGCCAGAGAAAATACGGTGCTCTACCGAGTGTAAGAAGTTTCATTTTCTTGTGAGAGTTTTAGTAAAGTGAACTTCACTAAAACTCTCTTGCTAAGAGAAATAAAACTATATGTTTGTTAGATGAAGTAGAAATGTTTGGACAACTTTATTCAGATTTTGACTGCCTTTTTTTTAATCTTGAAAGTGTACACCGAGAGAAAAGATTTCATTGACGCCAAAGAAATGGGTGAATTGATTTTTTTTTTCATTGATTTCAATGAAATAGTGCATTTCAATTTCAAAGAGAATATTTCATTACCTGTAAGTAAAGATTTACTTAGTGAGCATATAATAAAGAAACAGTTTCTTTGTTTTAAAGAGACGTTTTCATTGGTTCAAAGACACGTTTTCATTGATCTCTCTCTCGCACCTAACCTCACTTTTTTTGTTTTCCGGTTCTCCCGAACGAACGGCTTCGATTTTCGAGGAGCCAGAAGCTTAGACTATTTCTGCCATACTTCCTTACATACTCACAAAATTTGAGGTTTATCTGCCGCGTACTTCAGGAAAAAATAGGTTTCGAAATTTTGAGGTGGTAAGAAGAAGGTTTCATTGAATCAGAGGCGACATCTTTGAAATCAATGAAAAACGTTCATTGGCTTAAAGAAAGGTTTCTTCGAATCAATGTCACTACTTTTCATTGAGTTTGAGATCATTCAAAGAAAATATAGTATTGAAATTCAAGTATTTCATTTCATTGGCAAAGATTTCCGTGAATCAATGAAACTTTTTCTCTCGGTGTAAGAGAAAAAATCTTCGCACCCGGATCTGGTTGAGTATCACTGAGAAAAAAACACAAAAATGAATGTACCCTTGCACAGCATACGTTCTTCTCGTGGGAGAATGTTGAGAGCAGAGATAGGGAGACTCTGAAACGTAGTGTGCGTAATATCGCCTCTTTCTCACTCCTGCAAGCACAAACCCCCGCAAGATAAGGGGAGTGAACGTTCAAGGGCTCACAGCCCTTGATGCCCCTTGTTCCGCACTAGGGGGACACGAAAAATCTATATATGTGACTAACGGAAAGTAAGGCAGTATTACTAATGGTGAATACCAATGAGTTGGTCCTACCGAATAAAAGGTTGTCAATTTATTGTGCGTCGTTCAATGTTTTATGCAAATTTTCACTGCGAATTCTTAAATATTAGAAAATAGCGAATTAAATATTAGTGAAAATATAATACACTGAGAGAAAAAATGTAGAAATGAACTAAAACAGCGTTTGCCCTCGTTCAAAAGAATTCCTCGTTTAGGACAACCAAATTTTTAGTTTCTTCAATAATTATTTGATTCAGTTGACTTAAATATATTTTCGGTAAACAAAATATTTGTTATACCAACTAAAAATTCATTTGAACGAGTTATAACATTTTTTTTCTCAGTGTATAAAGATTATCTTAAAATTATGTATGGGGCATTCCATACCGATTCGACCTGGGTCGGACCCTCGACCTCTCGGATTTGGTCGAAAATTTTTTATATGATTGGACCAACTCCAAAAAGTACTGGAAAATTTTTTCAGATTTTTTTCATTCATTTATTTTTTTTTACGATTTTTTAAAGGTAACATATCGTTAGCCCAAACTAAAAAATGTGTAAAAATTCTCAAAAATTCTGCATGAAATAACAAAATTTTTGAGTCTAAAGCCAATTCAATTCAGTCGATTTACAAACGACGTGCAAAGAAAAAAAAATACAGAAATTTTTATTAAGAATGAATACTGTTTTATTTGTATGCAATAAATTCTATATGATCAAAATAAAATCCTATTATGCTAGCATTTGAAGAAGAAATTTATTTAATTGCTGGCCTAATAGGATTTTATTTCGATCAAATAGATTTTATTTCATTAAAATAAATCGTATTAATTACAAGAAAGTTTTATTTGATCGAAATAAAATTTTATTAATTTCAAATAGATCCTGTATTTTATTCAAATAAAACCATCAAACTGATTTCTCTGGGTGTACTTACACTGAGAGAAAAGCATATCATTGATTTAACGATTTCACATGATAAAACGAGTATAGGAAGGCTTGCAATGTTTTATGGTTGAAGCGATGATAATATGGTTCAATAAACGATACTTGCAAGGTTATTGGAAACAAACGTTGCAATTGTATATGCAACGAAACGACATATTTCAAACTATTACACCCAGAAAAAAGATCTTGTTAACGGGACTAGAATCTAAGCATCGGAAATAAAATTTCTTATCGGGATGCCGACCTACTAGACTTCCATTCACGTCAAATCAATTTTTTTATTTGTAATTAATGTACTTATTGAATAGTAAATATATTCAAATCTAAGAAATATTTCTTTGGGTCGGTAGTTATATAAATGTTGATTAAAAAAAAAAAAAGTTCTTATTATCATATTCCTCATCAAAGTTGGGCAAAATTGCAATGGAAAATTACAAAATACAAATTACTGGAAGTAATTGTAATTAATTTTAAATCCAATACAATTACTGGGAGTAATTGTATTTGATTTGAAATCCAATACAATTACAAAATGTAATTGTATTTCATTTCAAATCAAATACAATTACAAAATGTAATTGTATTTAATTTGAAATCCAATACAATTACAAAATGTAATTGTATTTAATTTGAAATCCAATACAATTACAAAATGTAATTGTATTTACTTTGACGACCAATACAATTACAAAATGTAATTGTATTTAATTTGAAATCCAATACAATTACGAAATGTAATTGTATTTAATTTAAAATCCAATACAATTACGAAATGTAATTGTATTTAATTTAAAATCCAATACAATTACAAAATGTAATTGTATTTAATTTGAAATCCAATACAATTACAAAATGTAATTGTATTTAATTTGAAATCCAATACACTTACAAAATGTAATTGTATTTAATTTGAAATCCAATACAATTACAAAATGCAATTGTATTTAATTCGAAATCCAATACAATTACAAAATGTAATTGTATTTAATTTGAAATCCAATACAATTACGAAATGTAATTGTATTTAATTTGAAATCCAATACAATTACAGAAAGTAATTGTATTTACTTTGACATCCAATACAATTACAAAATGTAATTGTATTTAATTTGAAATCCAATACAATTACAAAATGTAATTGTATTTACAATTACAAAATGTACTTGTATTTAATTTGAAATCCAATACAATTACAAAATGTAATTGTATTTAATTTGAAATCCAATACAATTACAAAATGTAATTGTATTTGATTTGAAATCCAATACAATTACAAAATGAAATTGTATTTAATTTGAAATCTAATACAATTACAAAATGTAATTGTATTTAATTTGAAATCCAATACAATTACAAAATGTAATTGTATTTACTTTGACGACCAATACAATTACAAAATGTAATTGTATTTAATTTGAAATCCAATACAATTACGAAATGTAATTGTATTTAATTTAAAATCCAATACAATTACAAAATGTAATTGTATTTAATTTGAAATCCAATACAATTACAAAATGTAATTGTATTTAATTTGAAATCCAATACAATTACAAAATGTAATTGTGTTTGATTTGAAATCCAATACAATTACAAAATGTAATTGTATTTAATTTGAAATCCAATACAATTACAAAATGTAATTGTATTTAATTTGAAATCCAATACAATTACAAAATGTAATTGTATTTAATTTGAAATCCAATATAATTACCAAATGTAATTGTATTTAATTTGAAATCCAATACAATTACGAAAAGTAATTGTATTTAATTTGAAATCCAATACAATTACAAAATGTAATTGTATTTGATTTGAAATCCAATACAATTACAAAATGTAATTGTATTTAATTTGAAATCCAATACAATTACAAAATGCAATTGTATTTAATTCGAAATCCAATACAATTACAAAATGTAATTGTATTTAATTTGAAATGCAATCCAATTACAAAATGTAATTGTATTTAATTTGAAATCCAATACAATTACGAAATGTAATTGTATTTAATTTAAAATCCAATACAATTACAAAATGTAATTGTATTTAATTTGAAATCCAATACAATTACAAAATGTAATTGTATTTAATTTGAAATCCAATACACTTACAAAATGTAATTGTATTTAATTTGAAATCCAATACAATTACAAAATGCAATTGTATTTAATTCGAAATCCAATACAATTACGAAATGTAATTGTATTTAATTTGAAATCCAATACAATTACAAAATGTAATTGTATTTAATTTGAAATCCAATACAATTACAAAATGTAATTGTATTTAATTTGAAATCCAATACAATTACAAAATGTAATTGTATTTAATTTGAAATCCAATACAATTACAAAATGTAATTGTATTTAATTTGAAATCCAATACACTTACAAAATGTAATTGTATTTAATTTGAAATCCAATACAATTACAAAATGTAATTGTATTTAATTTGAAATCCAATACAATTACAAAATGTAATTGTATTTAATTTGAAATCCAATACAATTACAAAATGTAATTGTATTTAATTTGAAATCCAATACAATTACAAAATGTAATTGTATTTAATTTGAAATCCAATACAATTACTAAATGTAATTGTATTTAATTTGAAATCCAATACAATTATAAAATGTAATTGTATTTAATTTGAAATCCAATATAATTACAAAATGTAATTGTATTTAATTTGAAATCCAATATAATTACAAAATGTAATTGTATTTAATTTGAAATCCAATACAATTACAAAATGTAATTGTATTTGGTTTGAAATCCAATACAATTATAGTTAGACTGACGATTATCGTCAGTCTAACTATTTTTTTTTTTAAATTACCAGATTTTTCTCTCAGTGTAGGCACAATTAATGAAGACTGCACCGTTTCGTAGTCACAGGATTGAAATCCATCGCAAAAGTAATGATCTGGTTAGCAGTGATGCGAATAAAAGCCCATGGGCACCGTATAGACTATCTGGGTCTTTTGAAAGGGCGAAGGAATGAGCGAAACTGAGAACAAAGAGTGTGGTTTGAACCCAGCTCCAACAAAGCGCATATTTCACGGAAACGGGGTGCGCGTCACATTATTTTTGACTCTGACACTAAAGGCGTTGGAACTAGGACTATTTTTTTTAACTGCACTTCATTCCCTGAGGATTGGAATGTGGAGCACGTATTCATAAACCGGGACGCCCTCGCTTACCCTTCACAAACTTCGGTTGTTGCTGCATTCCACAATAGATTGAGAATCTTTTGAGGATGATTCTATCTTTCTCCCTTTTATGCTTGGCTCAACTTCGAATCTTTACTGAAATTTATTCACCCCGATTATCTGTTCTCCGTTTTCACAATGATAAAACGGTAAAAAGTTATATATTTATTGTGAAAACAATCAATATTGGAACACAATACAATGTATATATATAATTCTAAAAAGAGTATCACATTTCTATTAATTTTCCATCGTATGCGACTATTTTCGGTCAATTTTTAATGATGGAATTTTGCGAAGCACATATTGGCCCTGAGACAGTAATTTCTAGGTTAAAAGCTCGAGAAACCGAAGCCCGATTCAAATTTCTCTAATTCGAATCTTTACAATAGAGATGTTGAAAAAAAAAATTCGATTACTTGATAATCGATTATAAAAATGATCGATATCGCGAAATCGATTATCTAAAATAATCGATAGACGCTACAATCAATTTTAATCGTTCATCTCTACTAGAAATGGTCGATGTTGGCAAAAAGAATTGATTGCTTAATAATCGTTTATAAAAATAATCGATATCGCATAATCGATTATCTAAAATAATCGATAATCGCTACAATCGATTTTAATCGCTCATCTCTACTTTACAAATATCGATTGTAGCTACTTAATAAATTTAAATAATTAATCAAGCAGCCCTATTCGACGAATTTTTCTCGACTCGCCGCCATTTTGTATTGTAAAAAAAAAATATATTTCAAATGTTAAAAGATCCAATTACTTGATAATCTATTATAAGAATAATCGATATCGCGAAATCGATTATCTAAAGTAATCGATTTCAAATTCGAAATAATCGATAATCGCTACAATCGATTTTAATCGCTCATCTCTACTTTACCAATATCGATTGTAGCTACTTAATAAATTTAATTAATCAAGCAGCCATATTCGACGAATTTTTATCTCAAACAAGTTGTGAAACACACATCACATTTTTATGTGAGAATGGAAAGAAAAAAAGAGGGTTTTCACTCGATGGCTAATTCGAGAAGAGCCTACATATTACTACCGTAATTGGTGGACTGATGAGTTTGATGTTTCTGTTTTATTGCGAACTTGTGTAATAATGTTTTATCTTCGTTTTTTGTTTTGTATTGCAGATACAAACGAAGCGCGAGTTGTTTTTTAAAGGCGACAGCGGTGGATTAACGAACACATCACCATCAGTTCCGTCCGTTCCGCCTCCTCAGCCACCGCCAAGCACAATGACAACAACGTCTGTGCCACCGTCTACAGCGCCTTTAGCCGCACCCGTAAAACCTCGCCTACCTCCGACAACCGTGAACTTGAACCAAACCGATGCATCCGAGGACAGCAACAAGCGGGAATCCTCTCGTAACGAAAGCAGCAACAGTAACAACAAGGAGGCCAGTCTTCACATACATCCCCGTCCTGCACCTCCTACTAAACCGAAGGAACTCGATGGCTACGTTGGTTTCGCCAACTTGCCTAATCAGGTCTATCGAAAGGCCGTGAAGAAAGGTTTCGATTTCACTCTTATGGTCGTCGGTGAGTTTCTATTGTTTATCTAATTTATTCAGCGCATAATTAGTTTATGCAAATTAATTTTCCGTATTGACGTCAAGACGGCTGTCGCATTTTGATAACGAGTAATACTGACAATTAAATATTTGAGGTGGTGTGACTATCTTAAGGGGATGCTGGAGTAGATTTTATTATCGACTTTGGTCGGTAAAACAGGATTTTTCGTAGTTTTGATTATTCTTCGTTAATACGCTACACACATGCTTCAAATTGTACACGATTGTAATATCAACATAAACGAGTGGACGTACATTCGAATATTTGGTGAAAACGTACAATAAATGAAAAAAAATCGTATATTACTAAACCTCCCGAAATCAAAATGGCCGCCAGGGTTTGACAGCATCGCCTGTTTGATAAGATATAAAAGATTCTGGAACTCACATACGTTAAATCGAAATGTACGTCCATTCTTTAGCGTTCTCTGAATATTCTACGAGCGTCGAAAAGTCAATTACACAAAAGGAATCCACGCAAAACCCAGACTACGTTCACGTAGTTTGTTCGCGATCAGAGTGGGTCAAGAAGAGCGCGAATGAAGTTGCCCGATTAGAACACAGGTGGCGCCGATGTAGTCTGTTTTCTTTTGGCAAAAGCTCCAAGCCTTTGCAACGCGACCGTAGTATACACTATACATGGATTTGGCTTGTGTATTTGACATTCTGATGGTTTTCGAATATTCAGAAATCATCACAGAATTGACGTCCGGTCTGATTTGACACATCTAATTTCCGGAAACAATTAAATCTTACGGCAAAGGTCAGCTGACATATCGTGTGCGGCCATATTGCTTTTCGGGAGATTCAGTATCTTTTGCCAAAATTAAACAAACTACGTCGGCGCCACCTGTGTCCTGATCGAAAAACTTACCGACTTTGATCGGTAAAAACAGGCTTTTTCGTAGTTTTGAGTATTCTTCGTTAATACGCTACACACATGCTTCAAATTGTACACGATTGTAATATCAACATAAACGAGTGGACGTACATTCGAATATTTGGTGAAAACGTACAATAAATGAAAAAAATCGTATATTACTAAACCTCCCGTAATCAAAACGGCCGCCAGGGTTTGACAGCATCGCTTGTTTGGTAAGATATAAAAGATTCTGGAACTCACATACGTTAAATCGAAATGTACGTCCATTCTTTAGCGTTCTTTGAATATTCTACGAGCGTCGAAAAGTCAATTACACAAAAGGAATCCACGCAAAACCCAGACTACGTTCACGTAGTTTGTTCGCGATCAGAGTGGGTCAAGAAGAGCGCGAATGAAGTTGCCCGATTAGAACACAGGTGGCCCCGATGTAGTCTGTTTTCTTTTGGCAAAAGCTCCGAGCCTTTGTAACGCGACCGTAGTATACACTATACATGGATTTGGCTTGTGTATTTGACATTCTGATGGTTTTCGAATATTCAGAAATCATCACAGAATTGACGTCCGGTTTGATTTTACACATCTAATTTCCGGAAACAATTAAATCTTACGGCAAAGGTCAGCTGACATATCGTGTGCGGCCATATTGCTTTTCGGGAGATTCAGTATCTTTTGCCAAAATTAAACAGACTACGTCGGCGCCACCTGTGTCCTGATCGAAAGACTTACCGACCAAAGTCGGCAAAAAAATATACTCCTACATCCCCTTAAGGGGAGGTGAAACCTACTCAGTCGGTAACAAAAACTGTAACCAATCTTTCAGAGGACGCCGAACGTTTTTTGATAAAGGTTTTACATCATTGGTCTCTTAATTCTGCATGATGTAAAACTCTAATTTTTCCCAAAAAATATCAAGTTTCTGTGAATTCTTGTTCCGAAAGATATTCGCTATCTTTCTTGCACTCATGGAGGTTTCGCCTCCCCTTAAGGGGAGAAAACCCTTTAGACGCTCGAAAATTAGTAATTTTGTACGAATTTTTTTAAATGTGTTAAAATAATCTTATGATTCTGAAACTCTAACCTTATCAGAGTTGTAAATCCCCATTAATTCATGAGATATAGTTTACGGTACAATTTGTTTTGTAATTATGATTTCATAATAATAATATGTAGTGATTATAAAATACAGTGTAAACGTTTGAATAGCTGAAAAAAATACTAATTTTCGCTTTAATATTGGAAGAAATAAGAGATGCATTACTTTCTTAATGCATTAATTATTTTTTAAATATTTTTTCAAAAGGATTACCGTGAATTTTTGTTGGAAAATAATAATTTTTGCAGCAATTCCAAATTTTAATCATCGTATTACAATCGCTACATGTTATTATTATAAAATCATAATTATAGAGCTGATATACTTTTTAAATAATTTTATAGGTTTATCCTTCCCCTACAATTGTCAGTAAACGAAAAAAAAAAATTCGTTTTCTGATTCAGATCACTCGAAAAAATACTGTAAATGCAGAAGTTTTCGATGCCGCCGAAAAGAAGCCTGAAAGAAGAATTCATAACGCCGCCATTTTGTGTTGTAAAAAAAAATGTTTTTCAAATGTTAAAAGATCTAATAAAATAAGGTTAAAGTTTCAGAATGATAAGATTATTTTACCACTTTTAAAAAAATTCGTACAAAATGACTAATGTTCCCACGTCTAAAGGTTTTTCTCCCCTTAAGCTTAAAGTTGCTACTATGATGAAGACTAAAATGAACCTTATTTCTGTCACATTTTTTACTCACAATATACAGTCGCACATTCTTAATGGGGTGTTGTAACGTTTTTCGAGAAACGTGAGATAAAACACAAGGGTGTATGTAGGGCCTGCTTGAATGCCAAAAATAACTGACGAAAAGCAGGCCCGAGCGATGACTCAAAGCAGACTCCCAAGACTCTCGAGTCTGATGGGGAGAAATCCTGTTGAGGTTCTCTTTATAAGGAATCGAGAAAGTTTAAGTAATATCAAAATGTTCATACAATTGCGCAATTAATGCCGAACGTATTTAATATTAACGTAGTATCATTAATAATATTGTACTACCTTAAAACCAATTGTGTAGCAGTTACTCAGTCATAACATTAATATTATCATTTTTTTTTTTGTGATTCCGTTATATTGCTTGAAACCTCAAAATTACGTATATTTTCACAGGTGAATCGGGCCTGGGAAAGTCCACATTAATAAACTCGATGTTCCTCGCCGATATATACAGTGCCGAACATCCTGGCCCTAGTCTACGTGTGAAAAAAACTGTTGCTGTCGAAACGAGCAAGGTTTTACTTAAAGAAAATGGCGTTAATCTTACACTGACGGTCGTCGATACACCTGGATTCGGCGATGCTGTGGATAACAGCAATTGGTAATATATTCCTTCTATTGTTGTTTAAACAAATAGGGTAGAAGTACCGGTTGTGGCTACCCCCACACTTAAATACGTTTTTCGTGGCTATTTTAATTCTATACCTGTACTGAATCATAATTTTTCATAACGTTGTGTATTTTGGAAACATTTATCGTCATTTTGACGTCCGTTCGTCTCCATTACAAAAAGTACTGTATCTGTAATTAAAGTATCATCAGCTGATTCATCAAATTCTCAACTCCCCTAGCGGATCTGAAGAACCGCAAAATAACCGAAGAGTGACCGGTCGTTATGGAACAAAAAATCACTCCAGAATAACCGAGAAGGAACCTAGTGATCGGCGGGTAACCGTAAAGTGAACCGTAAAGTGACCCGTAATGAACTCAATGTTCCGTTTCGGGTTACTATTCGGTTATATGAAGATCTTTCAAATAACCAAAAAACAACTTTTAACAAACTGTCGGTTACTTCTGCGTTACTTTAAAGTTTGTTTTTGGTTAAAACATTGGTCGCTTTGCAGTTGCAATCGGGTTCTTTTTTGTTCCAAAATAACGGTCGCTTTGTCGGTTACATTACAGTTGTTTTACGGTAAAACAACTGGAAATGAACCTCATAATGACGGTTACTTGTATGTGACCGTAAAGCAACCACAAAATGACGGTTGCTCGGATCCGCTAGGGTCCTTACGGAATTTGACAAGATTTTGACGAAAGCTCTAGATACATATTCGGATTATATAGTTGGCGAATTGCACGCAGCTTTGCACATATCAATCTTAAGAGTCATCACTGCAAATGTTGATGTACTAAAAGTTTGAAATAAAGCTATACATTTATAAAAAATACGATGGCCACAACTGGTACATGGAATAAGCATGTTGCCCCGGATCTGGCCATGATAATATAATCATTAATTTTTCGTTAATTATTACACAATCAATTCATAAATTCGTAAAGAAGAAACAAAAAAACCAAAAATTGCTAAGAAAAATATATCCTTAGAAATGTATAGTAAAAAAGAAGGTAAAGCGGTGGAACACCTTTCATGTTGAAGATTCCCATCATTATGCAATGCGAAAATCTACTTTCGGAAAGAACTCTGGTAAAAATAAAAATAAAAGTGTAAAGAGTAAAACATTAATATAATGTATGACTATTTGTGACAAAGAAAGCTGCTACGAAAAAGTGCAAAACGAAGGACACGAATGTCAAAAAAGATTAGTTAGGTTCACAGATGGCACTGTGCTTTAAACACATTTTCGTGTAGAGGACTTGGATGCATTCATAAGAATACGATTTTGATTTATTAAACACACCTTAAAGAATGTTTCAAGTGCAATGAATATTGAGTTATTCTAATTTTAAGCATGGCCAAAACCGGTGCATAGGCGGCCAGAACTGGTGAAATGGCTATGCTCCTACTTTTTTCTATTTTTCAGTGTTTTCTCGACACATATGAAGATTTTAATGCTAGAAATCTGAAATAATATTCTTCTCAGATATAAAAAGTATAAGTCCAAAACAGTTTTATGATATTTGGTCCCAATCACAAGTACTTGAAAATGGGAAAATTCTTAAAGTGGCCACAACCGGTACTTCTATCCTATAGGTAACTTTGGCTGTGTAACGTGTAACGCATACACACACACACATACAGACATTTTTTCTAAACCACTTTTCTCGACGTTTTAGACCAGTCGGAGTGCTCTGACATGAAAATCTCGAAAAACAATTTTTATCTCGAAAACAAAGCTTCCTCTATGAGGAAGCAAAATTAGGAAAATGATGAGCAAAAAAAACAGAATTAAACCTTAAAGATTTTGACGAAAGCTCTAGATACATATTCGGATTATATAGTTGGCGAATTGCACGCAGCTTTGCACATATCAATCTTAAGAGTCATCACTGCAAATGTTGATGTACTAAAAGTTTGAAATAAAGCTATACATTTATAAAAAATACGATGGCCACAACTGGTACATGGAATAAGCATATTGCCCCGGATCTGGCCATGATAATATAATCATTAATTTTTCGTTAATTATTACACAATCAATTAATAAATTCGTAAAGAAGAAACAAAAAAACCAAAAATTGCTAAGAAAAATATATCCTTAGAAATGTATAGTAAAAAAGAAGGTAAAGCGGTGGAACACCTTTCATGTTGAAGATTCCCATCATTATGCAATGCGAAAATCTACTTTCGGAAAGAACTCTGGTAAAAATAAAAATAAAAGTGTAAAGAGTAAAACATTAATATAATGTATGACTATTTGTGACAAAGAAAACTGCTACGAAAAAGTGCAAAACGAAGGACACGAATGTCAAAAAAGATTAATTAGGTTCACAGATGGCATTGTACTTTAAGGTAGTTCTGTCGTGAAGGCAATCCAAACTCATATGCATGAATTTTTGACATGTTGTAATTTAGCTATTCAATTTTACTTACACAAAATCTTGAAGGCTTTTACCGAGTATTTGAATGAACAATTAAAACTTGAAAATCGATCTTTTTACACGGCGCTAACGGGAGGGCTGAAAAAATTGACGTTTGAATCCAAAATTAACATACTTGGATCAAAGATAGAGAAAAAATAAAAAGTACTACGGATACGCAAATCATTCAGGAATTGATCCATCATGAAAAAAGGTGAAGTCTCCGGAATAATGTTTAATTGAAGCAAGGTCAAAGTGCACGATACCGGGCCAAATGACATTTCCTAACCTAATTATCGTAAAAATGAAGTCAAATCCGCACTAAACATATCAACTATTTACAAATAATCGTTTTAATTTGATTACGACAATTTCGAAGGATTCTCGATTATTTTTGATATTATTATTGAGACAGTCAAAGTGATGTGTACGATTATTTTTTAATGTCATATAAACTATGAGATTTATGACTCCGGCGTACCGACAGAACTACCTTAAAGACATTTTCGTGTAGAAATTGGATGCTTTCATAAGAATACGATTTTGATTTATTAAACACACCTTAAAAAATGTTTCAAGTGCAATGAATATTGATTTATTCTAATTTTAAGCATGGCCAAAACCGGTGCATAGGTGGCCAGAACTGGTGAAATGGCTATGCTCCTACTTTTTTCTATTTTTCAGTGTTTTCTCGACACATATGAAGATTTTAATGCTAGAAATCTGAAATTATATTCTTCTCAGATATGAAAAGTATAGGTCCAAAACAGTTTCATGATATTTGGTCCCAATCACAAGTACTTGAAAATGGGAAAATTCTTAAAGTGGCCACAACCGGTACTTCTACCCTATAGGTCACTTCGGCTGTGTAACGTGTAACGCATACACACACATACAGACATTTTTTCTAAACCACTTTTCTCGACGTTTTAGACCAGTCGGAGTGTCCTGACATGAGAATCTCGAAAAACAATTTTTATCTCGAAAACAAAGCTTCCTCTATGAGGAAGCAAAATTAGGAAAATTATGAGGAAAAAAAACCGAATTAAACCTTAATACTATAAAATACAACTTTAATATAATTCGTCAATTGAATCCGATTGACAATACCTGATGCAGATTTTTTTTTAACACGATTCTGCTCTGTATCGAAGCATTTAAGAAAATAGTTAGAAAAATGTTATATATTATTATAATAAGTATAATATAACATGAATTATTATAATAGTATTTAATGTGATGTGAAGCTTTATGACTCCAAAGATCGTTTACGTAATTTAAGGTTACAAAATAGATACAGAAAAAATATGTTTATTGTTGATCGGAAAGATAAATCATTTATCGAAGACGTGCACTTGTTTTGGATACATATTCATTGGCATCATCAGTTTTTTAAAATAGAAAATCGTCGGAATTTTGGTCAGTGAAAAAGTTTGATTGGTCAGAGACCAGGGAATTTTTTTCGACGAAAAAAAAACGGCCACCATGGATAAATACATATGGTACTAATATTAATATGGCCAAAAACCCTATATTTTTCTGAAAGAATTCTCTGAAAACGCAAGATCGAATGAGAGTTATTTTTATTATTGTCATTTTAGTTGGGTGCCGGTTATCGAGTATATAGAATCGAAATACGAAGAGTTTCTCAACGCTGAGTCTCGCGTGATGAGACGGCAAATTCCGGATAGTCGGGTGCATTGCTGCCTATATTTCGTAGCACCCTCGGGACACGGTTTGAAGCCACTGGATGTTGAGTTCATGCAGCGTCTTCACGACAAAGTCAACATCATACCTGTTATCGCGAAAGCCGACACCATGACACCCGACGAATGTGCCCACTTCAAGAAGCAAGTGAGTTCTTTCGGCAAACGATACGGTTCAAATTTCCAGCAAGCACAATAGCTATACATGAAGATCGATTTTTTTTTCATGCTGGTAGTATGAAAGGGATCAAAAAGAGTCTGAAAAGACTACCACAAAGTATAAAAGCCGATTCTATTGTTTCGTTTTATTTCTCCTGTAGATATTAAACGAGATCGCGCAGCACAAAATAAAAATTTACGAGTTTCCGGAAGTCGAGGACGAAGAGGAAAGCAAGCTACACAAAGTTCTGAGGGACAGAGTGCCATTCGCCGTTGTCGGAGCTAACACAGTCGTCGAACATGACGGCAAAAAGGTCCGCGGCAGGAAATATCCTTGGGGAGTTGCTGAAGGTATAGACACATTTTTTTAAATCTTTTATGTTTTGGCGTATTTGTTCCGGATGTCGCATTCAATTACTTTGTACATGAGACATTTTATATCATTTTTTTAAATTTGTCAGTTTGTTGTACTATTTCAGATGGGTGTTTGTGATGTTTCGAAAAATTTACTTTTCCGTTGGAAAAATTATGACTTTAACATTGCTCGAAAGTGGATGGAACATGAAAAAATTAATGTCCTTAAGAATTTTTTCAGAGTAATATTTTCGGCGATATAGTGACATTTGCAAAACAAAAAACGAGAATCCTGAACAGCGCCCTTTAAAAATCTGAAAAAAATCACAAACATTTATTTATTTATTTATTTATTTATTTGATATTAACGGGCATAGCCCAATTACATGTGGATGGGAGACCCCATCAACCGATACAATTATGTGTGACTCTGACCGGACGCACAATTGAGTATAACAATTACATAAAAATCAAAATTAAAAAATAACACAAAAATAAATTCTTGCCTAACCTAACTATACTTAATTATTAATCATATGGAAATGTTGCAATAAGGTTTTTTTTAAATGCGAATAATGAGCCCCCGAAGAGGACAGAATAAATATTACCTAATCTGCAGCAACGTGGAAGCCAACTGTGGAGCCTATTTTGCCGGTTCAACGCAAAATTGCCAGTCGGTAAATATATTATCCGATTTAAATCGGAAGATTAGCGTCGGTGTCGAGATGGGTCTGTGTAGAGACGGGTCTGTGTAGAGATGGGTCTGTGTAGAGATGGGTCTGTGTAGAGATGGGTCTGTGTAGAATATCGTCGTATACAACTTGTGTCGTGTCGAAGGTTCGTCGTGGCAAACTTTACCGGGCCGTACTCGCGTTGTGTAGAGATTTGTCGTTACAAAATGGTGCCGTGTTGAGATTTACCATTTCGATCTTGTGCTACGAAGAAATTTGTTGTGTCGAACTAGTGCTGTGAGCAGATTGATGGTGCCCAGAGTATGCTGTGCAAAGTTTTGTCATAACGATTACTGACGTGATCAATTTTTCCGTGTCGAACTAAATTTCCGCAAGGTTTCGTCGTGACAAGGTTATCCGTTTTAAATTCCGCTTTGTCAAGTTCGTGTTGTGTACAATTTCGGTGTGCTCAATTAAACGCGTGTAAAAAAAAATGGTGTACAGATGCTCGTGTACAGATGGGTCTGTGTAGAGATGGGTTCTGTAGAACTGACGTATTGCCGGATTTAAGCTCCGGTTATCCACGCTCAGACACCTAAGTGCCTAAGTGGAATTGAAATAAATTGGGGGGGGGGGGGGGGGGTCACTCAGGCGGGCTGAATCCAGCTACGACTGACGCGAGACCAGTGATACCGTCACGCCTCGCAAAACTTATTTGTTACTAACATTTATGCATAAGGAGAAATGTATAAAATGAAGTGATAAATAAATATTATTATCTCAAATAGTAAAAAAAACTGACAAATTTAGAAAAATATTCGGGAGGTTGACCGAAAAAAAGTGGCCCAGTTGGATCTAAAAAAAATCAGCCTCAAGTAATACTTGATATTTAATTGATATTATTGTTTACAGTTGAAAATCTCGAACATTGCGATTTCATAGCACTAAGAAATATGGTGATACGAACGCATCTTCAAGATCTTAAAGACGTTACAAACGACGTGCACTACGAGAACTTCCGATGTCGCACTCTAGCAGGTCTCGGTGTTGACGGAAAGCCGACTAGAATTTCAAATAAGTAAGTGCGAGAGTCGTTAACTGGTATAATATTTGCTGATTTCAAATTAATACAACAGTGCACGAAGTTTCGATATATATTGCGATACATAGCTGATTCCTCACACACGTATGCCTTGAAGCCTTTAATAAATGTGCACCGAAGAAATGCAGCTGAGCGAAGTTATCGAGGAAAGAGACAGAAAAATTATTTAGGTTAATTAAAAATCATGATTCTATTCTTCCGATAAACAATTCTGTCAATTTCCCTGTGTCGTATTTGCTTTAAAACTTAGGTAACAGCGTCGTTCAAAGCGTTTATAGAAGGCCTCTTTTCTTATGTTTTTTCTTTTACCAAAAAAAAAAAACACCTGTGCAGAGAAAAAGCTTGTGCATGCAAACTAATGAGTAAAAAAAATATATAACCAGAAAGATTAGAAATATATTTGTGTAGTCAAAGATCGTGTACCTTAAAATCTACGATAATGTGCAATAGAAATTTACTTTCCGTACTCATCGATAATACGTAAAGACGGAAATATTATTTGGTTAGATTTATTGTTTTTGGTAATTTAATTTTAATCGCAATTTCTTATTGGCTAGTTTGTGCCCTCCAGGAGTGATGAACAGTTTCATGACAGTGTGGTAAGTCCGTTTAAATGAGGGTGCGATCTTATTGTAATACTACCGTTTTGTGTGCACAAGTCTTATCGATTTTTCTATCTGCATTTCGTTAGTTTTTTATTTTTCTTTTGCTATATAGATGCATAGGGGGCTCATAACGAAACGTTCGACAGCCGGAGTAATACGAAAACTCAGTTAGGTTTCCTTATAACAAATTCTTTTAGATTTACTTTCACGAAAATCGCGAAGGAATCGCTCGAGAAATTCACTGAGCTGCATTTCTTGGGGAATCTTGTCAATGAGCTGGACAGAATTGTAATCGGCGTGAGCCCCTTAGAAAAATAATGTTCGACGCACGTTGCGTTGCCATTAAAAAGCCAATCGGCGACTGGTGGAAGCCGTTTTCGTTATTTTTTGTTATTTTTTTTCATTCTTTCACGCAAATATTTACGCTCCAGTTTTGCCTGCTGCTTTGATGTTATCCGTTCGTCGATTGTACATAATATCAGGATGCGCAATCCATGTGATTGTCATAACCAGATTTGGGCAAACTTAATAATTACACATTAAGAAATTCGACGAATTTCATGTTTCGTGCGTTAAGTCACCTAAAAAAATTCATAAGAAAAAAGATTTTGTAAATGATACCATTATTTTGAAAAATGTTATATTTAAACCTCATGAAGTACATAATAAGCATTATAATTCTGCAATTTTGTGAAGATATACAGTGCACAAAAATGGTGTGAGGTCAAAAGTAAAATTTTTCACTTATCGTAGCTTTCAGACTAAATCGGTGAACCAATTTTAGTATTCAATGCCTTATTTTATCTATCGAAGAGTGCATTCTGGATTGAATATAGGAAATTTTATTTCAGTTCTTTATGACAATGATATGATTTTAATGAGGTTTTAATGTAAGATTTTTGGATAAACAAGTTAAAATTATGAATAACAAAAATGTCGTTAAAATATCATATGTCAAATATGTTGGCATATAGAAGATTTTAGAAAGAACGATTAATTATAAAGACTCCTATTTAACTTAAAAAAAATGACATTCCAAGTGCAGTCAATAGCGACATAATTACAAGTCAAAGAACAATTTTCATAAGATTATTATTATGACTAATTCAATAAACGTTTTTATTGGCAAAACTATTATTAAAATGTCTAAAAAAAATCGATATTTAAATGACTAAAATAATAATTTTTTCATAGATTCTTAAATAATATCGTTCAAGATTAATCGAATAATAATGTTGTGTTAGCACTTATAATTCGTTGTTTATTGCACAAAATTGTAATATCGTTGTTAGAATAAATGCCCAACTCTGGTCGCATTACTTTCTAGGGTTATTTTATATTTTAAGCTGTTATCTTCTTCGTTTTCAGTACAATTAGTCTTTGGTAGTATTTTGACTGATTTGATCAATTGTTTAATCCTCGTGCTAAATATGTTTGCGGTTTTTCTTTTTCTTTTTTAAATTCAGGAATCCGCTCGCACAATTGGAAGAAGAGAAGCGAGAACACGATAACAAAATGAAAAAAATGGAAACGGAAATGGAACAGGTGTTTGAGATGAAAGTGAGGGAGAAGAAACAAAAACTCAAGGACTCTGAAGCAGACGTAAGTTAAACAAATTATAATCGGATATTGATTCGATTCTATATTTTACCAAATTCCCTGAAAACTCTCGGCTCTTAATCAAAGTACAAAAATACATTCAACAGTTATAATTCAACTGGAGACTTTTTGAATCTACACTGTAAAAAAAATCTGTGTTAAAAAATATTGTATTTTGTAATTAATACAAAAGTGTTGGAAGTTTTTTTGCAGATATCGTATATGAAATTTTAAATACATCATTTAATTTTGAGGAATGGTATTTCAAAATCGGAAATATTGAACTGTAATATTTCTATACATGTGTATATGAAAAGTCATGACATTTAGAGGAATATTAAAATTCAACGTTGTTAAGATTTAATGTAAATTTGACAATATCCATAAATGGTATCCGAGCACTGTAAAAAAATCTTTCTTGTGCATTAAATTTTATGAACCTTAATGTAGAATTTTCATATGAGCGGTATCTGAAAATTCAAGCACACATGTGTTGGAAATTTACAATGGACATAAAAACAACTTCAAAAAATATAAATATTAGTCGGACATTTTTTTTTCACATACATTATGTCATCAGAAATTGTTGAATATTGGTTTTCAACACACATAATTAAGTATCTAACCACGAACGCACGCTACCGATTACGCTATCAACGACTTAGTAATTTTGGATATCTAAATGACATAAGAGTTGTACAACTATTATTCTCTCAAGCATACTCATAATTGACATAACAAAATATTCAATTGATTGCAATCAGAGCGCAAAGTGGGTTGGAAATATTTTCAAGTGAACATAATTTTTGGATGAACGGAATCTTTTTGAAAATCTCGAGTAACTTATCAGAAGTCGATGCTAAGTGGTAAGTGTTAGCGATCTAGTGCGGGTTTTTTTTGTTATTGGAAAATGTGTATTAAATTTCAAATCAGTCACTAAAATTCCAAAAATTCATGTTGATTTTCATGTACTAATTTAGTAATGATTGATTTAGTAACCATGTGTCGTAATTTTATATCACCGGTTTGGTAAAATCCATACACGCATACTAAATTTACTATGCAACTATATTAATGTTTATTTCGTATAGCGAGTTTTGTAAATTTCTCACACTTTTGTGTAGCAAAATCGCAAACATTTTTCATAAAGTAATATATCCATATAGACAAAATTGCAAATACTTTACTTGGTATTTTTCAATACCAGTAACTGTAGTTTGAGTAACTTTGATCTTACATTTAACGAAACAATGTATATTAAATTTCAAATTGGATACGAAAATTCCGAAAATGCATATTGTTTTTCATATACTAATTTAGTAAATGATGATTTAATAATCATGTGTTGAATTTCCCTGAAAACTCTCGACTCTTAGTCAAGGTACAAAAATACATTCAACAGTTATAATTCAACTGGAGACTTTTTGAATCTACACTGTAAAAAAAATCTGTGTTAAAATTAATACAAAAGTGTTGGAAGTTTTTTGCAGATACTGTATATGAAATTTTAAATACGTCATTTAATTTTGAGGGATGGTATTTCAAAATCGGAAATGTTGAACTGTAATATTTCTATACATGTATATATGAAAAGTCATGACATTTAGAGGAATATTAAAATTCAACGTTGTTAAGATTTAATGTAAATTTGACAATATCCATAAATGATATCCGAGCACTGTAAAAAAATCTTTCTTGTGCATTAAATTTCATAAACCTTAATGTAGAATTTTCATATGAGCGGTATCTGAAAATTCAAGCACACATGTGTTGGAAATTTACAATGGACATAAAAACTACTTCAAAAAATGTAAATATTAGTCGGACATTATTTTTTCACGTAAATTATGTCATCAGAAATTGTTGAATATTGGTTTTCAACACACATAATTAAGTATCTAACCACGAACGCACACTACCGATCACGCTATCAACGACTTAGTAATTTTGGATATCTAAATGACATAAGAGTTGTACATCTATTATTCTCTTAAGCATACTCATAATTGACATAACAAAATATTCAATTGATTGCAATCAGAGCGCAAAGTGGGTTGGAAATATTTTCAAGTGAACATAATTTTTGTATGAACGGAATCTTTTTGAAAATCTCGAGTAACTTATCAGAAGTCGATGCTAAGTGGTAAGTGTTAGCGATCTAGTGCGGGTTTTTTTTGTTATTGGAAAATTTGTATTAAATTTCAAATCAGTCACTAAAATTCCAAAAATTCATGTTGATTTTCATGTACTAATTTAGTAATGATTGATTTAGTAACCATGTGTCGTAATTTTATATCACCGGTTTGGTAAAATCCATACACGCATACTAAATTTACTATGCAACTATATTAATGTTTATTTCGTATAGCGAGTTTTGTAAATTTCTCACACTTTTGTGTAGCAAAATCGCAAACATTTTTCATAAAGTAATATATCCATATAGACAAAATTGCAAATACTTTACTTGGTATTTTTCAATACCAGTAACTGTAGTTTGAGTAACTTTGATCTTACATTTAACGAAACAATGTATATTAAATTTCAAATCGGATACGAAAATTCCGAAAATGCATATTGTTTTTCATATACTAATTTAGTAAATGATGATTTAATAATCATGTGTTGAATTTCCCTGAAAACTCTCGACTCTTAGTCAAGGTACAAAAATACATTCAACAGTTATAATTCAACTGGAGACTTTTTGAATCTACACTGTAAAAAAAATCTGTGTTAAAATTAATACAAAAGTGTTGGAAGTTTTTTGCAGATACCGTATATGAAATTTTAAATACGTCATTTAATTTTGAGGGATGGTATTTCAAAATCGGAAATATTGAACTGTAATATTTCTATACATGTGCATATGAAAAGTCATGACATTTAGAGGAATATTAAAATTCAACGTTGTTAAGATTTAATGTAAATTTGACAATATCCATAAATGATATCCGAGCACTGTAAAAAAATCTTTCTTGTGCATTAAATTTCATAAACCTTAATGTAGAATTTTCATATGAGCGGTATCTGAAAATTCAAGCACACATGTGTTGGAAATTTACAATGGACATAAAAACAACTTCAAAAAATGTAAATATTAGTCGGACATTATTTTTTCACGTAAATTATGTCATCAGAAATTGTTGAATATTGGTTTTCAACACACATAATTAAGTATCTAACCACGCACGCACGCTACCGATTACGCTATCAACGACTTAGTAATTTTGGATACCTAAATGACATAAGAGTTGTACAACTATTATTCTCTCAAGCATACTCATAATTGACGTAACAAAATATTCAATTGATTGCAATCAGAGCGCAAAGTGGGTTGGAAATATTTTCAAGTGAACATAATTTTTGGATGAACGGAATCTTTTTGAAAATCTCGAGTAACTTATCAGAAGTCGATGCTAAGTGGTAAGTGTTAGCGATCTAGTGCGGGTTTTTTTTGTTATTGGAAAATGTGTATTAAATTTCAAATCAGTCACTAAAATTCCAAAAATTCATGTTGATTTTCATGTACTAATTTAGTAATGATTGATTTAGTAACCATGTGTCGTAATTTTATATCACCGGTTTGGTAAAATCCATACACGCATACTAAATTTACTATGCAACTATATTAATGTTTATTTCGTATAGCGAGTTTTGTAAATTTCTCACACTTTTGTGTAGCAAAATCGCAAACATTTTTCATAAAGTAATATACCCATATAGACAAAATTGTAAATACTTTACTTGGTATTTTTCAATACCAGTAACTGTAGTTTGAGTAACTTTGATCTTACATTTAACGAAACAATGTATATTAAATTTCAAATCGGATACGAAAATTCCGAAAATGCATATTCTTTTTCATATACTAATTTAGTAAATGATGATTTAATAATCATGTGTTGTAATTTCCAATCACCGGATTATCAAAATTCATATATCTGTATTAAATTTACTATGCAAACATATTAATTCCGATTTCCTATACCAAGTTTTACATAATTCATACACGTTTGTATTGGAAAAACGCGAACATTTTTTACTGTGTATAAAAATTTCATTTAATTAAAGTTCGCTGATACATTAATGATTTTTCTATGTCTATTACCAATTTAGTTACAGCGAAGACACGAACAAATGCGTCGCTCTCTAGAACAACACGTACGTGAATTGGAAGAAAAGAGACGAGCCTTTGAGGCAGAAAAGTCAGTCTGGGAGCAACAAACCGGTCACAGTATTGAAGAATTACGCAGACGAAGTTTAGAAGCTAATTCTAAAGAGTAAGTATCGACATTCACACCAATTAAATTCCTTTAAATAGTCACATTTTGTTGTGCCTCTCATGGTTGCGTAATCATTTTGCTCTTACTGTGGTAAAAGCTTTTTTTTATTCGACTGCTTATTCATTCTACCTTTCCATGGATGTGGTAGCTTTTAAGATATATTTCGGCGATTTTTAGAATCATTTTTGTTGGCCGATAAATAAAGTTTATTCCTTTTAAATGTTGATTTAAATTCCTTAATATTCTATTGAATAAATAATTAAATAAGTGATAACTCTCAAGGTGTTGGATTATATATCTTGATATTAAATTTTACTAATTTCTTATCAGCAGAATATTTGATTTTATCGTTCAAGATAAATGGGAAAAAATGCGTAAATTCTTTTTTAAAAATACAATTAATTCAAAGTGCTATTAATTAGCTTTGGAAAAAGATGAATCCATCATCATTCTCTAAAAAAATATTCCTATTCGAGATCTGATGTTTAATTTCTACATTTTTATTTTTAATGCATGCAGCAGTTTTTTCAGATTGTATAAAAGGCAAGTGATATGACAGAATAGATAAGATGTATTATATATTACTCTCAATGTTTTAAAAACTAATATACAGTTGAAATCATTCGTATTTCAATGTTTTGAAATTCTTTATTTTTTCGTAAAAGTTGGATTTTTCATCTCAAAAATATTTGTATTTAGTATTGGACAAACATGGGATGCAAAAGTGCACAGCTTATTTTGCAATCTAACTCTTTTATGCTATTGAAACTTATCGCTTACTACTCCAAAGAATTTTTTAACGCACTGTTCAACCGTTTATTCTTAATAATTAATCCCTAATTTTCATTATTTAAACTTGGCGATAATCAGATCGTCAAATCACAATTGAATTTATAAAGAATGCATCGCACGTAAATTCCTAACCAAAAGTTCAATTCAATTGAAATTTGAGTAATTTGTGACAAGAGATAAATCTAATAAATACCAAAGTCCATAAAAATAAGAACATTGATTAAAAATAATAAATAGGTAGAACGTTTTCAATAAATTAGTACAAAGAAAATTTTCTTAAAAACGTTTAGATATCTAATATTTTGAAAAATAATAATGGCATGAATTTTTGAATTTCTAATTTTCCAATGAATTCTTTTATGAGTGTCAATTTCTATTCGTTATTGTTTAAAGTTGCGGATGTTGCGGAAGAGTTTGACGCATTATATTAATAATTTTTTGGCACTGTTACACTAAGAGAAAAATCTGGTAATTAAATAAAAATATAGTTAGACCGACGATAATCTAACTATAAATTATAATTCCCAGGAGGAACGTCTATATTTTATGGTTGTAGCAAATATAAGAAAATAGTTGGATGAACCATTAAGAGGAGAAAACCATTTGTACGTGCGAAAATTAGTCATTTTGTACGAATTTTCTTTTAATGTGTTAAAATAATCTTATAATTCTGAAACTTTAACCTTATTTTATTAGATCTTGTAATATTTGAAAAACATTTTTTTTACAACACAAAATGGCGGCGTTATCCCGCGATTATCCCGAAACTAAATTTTCAAAAACTGCTCGTGCTGTAGTTCAAAAAGTTATCGACCGATCTAGATGAAATTTTGGGAGTTTTCTGTCTTTATCATTACCGGAAGGATATACCTAAAGTTTTAAGGATATCGCTTAATTAAATTATTTTTTTGGGGTGAAAATTGTCGACAAAAAAGCCGAAAATTGGAGCATTTCATTTAAAAGTCTATTTAATATTTAATTTTATACTTTTTAAATAATTTTATAGATTTATCCTTCCCCTACAATTGTAAGTAAACGAAAAAAAAACTTTAGTTTTCTGATTCAGATCACTCGAAAAAATACTGTAAATGCAGCAGTTTTTGATGCCGCCGAAAAGAAGCCTGAAAGAAGAATTCATAACGGCGAAATTTTGTGTTGTGAAAAAAATATATATATTTTTTTCAAATGTTAAAAGATCTAATAAAATAAGGTAAAAATTTTAGAATGATAAAATCACTGTTAAAAAAATTTACTAGAATATTACAGTTTCAGATTGGAAGTTTTTATTCACAACCTGTACCACAAATTTCTTGTCAATCCGTATTAGATATTTAAAGAAACACAACACAATATTAAAAAAGATTTGAGAAATTTTGTAAATTTACTGTTATAAAATACTAGAAATTTGCATTCTGTATTTTTTTACTTCGCATGTCGTTTGTAAATTTCGTACACATGTTTATTATAAAATCAAAAACTACCTACAATGAAAACAACGGTTCTGAATTTCTGAAATTACAGTTGTGGTTGACTGAAAATTTATTATCCGCATTCAATATTTTTGTTCCCAAGACGCATGAACATTAATGTCTTGAAAAATTCCATGATGATGAACTACTAATTTTCATATAGATATAAAAGTCCTGTATATGAATTTACAAATTATTTAACTAACATCAAGAACTTAACTAAAATTTTACAAATTTCGTCATGTAATAACTAGATTATTACAGAAGTTTTGTAATTTCCATGAAAAATATTTGAAAATTTAATCTTCACGTACATAAATTTACTCTACTAATGTTAATTTTACAGTGAATGTTAATCATTAATTCACACACCAGTTTTGTAAATTTCATATTGTCACAGCAAATTTACAATCTTTTTTTACAGTGATTATTTTAACGCCTTTAAAAAAATTCGTACAAAATGACTAATTTTCGCGCCTCTAAAGGATTTTGTCCCCTTAATATAATTCCCAGGAGAAACGTCTCTATTCTATGATTATAGCAAATATAATTATAGTAGCAATCATCAAAATTCTAATAGTTTCAAATTGCATATACGATTTCAACGTTTGTTTTCAATAACCTTGCAAGTATAATTTATTAAATCATATTGTCGTCGCTTCAACCATAAAACATTGCAAGCCTTCCTATATTTGTTTTATCATGTGAAATCTTTAAATCAACGATATACTTTTCTCTCAGTGTAATTCCATTAAAAATGGTATAAAAAAAAAGAATTTGTTCTTTCTCGCGCTACACTTGGATTCTAAATTTCAAACTAATGAAACTTTTGGTCAGGAATATATCCTTGAATTCTGCTGTTACAATAGTGCACAGTGCAATGTATTCAAACACTACAAATAATACTGAAAGTAATAAATGGTTTTGATGCGAATGAGCGTGTGTTTCATGGAAAAAAACACGACGGCTCTTAATGAAACTTAACTTAACTCACGGAAATTGTTCAAAACTCAGGTATCTCAGAGTTCAATTCCAAACTTTCTCATCTCACGATTCAGAAACAAACTAACTTATCTCAAATATCATCATTGAACTAACGTAACTCGGAAGGCATTCCGAAAATGCCTAACTCCATGAAGGTGATTAACTACTGTCGAATTCCAATTAATTATAATCGGTTCAATCACGGTTTCAATTAATGCTGCAAACTTCGCGTACGCCAGAAGCTGACTGCTATTATAATAAATATTAATTCTCAATGCTTGAATTGAGTTAGACTTTTTCAGAATGCCTTTCGAGTTACGTTTAATAATAATATTTGAGATACGTTAGTTTCTTTCTGAATCCTTAGATAAGTTAGTTTGGAATTGTTGGAATTCAAATTGTATTTCTTTATGTTCTTCGACATATATTGAAATGTGATGTTATTTTATTTAATTCCCTTAGCAACGTCTATCAACAGTTCAGTTGTTGTTCACATCTCAATCACAAATGTCTGTTCTCTCTTAAATAAATATATTGTTATTTCGTATCCGAATATATAATTTCAACAGAAATTGAATGCTGAGATACTTTAGTTTGAATAATTTCCGTGAGTTAATTCAGTTTCATTAGGAACCGTTTAAAACATGTTAGAAGTTAGTAGTATGTCACGCTTTTTGCTTATATGAGCGTGTGTTTCATGGAAAAAAACACGACGGCTCTTAATGAAACTTAACTTAACTCACGGAAATTGTTCAAAACTCAGGTATCTCAGAGTTCAATTCCAAACTTTCTCATCTCACGATTCAGAAACAAACTAACTTATCTCAAATATCATCATTGAACTAACGTAACTCGGAAGGCATTCCGAAAATGCCTAACTCCATGAAGGTGATTAACTACTGTCGAATTCCAATTAATTATAATCGTTTCAATTACGGTTTCAATTAATGCTGCAAACTTCGCGTACGCCAGAAGCTGACTGCTATTATAATAAATATTAATTCTCAATGCTTGAATTGAGTTAGACTTTTTCAGAATGCCTTTCGAGTTACGTTTAATAATAATATTTGAGATACGTTAGTTTCTTTCTGAATCCTTAGATAAGTTAGTTTGGAATTGTTGGAATTCAAATTGTATTCCTTTATGTTCTTCGACATATTTAATTCCCTTAGCAACGTCTGTCAACAGTTCAGTTGTTGTTCACATCTCAATCACGAATGTCTGTTCTCTCTTAAATAAATATATTTTTACTTCGTATCCGAATATATAATTTCAACAGAAATTGAATGCTGAGATACTTTAGTTTGAATAATTTCCGTGAGTTAATTCAGTTTCATTAGGAGCCGTTTAAAACATGTTAGAAGTTAGTAGTATGTCACGCTTTTTGCTTATATGTTGCTGTGTATACGAAATCGCGGTGTCCATTATTTAGGACGGGTTCTGTGTCGTCCGAGGGTTCCGCCGGTGGAGGGGGTACATTGAGGGGGTCCCGAGGATTAGGAAGTCTTCTACGTCGTCACACCAGTTTCAAATCACCTCAAGACAACCCCACACAGATACAGCTTGTTATTCAACATCCCGAGCATAACTAATACGTTAATATATAATAATAATAATGAGAAGCAGGGCTGTACGCTGTAAGATATTGCTGTGACAGTGGAATCCTCTGATCCTCGTAGAAGAAATCTGCAATTTTTTTTTTCCAACCCCGAAAGTTATTCGCTACAAAATTGAAAGCAACAAAAAGCTAAAATTATATCTAATCTGTTAGCGCGTATAGTCCGACATTTGTTTCTCTATTTTCGGCCGCTAACACAGCAATAGAAGTCCTGTATCGAGAAGAACTAATATTTTTAGATCGGTAAAGAATAATAACACACGATTACGTAGAATTGTATAGAAACAATGCCCATCCCGATCAGTGAGGGCCATTTTTTCAATGAGCCATATTTTTAGCATTTTTTAACATTAAAAAACAAAGAAGAAAGAAAAAACAACGGTAAAAAAAGGAACTTTAGTGGAGCGTTCAATGGCGAATATTCAATTTTCATTTTATTTCGCTTGTGCTTTGCAAACGACTTAAATCCACTGTGAGGCCATTAATCTTGTACATCAAAATAGAGTGGATTCGTTTATAGAAATACCTGCAAAACTTTTGTAGAATAACAACAGCACTACTCATTGTAAACTCTGCGCAAGCTGTCGAGCTCTGATTTCAGCAGGAAAGGATTTTTTTCGCGATATTTCGATGATAGAATATGATTTGGCTTTTCCTTTTTTTTTGTTTCCAAGCGATTAAGAAATAAAAATGTTACGATAGAGAATTTCGGAGGACTAATTAAGACAGCTTGACAGAGGATCATCTCTTAATAATATTAATTATTCACCAATTGATTATCGAATATTGTCAATTTTCATTACTGGACATTTTTTTGCAAATAAACGTAATGCTTTCTTAAAAAAAAAAACAACAACAAATTTACTAACCAATCTTCGTTCGTAGACGAAATACCGCTTAATTATTGCCAGATGCAGTGCTGATGATCGTTCAAGAATTGTCACGAATGCTGCTCCATGATTGTCGAACCATTTCTGATAATCCCTTTGCATTTAATGTATAATTGTTTATCGCTATAATTTACTGTGTATTTTGTTCATTGCTGTTCGTATTTTAAGCTCACAAAAATCAAACGTAGTGCCAATGGTTTAATGTATCATTTATTTATTACATTGTTGGTGTTAAATTAAAGCGTCAATTTAAGCCTTCATCATCAGGGGATAAATGTTGGCAATTAACGATAATTCTACTAATACCGAAGCATTGTGAATCTTAATATCTCTAATAAGTTTTTGACAACAGGCATGCAGTGTTTGATATCTTAAATTCGCCAGTATTATTCACTTTGCGGCATGTCTAATCGTCTATTTGCTATGTTAGCATGTTGAGATATCGTTGTACAACACAGGACAATCAGAGTGGAAGAATAATTCAAGAAATTTCGATAAATTCCTATCCAGAGTTGTAACTTTCCTTTTACACGAAAATTGACGTTATGGATTTATCAAATATAATTCTCTATTACTACTTTTTAAAATAATATCCTACCACATTAATCACAGTTCTAAATCTTTCATCAAATAAATAAACAGATGAGTTTGAAAGAATTTAGTGTAATGGTTACAACTTTGTCCATATGATCTTGAAACTTTGTATTTAAGTTCAAAACCGGCTTTGTAATGTTAAGATCAATCAAAATTACTCCTACTTTTTTCAATCGAAAAACCTCTACTGACTGACCTAATTTTTTGGTGGACGATACCAATCGATAACAGCACGCAGCAAAACAATAACATAATCTTACGAAATCGTTTTTTAAATCGCTAAAATTTCGCTGCAACCCAAGTGCATAATTCCCAAAAAAAAAAGGAAAAAAAGAACAAAAAAGAAAAGAAAGTTGCCATACTGAGAGAAAAATCTGGTAATTAAAAAAAATATAGTTGGACCGACGATAAATTATAATTCTCAGGAGGAACGTCTATATTTTATGGTTATAGCAAATACAAGAAAATAGTTGGGTGAACCATTAATATATTTCCCAGGAGGAACGTCTTTATTTTATGGTTATAGCAAATATAATTATAGTAGCAATTATCAAAATAATAATAGATTCAAAAATTATTCTAATAGTTTCAAATATGCAGTTTCGTTATATATACGATTTCAATGTTTGTTTCCAATAATCTTGCAAGTATTGTTTATTGAACCATATTATCATCGCTTTCACCATAAAATATTGCAAGCCTTTCTATATGAGGCATTCTTTATCAACTGGGCCATTTTTTTCGATCGACCTCCTGGATATTTTTCTAAATTTGTCAGTTTGTTGTATGATTTGAGACGGGTGTTTGTGATTTTTTTCAGATTTTTAAATGGCGCCGTTCAGGATTTACGTTTTTTTTTAAATATCACTATATCTCAGAAAATATTAGACTCTCAAAAAATTCTTAACAACATTAACTTCTTCATTTTCCATCTACTTTCGAGTGATGTTAAAATCATAATTTTTCCAACGAAAGAAAGTCAATTTGTCGCAAAAAAAAGCAATAAATAATTTTTTTTTACGAAAAAAGCATCTTTGATTCCGGTCTTAATTTTACAAGGTGTTTCGCAATGTATGAAGATTCTGAGAAAAAAATTCCAAAGTGACATCTCCAATTCTTAGGCAGTAAAAAATTGAAAATCAAAATAAAAAAATTGATATATTTTTTCCTGCCCGTTTTTTCCGAATTATTTGGCGCAACCTGTCGTCCGAGAAGTTTCATTTTATCTTTTGGAAATGTGATGAAATCCGCTAGGGAGGAAATCCAAAGTGGCACCTTCGATTCTTAGACAGGAATTTATTAATTTTTTTATTTTACTTTTGAATTTTTTACTGCCTAAGAATTGGAGATGCCACTTTGGAATTTTTTCCCCAGAATCTTCATAGAATACGAAACATCTTGTAAAATTAAGACCGGAATCAGAGATGCTTTTTTCGTAAAAAAAAATTATTTTGTGCTTTTTTTTTTGCGAAAAATTGACTTTCTTCCGTTGGAAAAATTGTGATTTTAACATAATTCGAAAGTAGATGGAAAATGAAAAAGTTAATGTTCTTAAGAATTTTTTGAGAGTCTAATATTTTCTGATATAGTTATATTTAAAAAAACCAAAGCCCTTTAAAAATCTGAAAAAAATCACACCCATCTCAAATGGTACAACAAACTGAAAAATTTAGAAAAATATCCGGGAGGTTGACCGAAAAAAGTGGCCCAGTTGATAAAGAATGCCTCATGTTCGTTTTATCGTGTGAAATCGTTAAATCAACGATATACTTTTCTCTCAGTGCAACTTCGCAAATTCGTGACTACGTTTTCATAACAATTGATATAAACGTAAATGGAAGCCTGTTAGTGAGATGAGTTTTATGTCGTTTTCTCCTTTCAGGGCTGTTGATGGCAAGGACAAAAAGAACAAGAAGAAAGGACTCTTCTAAACGCCTCGCAACGTGCCAAATACCAAAACCCAAACGCAATTGCGAGTTTCAGTCCAAGCTTTGTCTGATTGCTGAAGCCATGGATTAATCCAACTGACTTTTATTTCTTTTTCTTTGCATTTTGTGACGGCACGGAACGATGTTTCCAATCGCCCCAATTTTCCAACTGCACAGTGAAAAAAAAAAAAGAAAGAAATCAATTTCATTGTAAAAACACTTTGATAACACCCACAGTTTTTGTACATGATAATATTACTTTAAGAGTAAAGTAGAATTCACGACAGCCCTAATATAGGAAGAATAATCTTTAGGGAGCGTCACGTAAAAAAATGAAAAAAAATTTAAAAGAAAAAAAAGAGACATTTGATGAACTTTTGACGTGATGTCGACGATACGAGGATCACAGCCATGTAACGTTATAGTGATAAAAACGCCTAGTATTGTCGGTGATCGCTTAAAAATCCGAAAGATTGCTTCTGATTTTTTGCTTCTTCTTCTTCCACTGTATCCAGAAGTGAACTCTGATGTGCCGTATTATCGGCCTTAGTTGACTACTATTTTTATTTATATTAATTTTATAAATATATACATATAATTAATATACGCGGACGTAATTTTATAATGATTTCGTAAGAGTGTGAATTGCTGTAACGCGGTATAAAATGATAAAATACTGAGTCTGAGATAATTCGGCCTCCGGTTGTATTACGGGACTTGAACATATAACGTTTATCGTTGCATACATATCTCGTATTAAAAAACAAAAAAAAATGAACAATCGTATGACACGAGACTTGCGAACTCGAATATAACGCGCGGAAGGCTTGTTGCCTCAGTGTATTTATTAATTAAAACAATTCAGAAAAAAAGAAAAAAAAAAAACACGTAATCAATTGTTTTGTAGATCGCTCATCGTGCCATTTTTTCATCTTCGCTACCGGCATCCGAATTGTTACCGATGCGTTGAAAATCTATCGAGCGATGTTTCTCAATGAAATTGCACTACTACTGAAAATATTCTGTGTATCAAGGATATCCTTAATATAATCACAAGACGAGCAGAACTTTTTACTTCCGTTCATGTGCTACAAAAGCCTAACATTTTTTTGTTGTATTTTCCTTTTATCGAAAAAACAGGACGTTGTACAAAATTGTAAAAGATTTTCTTTTGCAAATTGTGATTCGTACTGCAAATTTTTTAAATTATAGCGAAAGTCATTCTGTAAAACCGGTCTATTTTACATATTTCTTGTGTTAAGGGGATGCTGGAGTAGATTTTATTACCGACTTTGGTCGGTAAAAACAGACTTTTTCGTAGTTTTGATTATTCTTCGTTAACTAGCAACAACGTCCGCACTCCGCGCGTCCTGCGCTTTGGTGATTTTCCGTCTGTTTTTTTAGCTAAAACGATCCTGAAGAATCAATATATATGACTACCCAAAATAGCAGTCAGAATTACGCTACTTTCATGACATACTTTTGATATAATCATTACATATCCTCTTTAAAAAAGCTCTACCAATCACCATCAATTTCAGATGTTAGAAAAAGACAGTTTTATTAGACATTCCTCAGAACTGATATATCTAATGGACAGCGTTCCTATTTCATCCCATAAAATAATTACTTTCGATGTGCTGTGGTTTTAAGAGAGAAAATTATAATCGCTACAACATATTATTTTCAAAAACATAATCACAAAGTCAATTGTATTATAAATTCTATTTCCAAAAGAATTACGGATTTACAACTCTATTCATCACCAAGATCAGCGTCGCTTTTGTTTAAAAATAAACAAAAGAGAACCTTTCAAATCTCTATGCAAAAATAATTATCTATTCATCGATTACTTTTTGTTTTTATGGAGATAGTTCTATTCAATATCACAACTACGAAAAAGGCAGCCATTAAAGTCACTGGCGATATGTGACTTTACAGCGACCATGGCAGAACAGCGAAAGCGACAGTTCAAAATGCGCGCCATACGCGGCGACTTTGCAGCGGCACTCTCGACAGACTGAAGTTGGCTCTGAAACAGCCGTCGCCAACCAATCGGAAGACTCGAAAAGCGGCTTCAGTCTTTCGAGTTCGATGTGCCATGTCTTTTTTAAGAGAGGATGCGCTACACACATACTTCAAATTGTACACGATTGTAATATCAATATAAACGAGTGGACGTACATTCGAATATTTGGTGAAAACGTACAATAAATGAAAAAAATTGTATATTACTAAACCTCCCGAAATCAAAATGGCCGCCAGGGTATGACAGCATCGCCTGTTTGGTAAGATATATGAGATTCTGGAACTTACACACGTTAAATCGAAATGTACGTCCATTCTTTAGCGTTCTCTGAATATTCTACGAGTGTCGAAAAGTCAATTACACAAAAGGAATCCACGCAAAACCCAAACTACGTTCACGTAGTCTATTCGCGATCAGAGTGGTTCAAGAAGAGCGCAAATGAAGTTTCCCGATTAGAACACAGGTGGCGCCGATGTAGTCTGTTTTCTTTTGGCAAAAGCTCCGAGCCTTTGCAACGCAACCTTAATATACACTATACATGAATTTGGCTTGTGTTTTTGACATTCTGATGATTTTCGAATATTCAGAAATCATCACAGAATTTACGTCCGGTCTGATTTTACACATCTATTTTGCAGAAACAATTAAATCTTACGGCAAAGATCAGCTGACATATCGTGTGCGACCATATTGCTTTTCGGGAGATTCAGTATCTTTTGCCAAAAGTAAACAGACTACGTCAGCGCCATCTGTGTCCTGATCGAAAAACTTAGCAACCAAAGTCGGCAAAAAATCTACTCCAGCATCCCCTTAAATCACGCGACTTAAAATACTCATTAAGGGGATGCTGGAGTAGATTTTATTACCGACTTTGGTCGGTAAGAACAGGCTTTTTCGTAGTGTGGATCATTCTTCGTTAATACGCTACACACATACTTCAAATTGCACACGATTGTAATATCAATATAAACGAGTGGACGTACATTCGAATATTTGATGAAAACGTACAATAAATGAAAAAAATCGTATATTACTAAACCTCCCGAAATCAAAATGGCCGCCAGGGTTTGAGAGCACCGCTTGTTTGGTAAGATATAAAAGATTCTGGAACTCACATACGTTAAATCGAAATGTACGTCCATTCTTTAGCGTTTTCTGAATATTCTACGAGCGTCGAAAAGTCAATTACACCAAAGGAATCCACGCAAAACCCAGACTACGTTCACGTAGTCTGTTCGCGATCAGAGTGGGTCAAGAAGAGCGCGAATGAAGTTTCCCGATTAGAACACAAGTGGCGCCGATGTAGTCTGTTTTCTTTTGGCAAAAGCTCCGAACCTTGGCAACGCAACCTTAATATACACTATACATGGATTTGGCTTGTGTTTTTGACATTCTGATGGTTTTCGAATATTCAGGAATCATCACAGAATTGACGTCCGATTTGATTTTACACATCTAATTTCCAGAAACAATTAAGTCTTACGGCAAAGGTCAGCTGATATATCGTGTGCGGCCATATTGCTTTTCGGGAGATTCAGTATCTTTTGCCAAAAGTAAACAGACTACGTCAGCGCCACCTGTGTCCTGATCGAAAAACTTACCTACCAAAGTCGGTAATAACAGACTTTGGTCGGTAAAAACAGGCTTTTTCGTAATTTTGACTATTCCTCGTTAATACGTTATACACATGTTTCAAATTATACACGGTTCTAATATCAACATAAACGAGTGGATGTACATTCGAATATTTGGTGAAAACGTACAATAAATGAAAAAAATCGTATATTACTAAACCTCCCGAAATCAAAATGGCCGCCAGGGTTTGACAGCACCGCTTGTTTGGTAAGATGTAAAAGATTCTGGAATTCACATACGTTAAATCGAAATGTACGTCCATTCTTTAGCGTTTTCTGAATATTCTACGAGCGTCGAAAAGTCAATTACACAAAAGGAATCCACACAAAACCCAAACTACGTTCACGTAGTCTATTCGCGATCAGAGTGGTTCAAGAAGAGCGCGAATGAAGTTTCCCGATTAGAACACAGGTGGCGCCGATGTAGTCTGTTTTCTTTTGGCAAAAGCTCCGAGCCTTTGCAACGCGACCGTAGTATACACTGTACATGGATTTGGCTTGTGTATTTGACATTTTGATGGTTTTCGAATATTCAGAAATCATCACAGAATTGACGTCCGGTCTGATTTTACACATCTAATTTCCAGAAACAATTAAATCTTACGGCAAAGATCAGCTGACATATCGTGCACGGCCATATTGCTTTTCGTTAGATTCAGTATCTTTTGCCAAAAGTAAACAGACTACGTCAGCGCCACCTGTGTCCTGATCGAAAAACTTACCAACCAAAGTCGGCAAAAAATTTACTCCAGCATCCCCTTAAACCATCGACACCGTCCACTTCATTTTAAAAAAACAAAAGCTTCGTAAAAGCGATGTACTTTTTCTCATTAGACCGTCGAATTAGGATCCAACGAGATTAAATATTTTTTGGCAAGGATATCCTTGATTGAACGTATTTCGTGGCGATTATCGAAGTATACACGTCTTTTCATGTAGACTCGTGGTACTGGAAAGTGGAATTAACGCAACAATGTAAATTTACAGCTCTGCCTATTGTGCGACGTAAAACTCAAAAAAAAAAAAAACAAAAAAAAAAAAATGAAGTAAAAAATGCCTACAAATATTCTCAATATTTTGACACTACTACATACAACATGTAACGTAAGACGTAACATGCAGAACAGCCGTGAGGCACTAGTAATTCAAACAAGGTCCATAAGTACAGGCCAGTGATCATAATGAGAAAAAATAAACTGCGGTCAGATGAAATTTGACAGAAATGTTTTTTCTTTTACATTTCCCTTACAACAACTCAATGTCCAGTAAAAATTAACTGAGGCATTCATTCGGATATTCTGAAATATGGTTAATATTATTTAAGGATGTAAGGGTCATCTACAAATTCTACTACTTTATTAATTTCAATTGCATAATTATGACGATTTGGGCGTTTCACGAATAAACCGCTTATTCAATTAATGGAGGACTGAAATAGCAATAATATTATCATAATAATAATCTTTCTAAAAATTTCTAAACAATCATGATTGTAACGACAATTATTCATGATGTTTTTTTATTTTTTGAAAATTGGCCACACACATTTTAACAAATCTGATTATGAGTAGCGATTATTTCTCAAGTTATAGATTACTTAAAAGTGAAAAGGCAGATAATTACAAGCGCTCAATTTTTTTTAAGAACATTTATCTTCACATTCCAGACGATTTTAAGTATAGCGACATAAAAATCTTGTTTTCCCGAAATAAAAATTACTCCGTGAGGAAAAAAAAATTCAGAATACTAACTTTTCATTTGTGACCCATACATCCTTAAAAACTATACAAAAATCGCCAACAGCGTATTGAAGGTATAGGCAATATTCGAAAAAAATTGTATTCAAAAAACTGTTCATTTAAATAACGATGAATAATTATTAATTAACATCTATAACACTTAAGGGAGTGTATATACCGATTTTCGAGGTAGTTTTGTTGGGAATTAAATTTAGAAAAACGGTTAAATGTACAGTGTTAATATTTTACAGTTATATTAATACATGTTTGAAGCAACATCTTGAATTTTTTCAAAGCATTTTATTCCAAATGAGACAAGATATTTAATGTTGCGCAGGTCATGTCGCGAAAATTCTTTTTATTCGGGCGTTGAGATTGTGGCCGTCCTGGTCCTCAGAAACAAACGTTTTTTCTTAAATTCTATTCTTCACGAATATGGCTATCGTTCGGCCCTCCATTTTTATTATTACTTTATAATTACTATTTTTCCGGGCCACGAAAAGTGAAAATTTTACTGTGAAAATCGGAGTACTGTTTTTGAAGCGCCGCCATTTTGTAAATTTTTCATAAAATTTTTTTATTAGAGGCCCGAACGATAACCATATTCGTAAAGAATAGAATTTAAAAAAAAACGTTTGTTTCAGACGACCAGAACAGCCAAAATCTCAACGCCCGACTAAAAAGAATTTTCGCGACATGATCTACGTAACATTAAATATCTTCTCTCATGTGGAATAAAATGCTTTGAAAAAATTCAAGATGTTGCTTCAAACATGTATTAATATAACTGTAAAATATTAACACTGTACATTTAGCCGTTTTTCTAAATTTAATTCCCAAAATACCACCTCGAAAATGGGTATATATACTAGAAGACTCCCTTAAACATAAATTATTTTCAATTACTTTTTGTTATCCAAGGAAAATAGAGCAATTCTAAAATTTTCTTACAGTTTATCATAGTTATTCGGAGCGAAAAGTATTTTAAATACAATTTTATTCGATTATTGTCAATATTATTAAATATTATTACAATATATTGGCGAAATTACGAAATTTTACAAGACCGATATAAAAATTAAAACATCGTGTGGCCGGAAGAAAAATGTGCAACAATAAAACATCAACGATTTTTTGTACGTCGAACGAAGTACCATTCAAAAATATATCACAAGGCATTTCATGATTTGGTACATCGAAAACGATGTGGCTAACAAAAATCTGCTCGTGTTCATAAAAATCTGCAGAATGGGGATTAATCGTTTTTGTCCGAGATATTGATAGTGCAATTCTTGATAAATAGATGGTAAGCCGCTTGAAATTCATATTGTGAAAAAAAAGAAAAATTTACTTTACTCGAATTCCAAGGCTGTGAAACACTGCCAATAAAGATTACATCGATGTGCAACGTTTTGCTTTCACTGTTTATTTTTTGCTAATTCATTTTCACTGATGTCAAGGAGCGATTTTTCTAAAAGGAGAAATACGAAAAGGAAACACGTCATACACGTAATTTTCCAAGGACTCACGCCAAATTGGTACGAGAATTGAGTCATTTCAGCAATACTATTTTTCAACCGTGTCAGCGAAATGGTAACAATATATTAGCGAATTTTTGAGGCTTTTAAATATACAAAACAATGTGATTTGTGAGTATAGTTATAGCATGATTAACGTCCGTATAGAAGAACAGTGTAATAACTTTTTAAAAAATAAGTTTTTGGGTAACTAAGTTTACAGATAAACGAAACAATGCTTGAAAACTGAACATAAGGGCGGTGTACGTATGTTTTTTTCTGTTGAATGTAATAGTACGAAGATTTCTCCCTAATATTTCTTATGGAATAGATTTTTAACGAGAAAAGTTAACTCAATTTTCTTTGATCTTTTAAAAACACTACAAATTATATTTCCTCGTTTCTTCTTTATACTTTTTTTATATATAATAGTACGAAGACTTTTTCCTAATATTTCTTATAGAATAGATTTTCAGCGAGCAAAGTTAACTCAATTTTCTTTCATCTTTTAAAAACACTACAAATTATATTTCCTCGTTTCTTCTTTATACTTTTTTTTATATATAATAGTACGAAGACTTTTCTCTAATATTTCTTATAGAAAAGATTTTCAACGAGCAAAGTTAACTCAATTTTCTTTCATCTTTTAAAAACACTACAAATTATATTTCCTCGTTTCTTCTTTATACTTTTTTTATATAATAGTACGAAGACTTTTTCCTAATATTTCTTATAGAATAGATTTTCAACGAGCAAAGTTAACTCAATTTTCTTTCATCTTTTAAAATCACTACAAATTATGTTTCCTCGTTTCTTCTTTATACTTTTTTTATATATAATAGTACGAAGACTTTTCTCTAATATTTCTTATAGAAAAGATTTTCAACGAGCAAAGTTAACTCAATTTTCTTTCATCTTTTAAAAACACTACAAATTATATTTCCTCGTTTCTTCTTTATACTTTTTTGTATATATAATAGTACGAAGACTTTTCCCTAATATTTCTTATAGAATAGATTTTCAACGCGCAAAGTTAACTCAATTTTCTTTCATCTTTTAAAAACACTACAAATTATATTTCCACGTTTCTTCTTTATACTTTTTTTTATATATAATAGTACGAAGACTTTTCCCTAATATTTCTTATAGAATAGATTTTCAACGAGCAAAGTTAACTCAGTTTTCTTTCATCTTTTAAAAACACTACAAATTATATTTCCTCGTTTCTTCTTTATACTTTTTTTAAATATATAATAGTACAAAGACTTTTCCCTAATATTTCTTATAGAATAGATTTTCAACGAGAAAAGTTAACTCAATTTTCTTTCATCTTTTAAAAACACTACAAATTATATTTCCTCGTTTCTTCTTTATACTTTTTTTATATATAATAGTACGAAGACTTTTCCCTAATATTTCTTATAGAATAGATTTTCAACGAGCAAAGTTAACTCAATTTTCTTTCATCTTTTAAAAACACTACAAATTATATTTCCTCGTTTCTTCTTTATACTTTTTTTTATATATAATAGTACGAAGACTTTTCTCTAATATTTCTTATAGAATAGATTTTCAATGAGCAAAGTTAACTCAATTTTCTTTCATCTTTTAAAAACACTACAAATTATATTTCCTCGTTTCTTCTTTATACTTTTTTTTATATATAATAGTACGAAGACTTTTCTCTAATATTTCTTATAGAATAGATTTTCAATGAGCAAAGTTAACTCAATTTTCTTTCATCTTTTAAAAACACTATAAATTATATTTCCTCGTTTCTTCTTTATACTTTTTTTATATATAATAGTACGAAGATTTTTCCCTAATATTTCTTATAGAATAGATTTTCAACGCGCAAAGTTAACTCAATTTTCTTTCATCTTTTAAAAACACTACAAATTATATTTCCACGTTTCTTCTTTATACTTTTTTTTATATATAATAGTACGAAGACTTTTCTCTAATATTTCTTATAGAAAAGATTTTCAACGAGCAAAGTTAACTCAGTTTTCTTTCATCTTTTAAAAACACTACAAATTATATTTCCTCGTTTCTTTTTTATACTTTTTTTTATATATAATAGTACGAAGACTTTTCCCTAATATTTCTTATAGAATAGATTTTCAACGCGCAAAGTTAACTCAGTTTTCTTTCATCTTTTAAAAACACTACAAATTATATTTCCTCGTTTCTTCTTTATACTTTTTTTTATATATAATAGTACGAAGACTTTTCCCTAATATTTCTTATAGAATAGATTTTCAACGAGCAAAGTTAACTCAATTTTCTTTCATCTTTTAAAAACACTACAAATTATATTTCCTCGTTTCTTCTTTATACTTTTTTTTATATATAATAGTACGAAGACTTTTCCCTAATATTTCTTATAGAATAGATTTTCAACGAGCGAAGTTAACTCAATTTTCTTTCATCTTCTAAAAACACTACAAATTATATTTCCTCGTTTCTTCTTTATACTTTTTTTATATATAATAGTACGAAGACTTTTTCCCTAATATTTCTTATAGAATAGATTTTCAACGAGCAAAGTTAACTCAATTTTCTTTCATCTTTTAAAAACACGACAAATTATATTTCCTCGTTTCTTCTTTATACTTTTTTTATATATAATAGTACGAAGATTTTTCCCTAATATTTCTTATAGAATAGATTTTCAACGAGCAAATTTAACTCAGTTTTCTTTCATCTTTTAAAAACACTACAAATTATATTTCCTCGTTTCTTCTTTATACTTTTTTTTATATATAATAGTACGAAGACTTTTCCCTAATATTTCTTATAGAATAGATTTTCAACCAGCAAAGTTAACTCAATTTTCTTGCATCTTTTAAAAACACTACAAATTATATTTCCTCGTTTCTTCTTTATACTTTTTTTAATATATAATAGTACGAAGACTTTTCCCTAATATTTCTTATAGAATAGATTTTCAACGAGCAAAGTTAACTCAATTTTCTTTCATCTTTTAAAAACACTACAAATTATATTTCCTCGTTTCTTCTTTATACTTTTTTTATATATAATAGTACGAAGATTTTTCCGTAATATTTCTTATAGAATAGATTTTCAACGAGCAAAGTTAACTCAATTTTCTTTCATCTTTTAAAAACGCTACAAATTATATTTCCTCGTTTCTTCTTTATACTTTTTTTATATATAATAGTACGAAGAATTTTCCCTAATATTTCTTATAGAATAGATTTTCAACGAGCGAAGTTAACTAAATTTTCTTTCCCCGCGTAGAAAAAAAGAATGTTGTAAACAATCTTTTAAAGAATATTTAAAAAAGTCTTGAAAGAATCTTTGAAAGAATCTTTAAAGGAATCTTGAAAAGAATCACGTATAGGATCCGGAGCAAGATTCCTTCCAGGATTCTTTTCAAGATTCTTTCTATCCTAAAGCGTTCTGAGAATCTTACAAAGAATCTTCGAAAGAATCTTGAAAAGCGTCTTTAAGAGAATCGTGAAAAGATTCCGTCCATTAAACAGAAAAATCGTTGAAAGAATTTTAATGAAATTCTTCAGAGGAATCGAGCAAAACCTGTTTTGTGGCTTTCCCTTGGTGTTGAGACAGTATATTTCGGTATGTCAACGAAGGGTAAACCCCTCGTGTGTAGTCGAACTCAGAAAAGCTTTCCAGTCTTATATATACTCTGAGGCTTCAAACCACTTGCGAGAAACGCTCCGTCCGTTCGCCACCTAGTGACATCATACGAAACACTGGTGGACAATACTCCGCTAGATGGCGAGCGGTCGAAGCGTTTCTCGCAAGTGACTTGAAGCCTGAACGTATATAAGACTGCAAAGCTTTCCTGAGTTCGACTATATACGAGGGGTTTACCCTTCGTTGATGTATCGAAATGTACTGTCTCGACACCAAGGGATAGCAACAACAGGTTTCTCTCGATTCCTCTGAAAATGTTCATTAAGATTCTTTCAACGATTTTTCTGTTTAATGGCGGAATCTTTTCACGATTCTCTTAAAGATGCTTTTCAAGATTCTTTCGAAGATTCTTTGAAAGATTCTCAGAACGCTTTCGGATGGAAAGAATCTTGAAAAGAATTCTGGAAAGAATCTTGCTCCGGATTCTATACGTGATTCTTTTCAAGATTCCTTTAAAGATTCTTTCAAGTCTTTTTTTAAGATTCTTTAAAAGATTCTTCAGAAAATTCTTTTTTTCTACGCGGGTCATCTTTTAAAAACACTACAAATTATATTTCCTCGTTTCTTTTTTATACTTTTTTTTATATATAATAGTACGAAGGCTTTTCCCTAATATTTCTTATAGAATAGATTTTCAACAAGCAAAGTTAACTCAATTTTCTTTCATCTTTTAAAAAGACTACAAAGTATATTTCCTCGTTTCTTCTTTGTACTTTTTCTTAATCCACTTTCATCGTGGCGAAAACTTTCGGAATCATAGAAATTTAATCTGGACTGAATAGACTCATTTAACTTGCAATCTTCAGTCACACAAACTGATGTAAGGTATACAATCATAGTCACTGATGGGATATATGACCTACTTAAGTATGTTCCACGTGCTCTTTTCGAAGTGTAAGCGTGTCAAGCGCGGAAAGCGTGCGTTACGACCAAGACTTCATAATGAAGGTTTGCCCGATACGTATCGCATTCTTCCTTCCTACTATGCTAAATATGACTCGACCGGTTTCTCTCAGCAACGGGTTATTACCGAAATTATTCGGTAAACGGATAATCGAAAGCTACAAAAATATTATTCCTCAATTGAGTACCAACGGCAATTAAAAAATAAACTTAATAGTCATTGTTGTATTAAACCATTTTTTTCTTTCAATTATATAATATTACAATACGACTTGTATCGTAAAAAATTTCAATACTACTTAATTTTTCTTACACGGTAAATATTAAATAAAATAAAAAGAAAATTAAATATGCACAGCGGATTATTTTTTTTTAGTAGTGAAAACTATAGTTAATTATATATTATTTTGAAAATTTCATATTTCAAAAATACATTAATAGTCATTGATGTATTGAACCATTTTTTTTCTCGATTATATAATATTACAATACGACTTGGATCGTAAAAAATTTCAATACTACTTATTTTTTTTTGCACGGTTAATATATTGAATGAAATAAAATGAAAGTTAATTATACGCAACGGATTATTTTTTTTTAGTAGTGAAAACGGTAGTTAATTATATATTATTTTGAAATTTCATATTTCAAAAATACATTAATAGTCATTGATGTATTAAACCATTTTTTTCTTTCGATTTTATAATATTACAATACGACTTGTATCGTAAAAAATTTCAATACTATTTAATTTTTCTTGCACGGTTAATATTTAATAAAAATAAAATGAAAGTTAAATATACACAACGGATTTTTTTTTAGTAGTGAAAACTATAGTTAATTATATATTATTTTCGAACCGTTTCCACAGAATCATGTATTGCATACACTAAAAAAAAATCTACTTGGAATTTAATGTACGAGTACTGGAAGTTTTTATGCATTAACTGGTACACTAAATTTAATATACAAGTGCGATGGAAAATTAATGTATGGTATAGTAATTTTAATAATGTACTTTAATGTTACTGTAAAATTACATTAATTTTAATAATTTCCATTAAATATGCTGTAAAAATACGTTAATTTTAATAATTTTCATTAAATATGCTGTAAAATTACATTAATTTTAATAATTTTCATTAAATATGCTGTAAAAGTACATTCATTTTATATGACAAATGGTCATTGAATTTAATTGATGAGTTTATGCATAAAAACTTCCAATCTTTTCTAACAGTGATACACTGTAAAAAAAATCTACTTTAAATTTAATGTACAAGTACTGGAAGTTTTTATGCATAAACTACTATGTACTAAATTTAATATACAAGTCTTCTATTCTTAATGTACGGCATAGAAATATTTATTATTTACTTTAATTTTACTATAAAAGTATTTTAATTTTATATTACAACTGTACATAACATATAATTCATCAGTTTATGCATAAAAACTACCAATCTTTCACTGTTAGAAAAGATTGAAAGTTTTTATTCATAAACTCTTCATCGAAATTTAATATACAATTGTGGTATAAAATTCATGTACTTTTCCAAATTAAAGCAAATTATTAAAATTCAAGTACTTCTACTGTAAAATTAAAGTAAATTATTGAATTTGCTGTACCATACATTAATTTTACATTACACTTGTATATTAAATTTAATATACCAGTTTATGAATAAAAATTTCCAGTAAAAGTACACTAAATTTCAAGTAGATTTTTTTACAGTTATGCATAAACGCGAAATTGAAATTTAATATACAATTATGCTATAAAATTCATGTACTTTTCCAGTAAAATTAAAGCAAATTATTAAAATTCCAGTACTTTTACTGTAAAATTAAAGTAAATTATTGAATTTGCTGAACCATATATTAATTTTACATTACACATGTATATTAAATTTAATAAACCAGTTTATGAATAAAAATTTCCAGTAAAAGTACACTAAATTTCAAGTAGATTTTTTTTGCAGTTATGCATAAACGCGTAATAGAAATTTAATATACAATTGTGCGATAAAATTCATGTAATTTTCCAGTAAAATACTGTACTGTAAATTTAAAGTAAATTATTGAATTTGCTGTACCATATATTAATTTTACATTACACATGTATATTAAATTTAATATACTAGTTTATGAATAAAAATTCCCAGTAAAAGTACACTAAATTTCAAGTAGATTTTTATTACAGTTATGCATAAACGCGTAATAGAAATTTAATATACAATTGTGCTATAAAATTCAAGTACTTTTACTGTAAAAATAAAGTAAATTACACTGTTAGAAATTTTTGTATGAAAATTAATACAAAGTATTGAAAGTTTTTTTTCGTATACGTGTATATTAAATTTAATATACAAATATTAATTAATATACAAAAAATTGTTGTAAAATTAATATACATTATATACTAAACACTTCATACAAATTGCGTTTATAATATAATTATTGTAATTTTACAACATGTCTGTATATTAAATGAAATTTAATACACGAAATCTGCAAAAGAACTTCCAATACATAAATTAATTTTCAAAACATTTTTAACAGTAACATAAAAACTTCCAGTAAAAGTACATTAAATTTCAAGTTATTTTTTTTACAATAATAAAATTCCAGTTTTTTCTAATGGGTGTATGATGGTTCCTTGCAATCAATTTACATGACAGACAGAATTCTGGAAGTCAAATCGCATGAACTGAACCTTGCATTTGAGTTGTATGCATTAAATTCTATTTATACTGGAGGTCGTGTCAATGGTATTATTATCATTGACAGAAGTTGACAATGAAGTTGGTAAGAGTGAGGTGATAACACTGTTCATAGGTCGACGATGCTGAGGCTTTGTGAGTTATTTTCTTTCTTCGGTTATTCCATTCATAGGACCCTGCGTTTTTGTCTTCTAATCTTCGGATACATCTATGACAAAGCCTTAAGAGAGTCGCTCTTCCTTCTTCTCTTCGTGTGACATCAATTGGCTCGTCTATGAACTTTCGTCGCTGGAGCAGCAACATGACCAAAAATCCTTCGAGCGTCGCGTGCGTCCACTAAAACTGTTTTTTGTTCGTTTACAGTTAAGGAGATACATCGACGTTACAGTCAGGTCCAATCTCGGACTATGTGCTGCACCGACAAAACCAACATATCCCATTACTTTCCAGCTGTATATTTGTTAATTAATTTCATTATAAAAAGGAATATAAATTGTTTGGTTTCCTCGTGGAAAATGTTTTGTTTTTTTGCGATTTTTATGCAACTGAGAGAAATCGTAGTACCTCAGGCAAGTATTAAGGGAGCTTTCCAGTGTGACAGCCCGAAAAATCGCTGTTTTTCGCGATTTTTTTTTTTAAAGAAAAAATAATCTAATCGGTCTGGTTTTTTTTGTATATTAATTGGGTATTGAAGAATACAAAACAATTTAAAAAAAAATCGATTTTTTTTAAATTTCACACTGGAAAGCTCCCTTAATCCAGTGTGACGGTCCGAAAAATAGCCTATTTTCGCGATTTTTTTTCGGACGGTTACTATACACCGATCAATCTGAAATTTTTATGACATATTAAAGTAATCATGAATGACAGAAAATGATTTTTTTATATGACGATTTTTATTGTTTAAATATTTTGCTTCCTCATAGAGGAAGCTTTGTTTTCAGGAATTTTTTTTTTTCGAGATTTTCATGCCAGTATGCTTAGAATTGTCCAAAACGACGAGAAAAGTGGTTTAGAAAAAATGTCCGTATGTGTGTGTGTGTCATGGGCTCCGAAAATTCGATGAACTATTACTCAATAACCGTTCGAGCGATGTGGCTCAAATTTGGCACGCAGGTGGAGTAGTTGCTCCGCTTTGAATGTTGAGATTTTTGAAAAAAAAAAAATCAGCCATTTTGATTTTATGGTACTTTTAATTTTTTGAAAAAAGGGCGTGATCGCTATAATTTTCGTAAAAATTAGACGATTTTGCTAAATAGTCGTTTATAAATAAATATACGTTCAATGTTGTTTGGCATTGCATTTGGGCGAAATCGGTAAAGCAGTTAAGATTTTAAAAATGTTTGAATTTTTCGAAAAAAATCATTTTTTTTATAAATCACGTCGAATTTCACCAATTTAACCGAAATGTTTTACAGACGAAAAGGAACATGCAACTATGACACGTACCAAATTTGACGATGATCGGTAAAGTGGTTCAGATTTTACGACATTTTGAAATTTTCGAAAAAAAAAACGATTTTCGCTCTAGCATCAGCAAAAGTTGATAATGCGAGACAAAAGTTTGTACTCAATGGAAATAAGAATGCAAAGTAGAACTTTACACATTGCTTCATGTATAATTTTTATTTTTTTAAATTTATAATGACCGCTTGTCCCAAAATAGAATTGCTCATAACTTTCGAACGGCGTGACGAATCGAGATGAAAATTTACACAAAAGAGGAGGATAAACTCCGTTTTCGTTATTTCGATTAAGGTAGTCCTTGCGCATTAAGCTGAGGTCAAATAAGTTTTCGGAAAATGGGAGGGAATTGCAAACACTTTTCGCCAATATAAACAAGGCTGCAAAGTAGAACTTTGCAAATTGCTTCCTCGGTTGGATTTTTATAAAGCTTCCCCGCGTAGAAAAAAAAGAATCTTGTGAAGAATCTTTTAAAGAATCTTAAAAAAAGTCTTGAAAGATTCTTTTAAAGAATCTTAAAAAAAGTCTTGAAAGATTCTTTTAAAGAATCTTAAAAAAAGTCTTGAAAGATTCTTTTAAAGAATCTTAAAAAAAGTCTTGAAAGATTCTTTTAAAGAATCTTAAAAAAAGTCTTGAAAGATTCTTTTAAAGAATCTTAAAAAAAATCTTGAAAGATTCTTTTAAAGAATCTTAAAAAAAGTCTTGAAAGATTCTTTTAAAGAATCTTTAAAAAAGTCTTGAAAGATTCTTTTAAAGAATCTTAAAAAAAGTCTTGAAAGATTCTTTTAAAGAATCTTAAAAAAAATCTTGAAAGATTCTTTTAAAGAATCTTAAAAAAAGTCTTGAAAGATTCTTTAGAGGAATCTTGAAAAGAATCACGTATAGGATCCGGAGCAAGATTCTTTCCAGGATTCTTTTCAAGATTCTTTCTATCCGAAAGCGTTCTGAGAATCTTTCAAAGAATCTTCGAAAGAATCTTGAAAAGTACCTTTAAGAGAATCGTAAAAAGATTCCGTCCATTAAATAGAAAAATCGTTGAAAGAATCTTAATGAAAATTTTCAGAAGAATCGAGCGAAACCTGTTGTTGCTTTTCCTTGGTGTCGAGACAGTACATTAGAGATGAGCGATTAAAATCGATTATAGCGATTATCGATTATTTTGAAATTGAAATCGATTATTTTAGATAATCGATTTCGCGATATCGATTATTCCTATAATCAATTATCGAGTAATTAGATCTTTTCACATTTGAAAAGCATTTTTTTACGATAAAAAATGGCGGTCAGTCGAGAAAAATTCGTCGAATATGGCTGCTTGATTAATTATTTAAATTTATTAAGTAGCGACAATCGATATTTGTAAAGTAGAGATGAGCGATTAAAATCGATTGTAGCGATTATCGATTATTTTAGATAATCGATTATTTTTATAAACGATTATTAAGCAATCGATTCTTTTTTCCAACATCGACCATCTCTACAGTACATTTCGATACGTCAACGAATAGTAAACTCCTCGTGTATACTCGAACTGAGGACAGCTTTGCAGTCTTATATACGTTCAGGCTTCAAGTCACTTGCGAGAAACGCTTCGACCGCTCGCCATCTAGCGGAGTATTGTCCACCAGTGTTTCGTATGATGTCACTAGGTGGCGAACGGACGGAACGTTTCTCGCAAGTAGTTTGAAGCCTCAGCGTATATATAAGACTGGAAAGCTTTTCTGAGTTCGACTACACACGAGGGGTTTACCCTTCGTTGACGTACCGAAATATACTGTCTCGACACCAAGGGAAAGCCACAAAACAGGTTTTGCTCGATTCCTCTGAAGAATTTCATTAAAATTCTTTCATCGATTTTTCTGTTTAATGGACAGAATTTTTTCACGATTCTCTTAAGGTAGTTCTGTCGCTTCACGCTCACTTCGCATAAGTTTCCGAAAAATGAGAGCGAATTGCAAACACTTCTCGATGATATAAAAATCTGTAAAAAATCATGCATATTAAAGATGCTGAAGACATTAATTCGGCATAATAATAATTCCAAAATGTTATTAACAAATTGATGATAAATAAAATTGTTTAACAAATCTTCCGACAACTTAATTTTTTTGATTCGGTGAAAATGATTTGTTCATTTTTCTGAGTACGTATGAATTTTTTCAAATTTTTTTCTTTGCTTTGAATTTTTCGATTTTTGACATGGAAAAAATCACAAAATTCAAAGCAAAGAAAAAAATTTGAAAAAATTCATACGTATTCAGAAAAATGAACGAATGATTTTCATCGAAACAAAAAAATTAGGCTGTCGGAAGATTTGTTGATCATTTTTATTTTTCATCAATTTGTTAATAACATTTTGGAATTATTATTATGTCGAAATAATGTCTTAAGTATCTTAAATATGCATGATTTTTTTCAGATTTTTATATCATCAAGAAGTGTTTGCAATTCGCTCTCATTTTTCGGAAACTTATGCGAAGTGAGCGTGAAGCGACAGAACTACCTTAAAGACGCTTTTCAAGATTCTTTCGAAGATTCTTTGTAAGATTCTCAGAACGCTTTCGGATAGAAAGAATCTTGAAAAGAATCCTGGAAAGAATCTTGCTCCGGATCCTATACGTGATTCTTTTCAAGATTTCTTTAAAGATTCTTTCAAGACTTTTTTTAAGATTCTTTAAAAGATTCTTCACAAGATTCTTTTTTTCTACGCGGGTCCTCTATGAGGAAGCCAAAATAGATTAACATGCTTCCTCATAGAGCTAGATTTGTAAAAATCCAACAATAATGAGGAAGCAATCTGCAAAGTTCTACTTTGCAGCCTTTTTTAATTCCCTGCCAGCAGGTATTTATGCACCATTCCTTTGAAGCTTTTCCCTTCTCATTTCATCCGTATTTCTACTGGCAGTAAATTAAAGAATTCACTACCATCGTAATCGTAGGCCTTACGTCCTATCGCTTCAACTCTGTACGGGAGTCTGATTCTTATGTTGGCGGCACTTCTAGTGCTTCCCCCTACAAAGATAACATCTTTATCTTTTACTAGTTTTAGGACCGAGAGCATTCTGTACGTTTTGGTAATTGGTAATGCTCTTCTTTAACCAAACATATTAAATTTCGTTTAATGAAATTATTTAATATTAATATATTAAATTTCATTTAATATACAGATATGTTGTAAAATTTCAATAATTATATTATAAACCCAACTTTTATAAAGTGTTTAGTATACTGTATATTAATTTTACAACAATTTTTTTCTACATTAATTAATATTTGTATATTGAATTTAATATACGCAAAAAAAACTTCCAGTACTTTATATAAATTTTCATAGAAAAATTTCCAACAGTGTAGTTATCAGTATCTTTTTTTTCTTACTCTTACTTCTTTAAACAAACATATTAAATTTCGTTTAATGAAATTATTTAATATTAATATATTAAATTTCATTTAATATACAGATATGTTGTAAAATTTCAATAATTATATTATAAACCCAACTTTTATAAAGTGTTTCGTATACTGTATATTAATTTTACAACAATTTTTTTGTACATTAATTAATATTTATATATTGAATTTAATATACGCAAAAAAAAACTTCCAGTACTTTATATAAATTTTCATAGAAAAATTTCCAACAGTGTAGTTATCAGTATCTTTTTTTTCTCTCAATGCAAGATAAAGTGGTCAGCCACAAAAAAGATGATGTTTTGAAAAAAAAAATCTGAACTCAACGAGTGTATATGTAATGGGGCTTCAAAATGTAAACGTTTATATTTCGAGAACAGATCAAGCGATTGAGCTGAAATTTTAAGCTCGAATTAAATCATCCAGTAACTTTCCTTTAACTGCTGTGATTTTCGATAAATTTAAGGTTCTAATTTAGTCATTTTCTCAATGCATTTCTTTACTCATTTTCTCATTGCATTTCTTTACTCATTTTCTCATTGCATTTCTTTACTCATTTTCTCATTGCATTTCTTTACTCATTTTCTCAACTATCTAAAGAGATAAAAATGCGATAAATTTTTTTTTTTTTTCGTCGGATTCGACATTTTGTTCCATCTAATAGAAGCGTTGTGGATCTAAGATTTCTATTTTCTCGTCACCGCAGCATGTATGCAACAAATTACCATTATTTATCTCAGAGCCATAAACTCTGCGGTTTCAGAAAATATGAAAACATTTTTTATAACGTCATACGTAAAACATATTCGTCTTTTTCAATGAAATCGATATCTAATTATGTTTTCTCATAGAGAAAGCTTTGTTTTTCTCTCAAAATGATCGAAAACGTCGAGGAAAGAGTTTTGGAAAAAGTGGTACGCGTGTATTAATTTATTTAAAATTAAGGATGCTTCCTCGTTATTTTTTAATTTTTTACAAAACTTCCTCATAGAGGCATTTATTTAAAAAGCGAAAAATAATCAGGAAGCAATTTGCAAGGTTTTGCCTTGTTTTAAACAAATTAAAGAAAAACTGAAATATAGATATTTTATAATTTATAAATTTGTACATCTTCGACAATAAAAAATCTATTTTTTTCGTCATTTACATGAGAGTTACCGAGTAATATATTCCTAATCTAAAGAATTTGAAAAACCTGAACAGTGTTAAAAATATTTCGTAATTCAATGTACCGTTATTGGGAATTTTAATTTCTACATTTAATTTTAACAGGTTGCGTCCAATTACACGAATAAAATGAACAATTTTTTGTTCATAAATTAGTATAATATTTAGTATTGAATAAAAGTAAAAGTACTTTTGTTTTAAAAAAATACGTTTTTAGTACTTTCATCATTCGTACATTAATATTACGTCAGAATCGTGGCTGAAATTCAATATGCCAATTTATGAATAAAAACGTCCGTCAGTGTAATTTAATAGTAAATTTTTAACAGAACGTATTATCAAAAAAATTAATGTATGTTCTTTCATATGATGAGTATACGTGGTCATTCGCTCTGTCATTAAAAAAGCGTGTCTATCCTAGCGGTGTGTATGCATACATATATTTATACAGGGCATTCCATCCCGATTCGATCTGGGTCTGACCCTCGACCTCCCGGATTTGGTTCGTAATTTTTTCAAGTATTCGTTAGACCCTCAAATGCACCACGTTTTTATTTTTTATTTTTTCCATGCAAATTTTTTTTTAAATACTTTTTTAAAGTGATATTTCGAATGCTATAATTAAAATGTCTGAAAAAAATCTGAAAAATACATTGTTGAATATCAAAATTTTCTAGCTTATAGCCAAAGCGGGCAAGATTTTTCTTCTTATAGCTTTTAAGCTTTTTTGATTTGAAGAAATTATTTTTAAATAGAAAAAAATTAATTCACTACAGGCGATTGGTCAAACGTTTATTTATGTAAACTCGGATTTTTAAAGATTTTTAGGAATTCTGCAAATTTTTCAGCATTATACAAAATTCTAAAAAATACATTGTTGAATATTCTAATTTTCTAGCTTATAGCCAAAGTGGGCACGATTTTTCTTCATACAGTTTTTAAGCTTTTTTGATTTTAAAAATTATAGAAAAATCGAAAAAAAAATCAATCTACTATGGATGACTTGTCAAACATTTCTGTATATGAAAATGTATTTCTCAGCATTTTTTCAGATTTTTTAATTATGGCATGTTGGTTCTAGAATGTGGCTTGTTTGGTGCTGGTCTTGGTTCAGAAAAATCTGATAAAGTCCTAAAAATCTGAAAAAGTTCAGAAAAATCTGATAAAGTCCTAAAGATCTGAAAAAGTTCAGAAAAATCTGATAAAGTCATAAAAATCGGATAAAGTCCTAAAAATTGAAAAAGTCCTAAAAATCTGAAAAAGTCCTAAAAATCTGATAAAGTCCTAAAAATCTGAAAAAGTCCTAAAAATCTGAAAAAGTCCTAAAAATCTGAAAAAGTCCTAAAAATCTGATAAAGTCCTAAAAATCTGAAAAAGTTCAGAAAAATATGATAAAGTCCTAAAAATCTGAAAAAGTTCAGATCTGATAAAGTCCTAAAAATCTGAAAAAGTTCAGAAAAATCTGATAAAGTCATAAAAATCGGATAAAGTCCTAAAAATTGAAAAAGTCCTAAAAATCTGAAAAAGTCCTAAAAATCTGAAAAAGTCCTAAAAATCTGATAAAGTCCTAAAAATCTGAAAAAGTCCTAAAAATCTGAAAAAGTCCTAAAAATCTGATAAAGTCCTAAAAATCTGATAAAGTCCTAAAAATCTGAAAAAGTCCTAAAAATCTGAGAAAGTTAAAAAAAAGCTGATAAAGTCCTAAAAATCTGAAACAGTTCAGAAAAATCTGATAAAGTCCTAAAAATCTGAAAAACATCTTTAAAAATCCGAGTTTACGAGTATAAATAAACGTTTGATCAGTCGCCTGTAGAAGATTCTTTTTTTTTCTATTTTTTAATAATTTTTTTAAATCCGAAAAGTTTAAAAACTATAAGAAAGAAAATCTTGCCCACTTTGACTATAAGTTAGAAAATTTTGATATTTAACAATGCGTTTTTCAGAATTTTCTCAGATTATTAAATTATGCCATTCGATATGCAACGTTAAATTTAAAATTTTTTATATAATTGCATAGAAAAAAAATAAATAAAAATCTTGTACATTTGAGGATCTTAAAAGTCTAAATTCAGAAAAACCTGAAAAATTTCAAAAAAATCCGAGTTTACATAAATAAACGTTTGACCAGTCGCCTGTAGTAGATTAATTTATTTTTCTATTTTTTAATAATTCACTTAAATCGCAAAAGCTAAAAAACTATAATAAGAAAAATCTTGCCCACTTTGTCTGTAATCTACAAAATTTTGATATTCAACAATATATTTTTCAGAATTTTTTCAGATTTTTAAATTATTCCATTCGATATGTAACTTTACATAAATAATTTAAAAAAAAAAAATGCATAGAAAAAAATAAATAAAAATCTGATGCATTTGAGGGTCTTAAATGTCGTAGTTCAGAAAAATCTGAAAAATTTTAAAAAAAATCCGAGTTTACATAAATAAACGTTTGACCAGTCGCCTGTAGCAAATTAATGTTTTTTTTCTATTTTTTAGTAATGTATTTAAATCGCAAAAGCTAAAAAACTATAAAAAGAAAAATCTTGCCCACTTTGGCTATAATCTAAAAAATTTTGATATTCAACAATATATTTTTCAGATTTTTAAATTATGCCATTCGATATGTAACTTTAAATTTTTAATTTTAAAAATAATTGCATAGACAAAAAATAAATAAAAATCTTGTACATTTGAGGATCTTAAAAGTCTAAATTCAGAAAAATCTGAAAAATTTCAAAAAAATCCGAGTTTGCATAAATAAACGTTTGACCAGTCGCCTGTAGCAAATTAATGTTGTTTTCTATTTTTTAATAATTTATGTAAATCGCAAAAGCTAAAAAACTATAAAAAGAAAAATCTTGCCTACTTTGGCTATAATCTACAAAATTTTGATATTCAACAATGTATTTTTCAGAATTTTTTCAGATTTTTAAATTATTCCATTCGATATGTAACTTTACATAAATAATTTAAAAAAAAAATGCATAGAAAAAAATAAATAAACATCTGATGCATTTGAGGGTCTTAAATGTCGTAGTTCAGAAAAATCTGAAAAATTTCTAAAAAATCCGAGTTTGCATAAATAAACGTTTGACCAGAGTCGCCTGTAGCAAATTAATGTTGCTTTCTATTTTTTAATAATTCACTTAAATCGCAAAAGCTAAAAAGCTATAAAAAGAAAAATCTTGCCCACTTTGGCTATAATCTAAAAAATTTTGATATTCAACAATATATTTTTCAGATTTTTAAATTATGCCATTCGATATGCCACTTTAAATTTAAAATTTTAAAAATAATTGCATAGAAAAAAAATAAATAAAAATCTTGTACATCTGAGGATCTTAAATGTCTTAGTTCAGAAAAATATGAAAAATTTCTAAAAAATCCGAGTTTGCATAAATAAACGTTTGACCAGTCGCCTGTAGCAAATTAATGTTTTTTTTCTATTTTTTAATAATTCACTTAAATCGCAAAAGCTAAAAAACTATAATAAAAAAAATCTTGCCTACTTTGGCTATAATCTAGAAAATTTTGATATTTAACAATATATTTTTCAGAATTTTTTCAGATTTTTTAATTATTCCATTCGATATGTAACTTTACATAAATAATTTTTAAAAAAACATGCATAGAAAAAAATAAATAAAAATCTGATGCATTTGAGGGTCTTAAATGTCGTAGTTCAGAAAAATCTGAAAAATTTCTAAAAAATCCGAGTTTGCATAAATAAACGTTTGACCAGAGTCGCCTGTAGCAAATTAATGTTGTTTTCTATTTCTTAATAATCTATTTAAATCGCAAAAGCTAAAAAACTATAATAAGAAAAATCTTGCCTACTTTGGCTATAATCTAAAAAATTTTGATATTCAACAATATATTTTTCAGATTTTTAAATTATGCCATTCGATATGTAACTTTAAATTTTTAATTTTTAAAATAATTGCATACAAAAAAAATAAATAAAAATCTTGTACATTTGAGGATCTTAAATGTCTTAGTTCAGAAAAATCTGAAAAATTTAAAAAAAAATCCGAGTTTACATAAATAAACGTTTGACCAGTCGCCTGTAGCAAATTAATGTTTTTTTTCTATTTTTTAGTAATGTATTTAAATCGCAAAAGCTAAAAAACTATAAAAAGAAAAATCTTGCCCACTTTGGCTATAATCTAAAAAATTTTGATATTCAACAATATATTTTTCAGATTTTTAAATTATGCCATGTAACTTTAAATTTTTAATTTTTAAAATAATTGCATACAAAAAAAATAAATAAAAATCTTGTACATTTGAGGATCTTAAAAGTCTAAATTCAGAAAAATCTGAAAAATTTCAAAAAAATCCGAATTTACATAAATAAACGTTTGACCAGAGTCGCCTGTAGCAAATTAATGTTGTTTTCTATTTTTTAATAATTTATTTAAATCGCAAAAGCTAAAAAACTATAAAAAGAAAAATCTTGCCCACTTTAGCTATAATCTACAAAATTTTGATATTCAACAACGTATTTTTTAGATTTTTAAATTATGCCATTCGATATGTAACTTAAAAAAACTATAAAAAAAAACAATTGAATAGAAAAAATTAAAAAATAAAAGTCTACTGCATTTGAGGGTCTAACCAATCCTAAAAAAAATTACGAGCCAAGTCGCAGAGGTCGAAGGTCCGACCCGGGTCGACTCGGGATGGAATGCCCCATACACATATCCCCCACTCCAAACACCTCGCTTTCTGTTCACCGAACGATTTTCGAGTTTCCCGTTGGAGAGTGGAGCGCGCTCTTAAGATCAGCGTGTTACGTCCGTTAAACGTTAGTATGTAATTCCAATTCCCCGTGAGAAGGTCGTCAAAATTGTCAGTCGCGGTTGTCTAGACCGTAGAATCGTGGAGTATCCAAACTATCGAAGCCACCAAGCTGTCCAAAACTCGGAAGTCACCCAGTGACCGGAATTTTCATCCGTGAAAGTTTCACTTCTAACCTAAATTCCCGCCACCGTGGAAACTATTCTCTCGCACACACAATTACACACACACACAAACAGACACAAGTTTAACCGTTCCAAAAACTTGATTCACACCTCAGTGTCGTTATAAACAATAATTCGTCGTGACGCAACTAAAAACCACCTTAAAAACCCATTTAAAAAAATAATTACGTGAATGTCAAAATTGTTGCATATATCTTCGATGTCCTGGAACAAGTGAATTGTTACATAAACAGCCGGTGATTCGCGAGATAATTTAGCAAAAAAAACGCATAGAAAGCGTGAAAAAAATAAAAACCATATTTTTTAAAATAAAACGATTAAAAAATGTGGCCGAAAAACGTTGGAATCAAAGCAATCGAGTTGTATTTCCCTGCGCAGTATGTTGATCAAGCGGAACTGGAAAAGTTTGATGGAGTTTCAGCCGGTAAATACACAATCGGATTGGGCCAATCGAAGATGGGATTTTGCAACGACAGAGAAGATATCAATTCGCTGTGTCTCACCGTAGTTCATCGTCTGCTTGATCGTTATGCAATAAAGCCGCAGGAGATAGGAAGACTGGAGGTTGGAACGGAGACGATTATCGACAAGAGTAAGTCGGTTAAATCAGTGCTTATGCAACTCTTCGAACCTTCCGGCTCCACCGATATCGAGGGCGTCGATTCTACAAACGCGTGTTACGGCGGAACAGCCGCTGTATTCAATGCGATATCTTGGGTGGAAAGCAGCGCTTGGGACGGTCGTTTGGCTCTCGTCGTCGCTGCGGACAATGCTGTTTACTCCGTAGGAAGTGCGAGACCCACAGGAGGCGCAGGAGCGATTGCCATGATTATAGGACCGGACGCTCCTTTGATTTTCGATCGTGGCCAAAGAGCGTCTTGCATGAGACACGCTTACGACTTTTACAAGCCAGATTTACGCTCCGAATATCCAGTTGTCGATGGCAAACTCTCTATCCAATGTTATCTCAGTTCGCTGGACAATTGTTACAACAAATACATGGAAAAGGCAAAACTGAAGAATCCAGAGAAGGAATTTTCGCTGGAGAACTTTGACGCTTTGCTTTTCCACTCGCCGTACTGCAAATTGGTACAAAAATCATTCGGCCGATTAGCTTTTGTAGATTTTCTCAATACTCCAAAGACAAAGTTAGCGGAGAAGTACGCTAATGTTGCCAAGTTTCACAGCGTCAAACCCGAGGAAACTTACTTTGACAGAGATATAGAAAAGGCGTTTTTGTCATTGAGCGACAAAGATTTCAAAGCCAAAACTCAACCAAGTTTACTGATTGCCAATCAAGTTGGCAATATGTATACTCCGTCTGTATACTCAGGATTGGTGTCGTTGCTGATAAATAAACCACTGGAAGAATTAGCTAATTGTAAAGTAGGGGTTTTTTCTTATGGCTCCGGTTTGGCATCTAGTATGTACTCCATAACGATATCTTCGGATATCGGTGAAGAATCAGCGCTACGAAAATTAGTATCGCAACTTTCGTACGTTAAACAACAGTTGGAATCACGAAAATGCGTTTCTCCAGAAGAATACACGAGAATTCTTGCGTTGCGCGAACAAAATTGTCATGTTGTTCCGTTTGTGCCTCAGAGCTTAACCGAACAAATGTTTCCCGGTACTTATTACCTTCAGGAAATCGACGATAAATACAGAAGGACCTACAAGAGAATCGCTGTTGTGGAATAATTGTTTTTCGCAAAAAAAAAAAAAAAAAAGAAAAACATCTTCGGAGTATTTTTTTATCGGACAAACAACGGACAAATTTAAGGTGAAAGGCGACTAGTATCGAAATATTAAATTTCTACATCTAATTTGTCGACAAAAGACAAATGCCTTACCAATGTACATTATCGAAAGTTTCTTCAGATTTTTATAAATAAAAATTCTACTTATCAAGAATGTTGATTAGCGAGGTGATTGCTCGATTTATATAAATCAATTTTTGTGCTCATTGCTTTTTGTCGAAAGATTTGTTTTTTTTTTTTTTTTTTGGCGATTAAGAGGCTGGCATTGAAGAAAAATATTAAGTTGAATATTTTAGAGCAGAAATGATTTTATTCTAATAGTTGAAACAAGTATTATAGGAAGGAACATGTAATATATATATAAATATGTTATATATTTATGTATATAGTAAAACCTCATCTAGTTTGCAATATTACGTGGAGAGGCACATCTTAAGAATGCATTTCTTAAATTTTGACTGAATAAAACTTTCCTGATTGCTTCAGAAGCTAAAATAGCTTACACGTTTGGGCATCACGTAAGCTACATAAGGTTTCACTATATATCCCCTACGAAAAAAAAAATCGAAAGTAATCCACAAAAATACAAACGCAATTAAACGTGGATTTCGACTTTCTGATTTAAAGCAGTCGATATATAATTAAGTTCTCTAGAGAATTACATGTTATTTATTTTCTACGTTTGCAGCGATGGATTATTTGTTTTCATTTGATTCTATATTTTAAATACGAGCAGTGAGAAGTTGTACAATAAAAATCAGCGAAAAATCCTGGCAACTATTATGAATCAATGAACCCAACTCCACAAGATATATCTTTGACGAAGTTAATTGATTACAAAACAAAATTATCGCCAGTAGTTTTTAACTGCCTATATTAACGGAATAAAAAAAATCTGCAACTCTATTCAGAGTTTTAAATCACCATTAATTCATGAAATATATAGTTTGCAGTACAGTTTGTTTTGTAATTATGATTTAATAATAATATGTAGTGATTATAAAATAGAATGTAAACATTTGAATAGCTGCAAAAAATACTTATTTTCGCTTAAATATTCGAAGAAATAGTGGAAAGAATGGAAGAGATAATTAATGCATTATGTTTCTTCATTTTTTCAAAAAGATTAGCTTGAAATTTTATTGGAAAATAACCATTTTTGCAGCTGTTAAAAAGTTTAGTCATTGTATTATAATCGCTTATTATTATGAAATCATAATTATACAACTGATTGTATGATCATCTTTATTTCTATAAGAATTAGGCATTTACAACACAATCATTTATGACAAACTATGTGCGGTAATATCAGACTGAAGTATTTTTTACAAATGCTATTTGTAAATGTGTGCCTTATAGTAATCGCGATTGTATGAACTGCTTGAAGCATAATATCGTATGATTATCAAATAAGTCTTGAACTTTACTGTTGTCGCGCCTAAATAAAAAAAGTCATGACATTTTTCACGTTTTAAATGAAGTTTTACATTCAGTCCTACAGTATTTATACGCGAATATTGTTTCCAAATATTGCAGAAGAAATATGAATAGCAATAACAAAAAAAAAGGTCTTGGAGTAGTAATATTTCCACCAAAAAATGTACCTGCGTGTATTTGCGTAAATTAATGATAAATGTAAGAGCTCAGGAATTGACTTACCTCATAAGCACCAAGACGCGCAATAACTGTACCGATTATAAGCATTAAAATAATTTAAAAAGTAGCAAAACACCGAGGAAGTTGAACTTCCGAATTTTCATAATGAAATTAACAATAAAGCATTACGTGCTTTAGGATATACAAACACGAGGTGGAGGTTGTGTAAAATTGTTTTAATGTTTTCTTTTTTTTTGTTTTTTTTTTTCTAAATATATTTATGTTGAATTTTTCTGACGTCGAATAAATATTTTCTTTTAAAATCGGTCCAATTGTTCCCACCACGTTAGTTATATAATGACGATGTAAAACAATAATCGGTCAACAAGCTTTTATTATTATCAACGATAAAAATTATATTACCAACAACCACGTAGGTACGTATTTATATTATTACAATATGTATTTTGTTTAAATTAATAATTAACAATTGCAAGTTAGTATTCTAGAGTGCGTTGGAGATTCGATTGCAAATTTGGCATACGGCTCAAATTGCTACTATCAATGTTTACCATTTAATGGTGTTACAAAAATATATACGACTTTTTAGTTAGTCGTGTTACGTTATAAATATTAAATAAGTTATTAAGTAGTTAAGTTAACTCGCATGTTTAACAATTAACTTATTTACGCGTGTTATTAATGAGCTATATATTATATACAATATATAATATTGTAATATATTGTATATAATATATACAATATATTATAGTTTTTTTTCCTAGCAATTTACGATAATTTAACGCTGATCCGATTGTGTAGAATTATCAATGAAAATTGTGCGCTCGATTCTATGTTTATTTGGCTTTAATCAGCTCAAAATTTTACAAAAACCTCGGAATTTTCGATGTACGGTTAAAATTATTTGGAAAACTTGAAATGTTTATGCAGAAAGCGTGACGATTAAATTTCATACAAAACTATAACATTTGTAACGCTTTGGTCCATCGTACATTAGATTTACATTATACTTGTGTTACGTCCTGGCTATTTTTCACGTCTAATTTCCAATTATTATTATCTACTTGAATTATTCTAATCAATTGTTTCTTTCAACTCTAAGATGTTACACATTCGTGTAACATCTATTTTTATTTAGTAAAAGTACTTTTACTAAAGTAGTTTTCTTTCTATTGGCAACTTTTATACGAAAACCAAAAGGAAGTTGTCCAGACGCTTACTCTTCACTTGCACCGGACCTTAATATTAGATTTCTGGGTTCTAGGACAAAATCTCCCCGGACAAAATCTCCCTTGAAAAAAAAAATGATTATAAAAATAATTTCCCCGGACAAAATCCCGGGAGAAGCCTCAAATTAAAAAAAGACATAACACAATAAAAAGTGTTATTCAACTTTATGAAACAGTGTGCGTAAAATAAAAAAAAATATTTTTACTTTTCTTTACCACGTTTTTCAAAAAAACGTTGTACGGCACATATAAAACAGATTCGACGGGTAACAAAAGAAGAATTTCAATGCGAATTGCGGACGCTATTAATGATGAAGATAATGCTCCAGCTTCCAAAAAAGTGAAAACTACCATAACAGTTACAAAAAAAGAAATAGTTCGTGAAATGTAACTCAGAAACTCAGTATTATTGACCGCATTTTTTCTGTGATGTTATATGTTATATGCAATAATTAATAATTATATTACCAAATAAAGTAATTATAATTATAAACAAAGTTTACTCACAATTAAACACGTTCTGTCTTGTTTGCGAATGCATAATAAATCTATTTCTGTCTTCAGTTCAACCCCCCACAGGGGCTTCGCCCCTGGACCCCAGCAGGGGCTTCACCCCTGCACCCGACCAGGGCTTCGCCCCTGGACCCCAGCAGGGGCTTCACCCCTGCACCCCAGCAGGGGCTTCACCCCTGCACCCCATCGGGGCTTCGCCCCTGGACCCCCGCGTTGTATTCCCCTAAACACAATGCGAATTTTACGCACGTCATGCTAAAAAATATCGTATGCGACTCGGGCGTACGTTTTACCCACTCGCGTGATCGCGTTGCACTCGACGATCACTGCTCGTGTGTAAAATCGCATTTTACGCCCTTGTTGCATAATATACTATTTTTCGAGGGAGATTTTGACCGGGGGGAATTTTGTCCGGGGGGATTTTATCCGGGGGAGATTTCGTCCGGGGGGATTTTGTCCGGGAGATTTTGTCCAGGGAGATTTAGTCCAGACACCAGATTTCTGTAACTTCATATCAACTGAATTATTCCTCCTTTTCGGCTATTCTGCTAGCCGCGAGTGCAGCGCGCTGTCAGCATCTTTGGGCCGCATAGCGACCACTAAAAATTCCCCCACTATCTACGCCAACTTCCTTTCCTTCATCACTTTTAATCCTTAGTCTTCAATCAATTTCCAAACAATCAACATGTCTTAAATAAAATATTTCAAGCGCCGCGTTTAAGTATAAGTTTCTTAAAATAATCAACTAATAATTGTCATAAACAGTGACAATATAAGAAGTTTTATCCTGTTAAATTGGTGTTTAAAGCTGTTAAATGCGGATAAATAAATCAACATATTTTACGCGTGATAATTCGAAATATTGATTTTAATCATTAATCGAACAGAGAACTCCCAAAAATATATCCTTTCCAACGTCTCCTTAGCTCGGGACGTAAGACTTGTATATGAAATTTAATGTACGCCGTTTCTGCACGAAAAAATCGTATAACAGTATATTAATTTTTATTAATAATACTTTTTAAGTATTCTAAGTGAATCAATACTTGTGTTAAGAGAGTTATTTTTTGTCATGTTGTATGAATTACTATCGTTATTCAGATCTTTAAAAAAAAAGAGTATTTTTAACAATTGGTTGAAATGAGTGTCATTATAATATGCAATTGAGGTGATAAGGTGAACGTCGGATGTTTATATAATACGTTCGCCTTTTTTTGCATAGGAAATACACTTCCGCAACCCAGTGCTGTATAATCGCAACAGCTGTCAATTTTTGCGCATCGTTTCGCAATTTTAATTGGTATGCGCGAATGTTTTTTTGTTCTTGAAAAAAAAAAAAGAACATTCGCGTCTGCCGATTATACAATATATTATAGTTTTTCGAAACGTCTTTGGCTGTCATGAATAATGGAGTATTAGTATGTTTGTGCGTTTCTATCGTGCTTTGATCAATGTATCTACTGTGGTTCACACTAGCCAAATGAGTGCTAAGTTTCAATATATATTATTATAATATAAAATATAATATAAATTTTCATTCAAATGATTTAACAAATTTTAAGGGCGGATAATCCGTAATTATTTACAGATTTTGGCGCGCAACGAGTTATTATGCTTCACGAATTCATCGCGTAGGTTTTTTTTTAAATGTAAGTTTTGACCGTTTAAAAATGATATATTTTATATTTTTACTTAAATTCTGCTTCGTCGACAAACAATTATTATTTTTAAACGGCAAAAACTATATAAAATATTAAACCATCGCAAAAATTGTAGCACTCATTTGATTAGCGTGAAGCGTTTAATTCGAAAAAACTTTAAGTTATTAAAATTTTCGTATAAAAAACTCACAGCATGCATATTTCGTTAATATCGCTTATAGTGCGCGTTAAGATCATTTGTGAGATTCCAATTGTTCAAGAGCCCGCTCGTTTTACGACCAAGCGCATCCAAGTGAGCTTTAGTGCAGTTGAAATAAATTCAGGACATCCTGTAAGAACAGCCAGAGCATGACGTCAATTCTCGACCGCTGCCGAGTTTTACAACGTCAGGATTTGTCTTCAGCTGGCGATTCTCATGCCGCTTCTAAATGAAAATTTAAAAAAATTATTAACTTAATAATAAAACGACCTTGAATGACCAATAAATAATTAGTCATACGGATATTCACCTTTAGCTCCGATGCCATGCAATAAAAAATAGTATCTATATTTTTGTTTTCTTTGGCGGATGTTTCAACTACATGGAGTATTTCCGGAAGACACTGGCATACAGCTTCAGCTTCCTTTCTTTCGACTTCTCTCAACCCTTCCAGATCGCATTTGTTACCTTAATAAAATGGAGAATACGAAATTTATTATCATATCGAATAAGTGACTCGATATCGAGTATTGAACCAGTGAAAATAAAAGATAATCTGATGTTTATGAGGAAACAAAAAATATGTAAAAATTTCTATTGTAGTGCAATCATTGCACATTTAGTTGAATAAATATCAATATCAATATCACCAGGGGTGCGTTCCCACATAGCACCGAAATATTTCTAAAACATTCTCGAAATATTCCTTTGCAACAATGCAATATTGCGAAAATATTGTGAAAGATGTTTAAAACATTTATAAAATATTGTAGGAATCTTGCAATGTCCGCTCAAAACGTTGCAAATATAATATTTCAATAATATTACAGAGCAATATTGTGTTAATATTACATTTTCCGCCCAAGGCTAACTCGTAAGAAATTCTACCGTTTTCAATATAATTTTTTGATTGCGAGTTTTTAAGCAGAACCATTGGATGTCCTCGATAATAATCTTATTTATTGGAAAAAAAAATCCCGTTCAGAATTCGAACTCACAACCTCACCTACGTACCATATCCATGTCGAATTAACGATGAGTAATTTTAAAAAGCGATCCTGCTTAAAAAATATATAACAATATTAGAGTTTCATTAACTAAATTTGTTCCAGAGGGGAATGCGGTTGAAAGAAACGTAAATTCTCGCTTCAAAGACTTACATCTACCTACCTATCAAACCTATTTAACGACTTAATGTCTATCACGCTAACCACTAGACTATCGATTACTTGTACAAACGTTATACTTTTATTGCCCATGTGTTCTGTCAACAAAGACTGATGAATTAAAAAATAAAGATTGAGCAACCTTTTAGAAGATTTCTGGTGCATAACAATCTTGTAAAAAAAATCGATTCATACCGTGCCGCGTTTTCCAATCAATTCTAATGAGGCTTCCAATTTCTGTCAGAATTTGTCCCCATTTCCAAATAATTATATGACGACTTCCCGATTGAATTTCAGTTTTTTCAAATCGAATGATACTCAATTGAACGAGGTGAATTTCTTTTTATCAACAAATTCAACTTTTTAAAACTAGTTTAGAAATTTCCACTTGAAACGTATTGAAATGTTGCAAAAAAGTTTCATTGTAATATTTGCAAAATCTAATCTGGAACCTTTTATTCGAAACTTTGTGAAATATTGTTGAAGAAATTGGATTGTTCGTTTCACAGGTAATGTTCAGAAATATTTTAAAAATGATTGGCAATTGTTTTACCTTTAACAATATTTCTGAACTTTAAGTTGACAATATTGCAATTAAATATTTGTGAATATTCGATTGGAAGCTTATGGTAATATTCCGGTGTAATGAAATATTCGAAATATTCCTGCAATATTTAGGCAATATTATGTGCTATGTGGGTTCCGAATGACGAGGTGTTTCGTTGATCGATGCGCATGCGCAATAATCTCCGTCAAGATTTACGGTGAAGTTTAAGAATTATAGTAAAAGTTGAAGATAGGGGAACCAGTTTGTTCGTTTGTATTAATTCCAAAGTATCGGAATTTCGATTTCTCATGGATTAGCCATTTATAAAGTATTAAAATTTTTTATCCCCACCTCACGATCGGACAACAACTTTTTGCCGTACCTCGCGAGTAGGGTGAATAGTTGTCGTCCGATCAGGAGACGAGGATAATATTTGAATTCTTTACAAATAGGCAAATCCATGAGAAATCTAATTATTCATGCTTCAGTACCAGTATAAATAAAACAATTGTTTTTTTATGTTTCCACTTTTATTATACTTCTTAAAGTTTACCGTAAATCTCGGCAAAAACCATTGCGCATGCGCATCGAACAACAAAACACCTCGTCATTCGGAACGCATCTCTAGGCTTCATGTGGCGTAGTTTCGGCGTAGAATGTTGTAGAAATTTTTCCGCCAGGGGGTGCCAATCTGCTAGGGTATCCATTCAGACGTTGCTATGGAGCTTAAAATCGACGACATCGTCGATGAATTCATAAAAAGCAATAATGTTCGCAGTAGCACATTTGCCCTAACAAAATACAAATCGTAAAAAAATCGTTGTTTTCCTCCCCCCCATTTTTTCAGAGCTCCACACCTGACAAATCGAAAAGCTGCCGCGCCTGGACATCATTACCGATTCATACTTACCTACTAAAATCAATACCACATGAGACGATGTGTATCGTCGCACCTCTTCAACCCATTTTTGGAGGCTCAAAAAGCTGGCGCGGTTCGTTATATCGTAGACTGTAATAAAAGATTTAAAATCATACCGTCACTCGTCTTTATCGAATGCACAAATATACGAGACACTAACCACAAGTATGCTATATTTACCGACGATTATTCCATTAGCGGATCTGTAATAACTCTGCGTTATTGTTCGGAACTTCTCGTGGCCTGCGGTGTCCCATATTTGCAACTGTGAAAAAGTAGTGAAAGCATTCATAATACAGTTATTAAATCAACTAAGAAATCTGGCAAACAGACTTTTTACTATCAGATTACTTTCCAACTCAATCTATCTCTGTCTTTCTATTCCATTCATTTTTTCACAGTCATAGAGTATAGTAATTTAATGGTCAATTACTTTCTAATTATTAATGACAAAATATTGGTTCATAATTTTCATGATATATCAACGCAATCGTAATAGACAAATTTGAATGTGAATTATGGATGAGCGATGTTTTTCGATTAATCGATTAGATACATTCGATTTTTTTGTTGGTCGATTAATCGATTAAATACATTCGATTTTTTTGTTGGTCGATTAATCGATTAAATACATTCGATTTTTTTTGTTGGTCGATTAATCGATTAAATACATTCGATTTTTTTTGTTGGTCGATTAATCGATTAGATACATTCGATTTTTTTTGTTGATCGATTAATCGAATTCCGATTTTTATTAGGCGCCATCGAAGTAGCAAGTTAAGATATTAAATTGTACGAACCTCAATTATGAGCTTTATTTACGCAAACCTTGTAGTAACTTGATAAGCGAAGAAACAACATTATATACAAGCACAGTTAATACAATGTGGCTGTATTTTAGGTTATTTCTGTTAACACACAGGTATCCGAAAGTTCTATCGTGTCATGTGCATGTTTTTTAATTTTAGATATATAATGTTGATATTTTGATAATCATAATACATTTTTTTTCAGGTACACATCTTTGGAATAAATGGGATAGCAAATGTAGAGAATAAAGCATCTACATGTAAAAAAATGTTCAATGAGAAGATAAACCAATTTTTAATCATCATTTTTACATTTATTATGTACCAGATTTTTTTCGATTAATCGATTCCTCAATTGTTCGTAAAGAAAAATCGATGTTTTAAATCGATAGTTTTATCGCAAATCGATTTTTTTTCGTACATCGCCCATTCCTATTGTGAATATCTCGGCGCAAATTCAAATTTTTTACCCCGCCAGAAATAATTCTACCTCATTCTCAAACTCGCCACCAGGGCTGCGCCACAGGCGATAGAATATTAGAGAGGCGTGCACCTCTCTGTTATAGCAACAATATAACTGTCCGACACACGATTGCTCCATTTATCACGCCAGAATTCATCATTCGCACTACATAGCAGCCATTAATAAATTAGCTTCTCTCAAGTTGCGTGTTATATACTTCCACTATTCAGGGGCTACGATTATGCAGTTAAATAATCAAAATACAAGAAGATCCACTTAGCATTTAACAGATAAAATACATGTACACATTCATGTTACCATTTTATCGATTTTTTATTTATCGATTGTTTGTCACTTTTTTTTTAAATTAAAAAAACCACTGACCTTTACTCTCTTTCCATCTACCATCACCGTTTTCATCGAGAAATCGACCCCGATTGTCGTTCCGTGACGTTCGATAAACGTGCCTGATCTGAATCTCTGTACAACACATGTTTTTCCTGTACTGCAGTCACCGATTAATACGATTTTGAATAGATAATCGAAATTATCATCACTGGGAGCTATCAGATCGGTCGGTTCACAACTAGACATTCTTCGTGTAACATGTAAAAAGTTATTCTCAACGGAGATGCGTTATTTTGACGTGCGAGATTAGCGCGATCTATTCCAGGTTTCTCCGTGAGAAGCAGTGAATGCAGAAACCTGCTGATGGAGAAGGGACATGGCTATTATCTCTCCAATGGAGTTACGTGATACCGGGAACGACCATGATGTTAGTTGAGTGAATTTCGGATTTCTATGGAGCTGCGAATACTATTTGATTGCTAGATATTTCGTTGGTGAAGGATAATGTAGATTCACCAATCAAAATCACAGATGCTTCTGCGCTGGACCAGCAGAAGCTATTAAAAAAATTCTATTGGTCTTTCGTTATTTGTTGAGCTAATGCTATTGGTTGACCAACTCTTGCAGGTGTTCAGGTGGTGATTAGAGATGTGAGCGGTAAATATGACCGGTAATTTTACCGTATTTTAACCGTAAAAAAAGGTACGTGACCGCTTTAAAAATTACCGAATTAATAATAAACTCATATGGTCTCATCGTGATTTAAAATCTCACGTTACGGTAATTTGACCAAATTACCGTAACGTGAGAATTTGTTACCGGTAATTTCACAATTATACAGACGAAGTTTATCATTTTTTACGGGAAATTTACCAATAAAATTTGTGACCGGTCAACTTTACGAGCAATTTTCGTGACCATATTTTCACAACACAAAGTTTGTAGAAAAAAAAAATGTCGTTAAAATTCCGTAAAACCACTGTATTCTTACGGTCATTTTACCGAAAATTAAAATACCGGTATTTTCACATCTAGCGGTACAAGTTCTCAGAAGCTATATTTGTTTCCTTAAACTAATGGAAAGACTTCTCCACACTAGAATGATTCAGTGGTTAGAGAGTAATTCACTTCTTTCTTCTTCTCAATTCGGATTTCGTAAATCTAGATCTTGTGCCGACAACTTAGCCATTCTTACCACTGAAATTTACACTGGTTTTATTAAAAACGAATTTACCGCCTCTGCCTTTCTCGACATATCTAGTGCGTTTGACAATGTGGACCCCGGCATTCTTGCCCACGATCTCAAGGACTTGGGTTTTCCTTGGTCGTATTGTAAATTCATCTTCAATTTGGTCTCTTCTAGATCTGTTTTCTTTAACATTGCCGGTGAATATCATGGCCCCTTTGAGTCGGCCAAAGGAGTTCCGCAAGGCTGTATTTTAAGTCCTTTACTGTATATCATCTATACAAACAAACTCGAACGTCACCTAGACCCGGACTGTTCTCTCGTTCAATTTGCGGATGATATAGCCTTGTTCTCTCGCTCACCCAATCCTCAAAGGTGTACTTCTTCAATTCAGCTCAGTCTTAATAACATCTCTATATTTCTGCAAAACAGAGGTCTTTCCATTGAACCTTCCAAATCGAAGTTTCTCATTTTCTCGCGCAAACATTTTGACCCTCTAAGGTTCTCGGTCTCTATAGGCTCTTCCCCCGTTCCTACTTGTTTAGAAGCAAAATTCCTCGGCTTAACCTTGGACTACCGTCTCTCTTGGAAAATGCACATCAATAACTTGATCTCCAAATGCAACAAACTTTTAAATATTATTAAATGCCTTCGCACCACTTGGTGGGGCGCAGACCCATCCTCACTTATCACCATTTACAGAGCTCTTATTCGTAGTTCCATTGAATATGGCGCGTTGGTCCTCCCCATTAAAAAATTTTCTCTTTTCCAAAAACTTGAAATTATTCAACGTAAAGCTTTGAGATTGGCCCTTGGCCTCCGAAACTCTACTCCTAACAACGTTGTTCTTGCCGAAGCTAAAGAACCTATCCTTCGCCATCGTCTTCAACTTCTCTCGAGCAAATACCTTCTTAAGGTTTTCGCCACCTCATGGCATCCTCTCCTCACGTCTCTTCCGCTTCTTATGCACTCTCTTCGCTCTAGTGATCACTACGCTGACCTCTGCGACCTTCCATTGGTAAAAGCGTTTCTTCAGCTATCTTGCCATAGAGAACTCATTGAGCCTTTCTCTTTTCCTCCGGTTTTTTGTATTGTACCTACTGCTCCCTTCCCCGACTCTTCTATTGATATTTCATCTGGCAGGCTTATACAAGCATCTCTAAACCCTAATGCGGAATTTCTTTCTAAGTTTAGTCACATCATTAATTTCTCTACGGTATTTTTCACTGATGGATCTAAGTCGCCTGAGGGTAATCACGTTGGTTTAGCCATCCACAGCCCCTCCCTTCCCTTGTCTCTGAAATTTCGAATTTCTCGTTTCGCCTCGGTTTTTTCAGCGGAAGCACTAGCGATTCATCTCTCATTGGAATATATTATCTCCAAGAACATCGACAACTCTATTATTTTTTCAGACTCGCTTAGTACTCTTCAGGCTCTTCTGGCCCCTATATCCAGAATCTCCTCCCCTATTATCATAGCTGCTCATCAAGCCCTAAGTTCTATCTCCATGGCAAACCTCAACACTAAACTAGTATGGATTCCAGGCCATGCTGGTATCTCAGGCAATGAAGTTGTTGATCGCTTGGCTAAAGCGGCGTTAATAGACGGCTCAGATTACAATCTCTTACTCCCGCCTTCCGAATTCTTTCCAATTGTTCGAGAAAAATGTAGCTCTTCTTCTGATAAATCCCTCAAACGTTACTGTAGCAATTTTTGCAAAGGTGTTAAGTATTTCAATTCTTTTTATTGTCCCTCGCCTAATAAAATGTGGTTCAGCGATCTTCATAAGATAAATAGGAAGTCAATTGTTCTTTTTTGCAGAATGCGATCCGATCATTACAATTTAGCTGCTAGTCTTTTTAGGAAACACATGGTCGATTCTCCAGCCTGCCCCTGTGGATATGAATCCGAAGACCTTAACCATGTCTTTTGGGCCTGCCCTCGTTTCAATGACTACAGACCGGCTCTCATCAAATCTTTGATTTCCTTGAAAATCTTCCCACCTTATAACGTCGAATCCTTTATTGCTTCTCCTTCTGCTCGTATCGTGAATATTTTTTCTACCTATCTCAACAACTGCAAGCTAGAATTCTAATTCTCTTCTCTTCTTACTATTTTAAATTCCCTATGACTTTTGCTACTCTCCGACTTTTCTTTGTCCCTCTTCTCTGGAGGTTCTATCCCTGTAAGGGGAGGGCGACACCGTCGCCCCATTGGAAATATCGGGCGAGGTTGCCGCCCTCCGTCTTTGTTTGTTTCAGATTTCATAGAAGTTAAACGGACCTTCATACTTATTTGTCCATGGCCGTATGGTCAGGCTACTGCAGAGTAGCGACTGGAGCCAGCCCCAACTAAACAACCAACCAACCAGAAGCTATATAAAGTTAGCCATGCAACATTCAATAAAAAAAACTTAGTCTTTTTCTAATCGATTGGTGGTCGAATGTTGGTGACTGTTGGCGTATTTTCAACGTTTGGTGATCAATGGTTTATTGATAATCGTTAAATAAAAAAAAATACCGTCAAGTTAGCCATACATTTTTTTATTTTTTCCAAATCGCTTCAAACTAAGCTTAATCGATGGGAAATCGTTTGGGGGTCACAAATAACATATTTAAAACGTTTGGTGGTCAATGGTTTGATTATAATCGTTAAATTAAAAATATTACCGTCAAGTTAGCCAAACAATTTTTTTTTTTTCGGAATCACTTCGATCTAGGCTTAATCGATAAGAAATCGTTTGGGGGTCACAATAACATATTTGAAACGTTTGGTGGTCACCCTTTTAGTTAAAAAATGCGAAAAATAACAAATAGGGCGTCGGGTGGGAGTTTTAATGTGACGCATGCGTCACTTCGCCATTGCCTCGACGCGGTTTATTCGAATAACTCATATTCGACTAGGGATTTTCAATCGGATGAGGACAATGGAAAAACACGATAACGTATTACACGATACCGTAGTACACGATACCGATAAGTACCGTATTTTTACGGTCATTTTACCGAAAACAATAATACCGCTATTTTCATATCTCTACCGTCAATGACTATCTCTTAATTTTTAACATTTGTCAAAATCTGAGAAAACCATCGATTCACTGATTATATATTAATACCAAGATCGAGTATCATGGTGAATGCCATTTTTAATTAATTAAATGAAACTAAATCAGCACCATTAGCACATTAGGATCATGTAAGTGCGACATCGATAGAGAAAAGTATTCTGTGATGTAAAATTAGAGATTATTATGGTAAATTGACCGTCAATTTCTCAGCGTACAGTCATTTATATACGTTATAGTTTATACAGATGTAAAAATACCGGTATTTTCATTTTCGGTAAAATGACCGTAAAAATACGTTACTTTTACCGTATTTTATCATCATTTTTTTTCTTCACAAACTTTGTGTTGTGAAAATACGGTGACGAAAAATGTTCGTAAATTTAACCGGTTACAAATTTTGTTGGTAACTTTACCATAAAAAATGTTAAACTTCGTCTGTACAGTGAAATTACCGGTAATAATTTTTTTGGCAAAGCGATTTATATACGTTACAGTTTATAAAGATGTAAAAATACCGGTATTTTCATTTTCGGTAAAATGACCGTAAAAATACGGTACTTTTACCGTATTTTATCATCATTTTTTTTCTCCACAAACTTTGTGTTGTGAAAATACGGTGACGGTAAAAATTACGGTACTTTTACCATATTTTATCATCATTTTTTTTCTCCACAAACTTTGTGTTGTGAAAATACGGCGACGAAAAATGTTCGTAAATTTAACCGGTCACAAATTTTGTTGGTAACTTTACCATAAAAAATGTTAAACTTCTGTACAGTGAAATTACCGGTAATAAATTTTTTGCCAAAATTACCGTAAAATTTTTTCATAAATTCACTGTATCTTGACGAGATTTTAATTCACGATGATACCATATGAGATTTTATTACCAATGTGGTAATTTTTAAAGCGGTCACGTACCGTCATTTAACGGTAAAATTACCAGTCATATTCACCGCTTATTAGTCCGCCAAAAATATGTTCCCAACCAATGACAACGCTCGAAGCCTAGTGAATTAACTTATTCACCAAATCGAAATGAAAGAGCGCGCCTTTAGTAACTATCTAGTAATCTATGTGTCCTACACTCTCACGCACTTGTAAACATGGCTGTCGTGTTGAAATATATCGCGCATACCGTCGATGTTTTTTGTAAACAAGTCTGAGTTGCGATTTTTTAATCATATTACATTAGTCGTATCGTCCAAAAATTAGGATCACAGGCCTTAACGTTATTGGCTGTTAATTACATTCAACGTTTCCGATTGCGTTTCGAAAATTCGTGAGGATATCGAAACTTCTGGTGATAACCAATTTGCAACCACTGCAAATTTCTTATTTTTCGTGCAACACTTATTCGCCCGAACGAAAATTCATCAAAAGGTTATAAGAATATTCTTTAATACACTTTTTACTATACCAATCGATTAATTCTTGGAACGAGCGATTAAAAAAAATTATTTTCACTTGTAGGTCATCGATCGACCCACAATGGCTCTGCTTATTTACGCTGTACAGACTGAAACTCTTGTCGAGTCTTCCGTACCCTAAGATTAAGAAATCCAGCGGAACTTGTTGCGTTCGACGGAGGAATTTCAATGAGGAAACTTAGGCAGCGCCAATGCACCTTCGCAACTGGTAAATCTCGATAAAATCTAATAGCGTAAAAATCAAGTATCTTTAAAGTTTGCATATGTCGTTTAATTTCGCTGGAGTTTATGTTTCAGACTGTAAAAAGAGACAACATCGACGACTGTTTTATTCTTGCCGCAATTGCAACAAACAAAACCGCTGCACTGGCTGAAAAAGTGAATTGATAAACGACTTCTGGAATTGCCGCAAGCCAAACTGGAAAAAAAATCTAGCATCGTGGAATTTTCCAGCGAAATTCCATTGGAACTTGCGATTCAAAAACTGTGTTTTTTGGTATTGAAAACTGCTCGACTGGCTCAAAAAGTGAATTGAAAAACGTCTTTTGGAATCGCCGCAAGCCAAACTGGAAAAAAAATCTAGCATCATAATTTTCCATCGAAATTCCATTGAAACTTGCGATACAAAAACTGTTGAGTTTTGGTGTTTTTTGGTATTGAAAACTGCTCGACTGGCTAAAAAAGTGAATTGAAAAACGCCTTTTTGGAATCGCCGCAAGCCAAACTGGAAAAAAATCTAGCATCGTAGAATTTTCCATCGAAATTCCATTGAAACTTGAGATACAAAAACTGTTGAGTTTTGGTTTTTTTTTTGGTATTGAAAACTGCTCGACTGGCTAAAAAAGTGAATTGAAAAACTCCTTTTGGAATCGCCGCAAGCCAAACTGGAAAAAAAATCTAGCATCGTAGAATTTTCCATCGAAATTCCATTGAAACTTGCGATACAAAAACTGTTGAGTTTTGGGTTTTTTGGTAATTGAAAACTGCTCAACTGGCTAAAAAAGTGAATTGAAAAACGCCTTTTTGGAATCGCCGCAAGCCAAACTGGAAAAAAAATCTAGCATCGTAGAATTTTCCATCGAAATTTCATTGAAACTTGCTATACAAAAACTGTTGAGTTTTGATTTTTTTTGGTATTGAAAACTGCTCGACTGGCTAAAAAAGTGAATTGAAAAAAGCCTTTTTGGAATCGCTGCAAGCCAAACTGGAAAAAAAGTCCACCACCGTAGCATTTTGTGTTATAATTCCATCGAAATTCCATTGAAACTTGCGCTACAAAAACTGTTGAATTTTGGTAGAAAAGAAGAGAAGCCATTTGGAATTGGAAGAAAAATTGTCTTTCCTAAACGGACAAAGAATTCAAGCTGCTTAGCATTTTTCATGAGCATCTAATTCCATACAAGTGAACTTCCAAACATATCCACGTTACATCGATAATTGGCAATTTGTGCTGAAAAAAAAAACTTATCATATACAAAAAAGACGATATTGCAAAGCCATAAGAAATCAATGGGAGCAAAAGTGATTGATTCAAGATCAAAAGAATAAAAAAACCGAATAACCACAGAAACTAATACTAGCAAATGCAATGGATACCAGTGACTTTGAGATTGAAATGAAGCATCCACGGTCGATTATTCACCTGGATGTCGATTGTTTCTACGCACAAGTAGAGATGTTGCAACACCCCGAGTTTGCTGGAAAACCTCTGGGTGTTCAGCAAAAAAATATAGTGGTAACGAGTAATTACATAGCTCGTGAATTTGGAATAAAAAAGTGTATGCTTGTGGAAGAAGCGATGCGTCTTTGTCCAGGTTTGATTCTCGTTCGCGGCGAAGATTTGACGAATTATCGTCGAACATCAACGAAAATTTCGGAAATTTTGCTGGAGTTTACGCCACTTGTAGAGAGATTGGGTATGGACGAGAGTTTCGTAGATGTATCAACGATGGTCGATGATTGGAAATCCGTGGCGAAGTCTTTGCCCGAAAGCGACTCGCGTTTAAGTACCGAAGTGCAAGACGAAGAGAATCCCGAGAGATATGGAAAGATTTTCGGTTCTACGGACGAAGAATGTCCGTGCGGTTGTCATTCGCGGCTTCGAACAGCCGCTAAAATCGGCTCGGAGATGCGTGAACGAATTTACAAACAATTGGGTTTAACTTGCAGCGCTGGAATTGGCCACAACAAATTGATAGCCAAATTAGCGGGTTCTCTGCACAAACCCAACGATCAAACTTTGGTTTATCCTTGGGCGGGTGGAGCTTTGCTTTCGAGGATTGGATTGATCACAAAGATACCGGGAATAGGTCCAAAAACTCTGGAGTTACTTACGAGAAATGGTATAAGAAGCGTCGACGATCTTCGAAGAATATCGTTGGAAGAATTGGAGATTAAAATAGGAAGCGAATTGTCGAAAAAACTGAAAGACAACGCGGAAGGTATCGACGATACGATTGTTAAAGCCTCTGGAAAACCTCAATCCATCGGTATAGAGGATGGATTCAACAATGTATCTCTCGTTGCTGAAGTGGAGTCGAGATTAGGCGCACTTTTGAGAAGACTCACGGAATTAGCTAACGAAGACGGCAGAATACCCGTGGCTTTGAGAGTAACGGTCCGAAAGAACGAATGCACCGGCAGATCGAGCAGCAAACGCGAAACAAGACAATGCGCATTGCCACAACATTTGCTACCATCCACCAAATCCGGGCCTTACGATTACGCTAAAATGTTGGCACTTGCGATGAAACTCTTTCATCGCGCTGTTGACGTTACCAGACCTTTTCATTTGACCCTATTAGGCGTTGCATTTACCAAGTTTGAAGAACGAACTTCCGGACGAAGCAGCATTACGTCGTTTTTAAGAAAACAAGTCGCTGTTCAATCGGTTTTGGATATTAGCTCGGAATCCGTTGGCATTTCTGATATCAGCCTTGGCTCACCGATGAGCATCAATCAGGACAGCAACGACGCTCCGCCTGAACCTGAATTACGATCTTTATCGTCTCAAGAATTAAGAGGAGCCAGCAGCAGTGTCGCCACAATCGGCGCTGATCAACACTTTAAGAGAATCGGCGATAATTCGGCGCTTTTGACTTCAGCTGTCGCTACCGATGAGGAAGACGTTGCCAATGAAGTGGAACCTTCGCCGAAGAAAACGAAGCTCGAAGTTTGGCTGAGTGGACGAAGAGAATCACCGAGCAACGAAATGGCCAGTCTTAGACTCGGACCATCGTCTCCGATGCAACTTGCGCAGAGTCAGACGACCAACGATTCCAATGTTCTTAGAACTCTACCTATAGACTTGCCGAGAGACGTTGAAAACTCTTGGCAGAGCACCAAAACAAAACCAAACAATATACTTAAATATTTTATAGCCAACAAGTGACTTGGACTTGTAATTTTTAATAAAAATACAAATACAGATACACCGATCGTTTATCGTAAATACGTATTTCCGCAATCCATGCAATGGAACTGCGCTGAGGACACTATATTATTGATAATATATGGGGCATTCTACATCGATCGGACCACCTTTTATCACGAACGTCGTTGACATTGTTCATTATTATATTAGATAGATATTTTTTTGTGAATTTATGAATTTGTGAATTTATGAAAATTGCTCAAATAATTGCGCTTTAAAGCTTTACACACGTATCTTCTTGGATATAAGTCGTATCGTAAAAAAACGTATATAAAAGTATTTTATTTTGAAGTATACTTTTGTGCAAATTTATTTAAAAAATTCTTCAACCCCTCTGAAGCATTGATTTTTTAATTAATAAACATAAAAATCGATTTTTAAAAAATTTGGATATTTTAATATTTTTTCCGATAAAATATCTAAAATATTACTCATGAAGACGAATATTTTAAGCTTAGGAAAGTGGGACAATCCTATTTTCGAATTTTTATGAGTGTTTAAAAGATAAATAAAAAATGAAAACTCGCTTTAAAAATTGTCCCACTTTAGGAGAAAAAGTTGGTAGTGAGACAATTTTTTTCCGATTTTTTATGAGAGTTTTCATTTTTTATTTATCTTTTAAACTCTCATACAAACTCGAAAAAAAGATTGTCCCACTTCCCATCCAGGCTTAAAATGTTCGTCTTTATGAGTAGTATTTTAGAGATTTTTTCGGAAAAAATAAAAAATATCCAAGTTTTTGAAAAATTGATTTCTATGTTTATTAATTAAAAATCAAAGCTTCGCAGGAGTTAAAGAATTTTTTAAATAAATTATTATAAAAGTACACTTCAAAATGAAAAACTTTTATGCAGGTTTTTTAACGATACGACTTATATCCAAGAAAATACGTGCATTCGAAAGTTTTTAAACGCAATTTTATAGAAATTCACAAATGCGCGAAATACGCAATGAAAATATTGAAAAAAATGGAGCAAGCTCAATTCATTGGGGTGAATGATTTAAAAAATAATCAACTTGACGGTCGTGGTAAAAGGTGGTCCGATTGGTGCATAAAATGGCCCATATATATTTTTTTTTCTAATGGAGATTTAAGCGCTTTCGAAAAGTGGAATCAGTGCTGCGGTTTTTAAAAGCGTTTTCTGCTAAGGTTTTGTTAAACTTCAAGATATTTTATTTTTTTAGACCCTTAAACAATTATGTTTTTTTTTTTTGGTTGACCAAAAGAACAGAAAAGACATTTCTAGATGGTCAATTTGTGGTGTAATTTTTAAAATAAGAATACGTTATAATACATTAAACCTGGAGGTTTGGAAATTAATATTTCTTTGAGTTAACGATAGGTGCTGTAAAAAAAATGGCCTACAATATTATTTGATGCACAAAATTATTATACAGTAACGCTTAAAAAAATGTAGCATTGATTCGACAAATGCGAAGCGTTCCAACTTCCTTAATTCTAAACGGACAATCTTTGTACTCAGTTTTCCATAAGTGGTAAATAACAGTCAATTTGTACTACAGACATAGGAAAAATATCTACGTAAAAATTACCTCTTCTTTTTGTTGTGTATTTGTCAAAAGGATTTATAAGGAATTGGAAAAGTGTATTAGAATTTTATCTTGTATCGTCGATGCTCTTCAGACATTGAAAGACGAAAAAATGTTTAAAACTTTAAGAGAAAAAAAAGAAAAATTTTGACAATATTTCTAGGCAAAAGATGAAACTGTTATCGGGTTGGACGAAAGGAGAGGGAGAAAAAACTCGTGAAAGATTATCAGAGGCAACTTTTTAGTTGAAACTCACATTCCAATGTAAATTCCGTTTTATTAGCGCGAAACATATTTTTTTTTTTTTGATTTTTAACAAAATGTGATAGCGTTTTTTTCTCTCTTTTAATTGTCTCGAGCGTTGATTGTTAAATACAATATTGTTGTGTGAAATTTATGATATACAACATATGTTCGTTATTAAAACGATTTTTATCGAATTTAAATGCGCTAATGTGAATCAGCATCGAACGTCGAATTGTCGTGGTGATTTCGGAGTACAAATTATCACCGGGTGCCTAATCGAAACGAGTTTTATATGTTAGTTTCTAAATCTCTGATAACAGAGCGATAAACAGAGACTTTTATCTTTTAATTATTTTTGTTTGTATTTTTGAAAAAAAATTGAAGAAAGTCCGACCATTCCTCACAACTGAGGTTCATTATTTTTCAAACTCATACGTATCAATAAATAAATGACTATTTTGGTTGATAATAAAAGCATTTTCATTCGTGGAAAAAAATATTAGCCTAGTTGCTTATAATAATTTCGAAATTTTTACACTGCTGTAAATATTTGCAAAACTAATATAAATTTATGCCAAGTTTTTCTTAAACTGCACAGACTAAGTTGTGACTACTGAAGCAATATTTAATTATTTGCGAATTAAACATGACTTTTTTTAAACGAGTTCTACGATTCATATACCGAAAATTAATTTTACATAATACGAGTGTATAAAATTTAAGATTTGCAGTTTTTTTTGTACTAAAACTATATAACATTTTGACTGCCATTCAACGAAAACCTGATAACATTAGAAACGTCGCAGGACAAAATAAAAACACCTATTTTTTCATACATTAGAATCAAAGAAAACTCAAGGATTTTTTTAATTCAGAGAATACATTTTTTTTAATTTCCAGAATTTTGAATTTAAAAAAATGAAGTGTTCCTAATTAAGGTAGTTCTGTCGGTACGCCAGAGTCATAAATCTCAGAGTCTATATGAGATTAAAAAATAATCATACGCATCACTTTGACTGCCTCAATAATAATATAAAAAATAATCGAGAATCCTTCGAAATTGTCGTAATCAAATTAAAACGATTATTTGTAAATAGTTGATATGTTTAGTGCGGATTTGACTTCATTTTTACGATAATTAGGTTAGGAAACGTCATTTGAACCGGTATCGTGCACTTTGACCTTGGTTCAATTAAACATTATTCCGGAGACTTCACCTTTTTTCATGATGCATCAATTCCTGAATGATTTGCGAATCCGTAGTACTTTTTATTTTTTCTCTATCTTTGATCTAAGTATGTTAATTTTCGATTTAAAGATCAATTTTTCCAGCTCTCCCGTAAGCGCCGTGTAAAAAGATCGATTTTCAAGTTTTAATTGTTCATTCAAATACTCGGTAAAAGCCTTCAAGATTTTGTGCAAGTAAAATTGAATAGCTAAATTACAACATGTCAAAAATTCATGCATATGAGTTTGGATTGCCTTCACGACAGAACTACCTTAAATCAAATACATGTCGAAGATTTTCCTATTAGATTTTGCACAAAATTATATTTTTTAAATTATATACAATTGGTATTTTTATAAATTCTGCAACAACAATAAAAAAGTTGCTTCCCGACAAAATCTTGTTAATGGACAAGGAATTTTTTTAATACAGAGTTATTTTTTTTACGCCCTCGGAATTGTTAATTGTACAAAGTATAATTTTGTCAAATTCGTGTAGATTTATTTCGAAACGTTTTTTTTTTTAAATTGAAATTTGCAGAAAATTGTATACACTCTAACATTTTTTTTAAAAAGTCCTGTACGCAATTTCCATTCTCATAAATTCTGTTAAAAAAGAAAGTTTTTTATCGAATTTAAATGCGCTAATGTGACTCAACATCGAACGTCGAATTGTCGTCGTGATTTCGGAGTACAAATTATCACCGGGTGCCTAATCGAAACGAGTTTTATATGTTAGTTTCTAAATCTCTGATAACAGAGCGATAAACAGAGACTTTTATCTTTTAATTATTTTTGTTTGTATTTTTGAAAAAAAATTGAAGAAAGTCCGACCATTCCTCACAACTGAGGTTCATTATTTTTCAAACTCATACGTATCAATAAATAAATGACTATTTTGGTTGATAATAAAAGCATTTTCATTCGTGGAAAAAAATATTAGCCTAGTTGCTTATAATAATTTTGAAATTTTTACACTGCTGTAAATATTTGCAAAACTAATATAAATTTATGCCAAGTTTTTTTCGAAACTGCGCAGACTAATTTGTGATTACTGAAGCAATATTTAATTATTTGCGAATTAAACATGACTTTTTTAAACGAGTTCTACGATTCATATACCGAAAATTAATTTTACATAATACGAGTGTATAAAATTTAAGATTTGCAGTTTTTTTTGTACTAAAACTATATAACATTTTGACTGCCATTCAACGAAAACCTGATAACATTAGAAACGTCGCAGGACAAAATAAAAACACCTATTTTTTTAGTTCAGAGAATACATTTTTTTTAATTTCCAGAATTTTGAATTTAAAAAAATGAAGTGTTCCTAATTAAGGTAGTTCTGTCGGTACGCCGAAGTCATAAATCTCAGAGTCTATATGAGATTAAAAAATAATCATACGCATCACTTAGACTGCCTCAATAATAATATAAAAAATAATCGAGAATCCTTCGAAATTGTCGTAATCAAATTAAAACGATTATTTGTAAATAGTTGATATGTTTAGTGCGGATTTGACTTCATTTTTACGATAATTAGGTTAGGAAACGTCATTTGAACCGGTATCGTGCACTTTGACCTTGGTTCAATTAAACATTATTCCGGAGACTTCACCTTTTTTCATGATGCATCAATTCCTGAATGATTTGCGAATCCGTAGTACTTTTTATTTTTTCTCTATCTTTGATCTAAGTATGTTAATTTTCGATTTAAAGATCAATTTTTCCAGCTCTCCCGTAAGCGCCGTGTAAAAAGATCGATTTTCAAGTTTTAATTGTTCATTCAAATACTCGGTAAAAGCCTTCAAGATTTTGTGCAAGTAAAATTGAATAGCTAAATTACAACATGTCAAAAATTCATGCATATGAGTTTGGATTGCCTTCACGACAGAACTACCTTAAATCAAATACATGTCGAAGATTTTCCTATTAGATTTTGCACAAAATTATATTTTTTAAATTATATACAATTGGTATTTTTATAAATTCTGCAACAACAATAAAAAAGTTGCTTCCCGACAAAATCTTGTTAATGGACAAGGAATTTTTTTAATACAGAGTTATTTTTTTTACGCCCTCGAAATTGTTAATTGGACAAAGTATAATTTTGTCAAATTCGTGTAGATTTATTTGCAATTGTTTTTTTTTTCAATAGAAATTTGTAGAAAATTGTATACACTCTAACATTTTTTTTAAAAAGTCCTGTACGCAATTTCCATTCTCATAAATTCTGTTAAAAAAGAAAGTTGCTTTCGGGTATATCTCTTTAATTAGTACATTGCGCTTATACACCGTATGTCTACTGCCTGTGAGATAGTGAGAGATTTGTGTGGCTTGTATAAATATATTTTTCATCAACATTAATTAGATTGTATAATTATACTTTTGAATAATGCTTAATTCAAAGCTGCATTAAATTGGTAACTCGTTTTGAAATTTCTATTACGAATTTTAATCAGGATTAGATTTACATTGTGGATAGATAAATTTTGCCTGTTTTTACACTGAGAGAAATCGCGAAAGTTTAGGCAATTATTGAGCCATATCTGTAGATTTTTAGTTCATGGAATAATTTGAATAGTTGACTGGTTTATTGGTTAAATTAACTACGTTATCGTTACTGTAAGTAATTCTATAGTTGCCTTAATATAATTTTTTAGTTAATTTGGCAGGACTGTGAACATATAGTGAAATACAACTTTACACTGTTAGAAAAGACTGGAAGTTTTTATGCATAAACTTGACATCGAAATTTAATTTACAATTGTGGTATAAAATTTATGTACTTTTTCAGTAAAATTAAAGCAAATTATTAAAATTTAAGTACTTTTACTGTAAAATTAAAGTAAATTATTAAATGTGCTGTACCATACATTAATTTTTCATTACACTTGTATATTAAATTTAATATAGTAGTTTATGCATAAAAACTTTTAGTAAAAGTACATTAAATTTCAAGTAGATTTTTTTTACAGTGTAGCTATTTTCTTATAGTTAATATAATAATAAAGTTACACTAACTATAAGAAAATAGCTACACTGTAAAAAAAAATCTACTTGAAATTTAATGTACTTTTACTGGAAGTTTTTATGCATAAACTAGTATATTAAATTTAATATACAAGTGTAATAATAAAAAATTATATAACTATATAGTTATGAATAATAGTATTGAATAAAAAATTCCACTCTTAATTATTAATTAATTTACTAGAAGATTACAGTACCGGAGTGGAAGTTTTTATTTTTTTTAACAGTGCAGTTAATAATATATTAAATAAAAACTTCCACTCTGGTACTGTAATTTTCTAGTAAATTAATTATTAATTAATTGGAATTAAGTGGAAGTTAGCTGCACTGTTAAAAAAATTTACTAGAAAATTACAGTACCAGAGTGAACGTTTTTATTCACAATCTGTACCACAAATTTCTTGTCAATCTGTATTAGATATTTAAGGTAACAGTACTGGAAAAGATTTGAGAAATTTGTTAATTTACTGTTACAAAATACTAGTAATTTACATTCTGTATTCTTTTTGCATGTCGTTTATAAATTTCATGCACATGTTTATTATAAAAGCAAAATCTACCTACAATGAAAACAACGTTTTTGAATTTCTGAAATTACAGTCGTGGTTGACTGAAAATTTATTATCCACATTTAATATTTTTGTTCTCAAGATGCATAAAAATTAACATCTAGAAAAATTCCATGATGATGATCTTCTAATTTTTATACAAATATAAAAGTCCTGTATATGAATTTACAAATCGATTAAGGTAGTTCTGTCGCTTCACGCTCACTTCGCATAAGTTTCCGAAAAATGAGAGCGAATTGCAAACACTTCTCGATGATATAAAAATCTGTAAAAAAATCATGCATATTAAAGATGCTGAAGACATTAATTCGGCATAATAATAATTCCAAAATGTTATTAACAAATTGATGAAAAATAAAATTGTTTAACAAATTTTCCGACAGCTTAATTTTTTTGATTCGGTGAAAATGATCTGTTCATTTTTCTGAGTACGTATGAATTTTTTCAAATTTTTTTCTTTGCTTTGAATTTTTCGATTTTTTACATGGAAAAAATCACAAAATTCAAAGCAAAGAAAAAAATTTGAAAAAATTCATACGTATTCAGAAAAATGAACGAATCATTTTCATCGAAACAAAAAAATTAGGTTGTCGGAAGATTTGTTGAACATTTTTATTTTTCATCAATTTGTTAATAACATTTTGGAATTATTATTATGTCGAAATAGTGTCTTAAGTATCTTAAATATGCATGATTTTTTTCAGATTTTTATATCATCAAGAAGTGTTTTCAATTCGCTCTCATTTTTCGGAAACTTATGCGAAGTGAGCGTGAAGCGACAGAACTACCTTAACTAATATTAAGAACTCAACTGAAAGTTTACAATTTTGGTCATGTAATAACGAGATTACTTCAGAAGTTTTGTAATTTTCATAAAAATATTTGAAAATTTAATCTTCATGTCCATAAATTAACACTGATAATGTTAATTTTATAGTGAATGTTATACTAATCATTATTTCATACACCACTTTTGTAAATTTCTCATTACTTGTTACAGTAAATTTACAATCTTTTTTAACAGTCGCATTTATCGCTAAATTTTCAAAACAATATACTTTTTGTTACGATAACTATTATTAACTGTTGCATTGTCTATAAATAATTAGTACAGATGATTTTTTTTTTAATAGCTGAGGTTGTATTTCACTATAAATTAACAGTTACTATCTTTTTGCTTCCTCATAGAGGAAGCTTTGTTTTCATTTTAAAAAAAAATTTCGACACTTTCATGCCAGTATGCTTAGAATTGTCCAAAACGTCGAGAAAAGTGGTTTGTGTGTTCCACATAGAAAAATATATATGTAACATATACGTTAAATATTGGCGCCAAAAAGTTCTATATTCTGCATATGTATGTGCAAAAATATATTCAAAATATATGGGATATATGTATGGAATATATGTAAAATATATTTCATATACGTTTAGCGCCAAAAAGTTCTATACGTCGAATATATCGTGCATATATTTCTATTTCCATGTGGGGTGTCTTGGGCTCCGAAAATTCGATGAACTATTACTCAGTAACCGTTCGAGCGATATGGCTCAAATTTGGCACGCAAGTGGACTAGTTGCCCCGCTTTGAATGTTGAGATTTTTGAAAAAAAAAAATCAGCCATTTTGATTTTATGGTACTTTTAATTTTTTGAAAAAAGGGCGTGGTCACTCTAACTTTCGTAAAAATTGGACGATTTTGCTAAATAGTTGTTTATAAATAAATATACGTTCAATGTTGTTTGGCATTGCATTTGGGCGAAATCGGTAAAGCGGTTCAGATTTTATAGATGTTTGAATTTTTCGAAAAAAATCATTTTTTTTAATAAATCACGTCGAATTTCACCAATTTAACCGAAATGTTTTACAGACGAAAAGGAACATGCAGCTATGCCACGTACCAAATTTGACGATGATCGGTAAAGTGATTAAGATTTTACGACATTTTGAAATTTACAAAAAAAACGATTTTCGCTCTAGCATCAGCAAAAGTTGATAATGCGAGACAAAAGTTTGTACTCAATGGAAATAAGAATGCAAAGTAGAACTTTACACATTGCTTCATATATAATTTTTATTTTTTAAAATTTATAATGACCGCTCGTCCCAAAATAGAATTGCTCATAACTCTCGAACGGCGTGACGAATCGAGATGAAAATTTACACAAAAGAGGAGGATAAACTCCGTTTTCGTTATTTCGATTAAGGTAGTCCTTGCGCATTAAGCTGAGGTCAAATAAGTTTTCGAAAAATGGGAGGGAATTGCAAACACTTTTCGCCAATATAAACAAGGCTGCAAAGTAGAACTTTCCAAATTGCTTCCTCATTATTGTTGGATTTTTACAAAGCTTCCTCTATGAGGAAGCCAAAATAGATTAACATGCTTCCTCATAGAGGTAGATTTCTAAAAATCCAACAATAATGAGGAGGCAATTTGCAAAGTTCTACTTTGCAGCCTTGTTTTCTCTCAGTGTAGTCATCATTATTCAAATTCGAATTTATCCAAAAATAAACGGTGTATAATATACAATATTTACAAGTATGCTTATTTAGGTAACGACTATTTTTACAGCGTTCGTGTATCTATATTAGATTTTATGAAAATTGTTTATAAAAAAAATGTAATGGAGAAAAACAGCGTGATATGAGTAAGCATGTCGTTGAGATGCGGAAAGAAGAAGGACTTTGAAGTGGCGGCTTAAGAGTTGCCTCGTCGACTCGAGATTGTCGCACCAAAGTTTTCATACTTGAAAACTAACGCTCCAAGTAGGAGCGACTGGATCTCGACTTCTTGTCTACATTTGAATAGTTGTCGCACTCTTCAGGGGAAAATGATAGGAAGGTGAATCAACGTCTTTATCAGAGAGAAGGGACGAATAGCGGCGGGAGCGGTACTCAACTTAATCGAAACTTGCCACGAATGCGAACTTTCAGACATCGGATTAACCATGTCGAGACAGTTAAATACCTCTCTTGAAGCTGTTTAGACAAGTTGTCAGGTGTATGAATATCGTACAGCGCCGCGGTGGCTTTATAAAAATTAATCTCGAAAAAAGTTGGTGAAGATATTATAAGGAGTTTAACTTTTTTCTGGGAGAAAAGTCGGTGAAGAAAGAACAAATAAAATTTTATTTATTGAGCCATGCAAGACAAATGTATTATAATAAAATTTACCGAGTACTTCAAGATTAAATATGAGCTATTTTACACAGCCAAAAACCCAAGCGATTCCAATTTTTTTTTTGTAACTTTTTTTGTCACATTGATCAAAGCGAATGGAGCATCTTTTTTTACAATTTTTTTTACAATTTGTAAAAAAATTTTTTACAAATGAAAAAAAAATTTAACGTCAATTGGAAAATTCATATTGACAAAAACAATCAGGGAATATTTTTGTAATTCAACACAGTTTACGATAAAAATATTGCAATTAAAAAAAAATGTATATTTTTTTTACGCCTTTAAACTAAAGAATAATTTTTTTTCCAAATTATGAATCCTCCGATTTTGTTACAAAAAATGTCGAAAATACTACAGTGAATATCCAAGATTTTTAATCCAAGCCCACGATGGAGAAATCATTCCTTCCATTTTTGTTTTCAAGTTTTTATTTTTTATAATAAAAATATAATGCATTATATAAATATTTTTATTTTTATATAATAAAAAAACGAAATAATCAAAATATTCGTTTTTTTTAATTATCCCTCGCTGTCGATTTAGATTTTAAAATTTTAGTGAGAATCTTCGAGTTCATAAGCGGCAATAAGTTATACATACGTTTATATGTCATGAATATACGTTTTTTCTATGCAGGTTAATTTAATTAAAATCGAATATAGACATTAAAAAATTGGGAGGACATCAAATTATGTCGTACACCGTCAAAATATAATTTAATAACGGGCGAACTAGAGTAAAGTACTGAGAAGCAGAAGGATTTATGTAAATAAGGAATTTAAACAAAAAATAAAAAACTTTTTAAAAAAATGGAAGGAATTATTTTTCCATCATGGGCTCAGGTTATAATGTTGGGCATTCAATGTCTTATTTTCGAGATTTTTTGTAACGGAATCGAAAGGGTCTTAATTTGGAAATTTTTCTTTTTATGTTAAAGATGTAAAAAAAAATAATATAATTTTTTTTCAAAATTGGAATATTTTAATAGTAAACTGTGTTCAATCACGAAAATATCACCCTGGTTATTTTCGCCAATATGATTTTTCCAGTTGACGTTAGAATTTTTTTTTCCATCTTTGTAATTTTTAAAAATAAATCGAACAAATTGTATAATGAAATTGTAAAAAAATTAACAGATGCTCCATTCGCTTTGAAAAGATTAGAAATAAATTGAAGACGATCGGGTTTTTGGCTGTGTGAAATACAGTATACATAATTGCACTGTTAGAAAAGATTGGAAGTTTTTATTCATAAACTCGTTATTGAAATTTAATATACAATTGTGGTATAAAATCCATGTACTTTTCCTGTAAAATTAAAGTAAATTATTAAATGTGCTGTACCATACCTTAATTTTACTTTACACTTGTATACTAAATTTAATATACTAGTTTATGAATAAAGACTTCCAGTAAAAGTACACTAAATTTCAAGTAGATTTTTTATACAGTGTTAAAACAATTTCCTAGAAAATTACAGTACCAGAGTGGAAGTTTTTATTCACAACCTGTACCGCAAATTTCTTGTCAATCAAAATCATCAAGTCAAAAAAATCATCAGAGTGGTACGGATCGAGCTTACGGTATTAAAAAAAATTATTCGTGTGGAAGTTTCGAAAAACGGGGGAATTATTTTTTTTTATATCGGTAGCTCGATCCGTACCACTCTGATGATTTTTTTTGCAATATCTACAGTCATGCAAGAACACGTTGTAATTTTATTAGCCAAAAAAAAGTTACTTTTTTTTACCAAAAAAATAATAATGCCCCCGTTTTTCGGACCTTTCACACAAATACATTTTTTAATACCAGAAGATCGATCGATGCCACTCTGGCGATTTTTTTGTGATATCAACAGTCATGTAGCAATACTCTGTAATTTTTTCAGTAAAAAAAAATATCCTTTTTTTAATTAAAAAATAATTCCTCCATTTTTCGGAAAAAAAATCATACTCACAGGAACGTGACAATTATTTGGAATATTCCGCTCGAAAGCTAACAATAAACGACAACTTTTATGTGCAGACATTTCTCCTTCAAATAAATTACTTAAAAAAATTTTTACTAATTAAAATTTATATAAAATTCAATACTTAAATTTAATTTTACCTCAAATATTAAATTAATTTTTATGAAAATTTTATTAAATAGCTTAATTTTTAAGTTAAATTTTACTTTAAAGTAATTTATTCCTCCTTCAAATAAATTACTTAAAAAAATGTTTACTGATTAAAATTTATATAAAATTCAATACTTAAATTTAATTTTACCTCAAATATTGAATTACTTTTTATGAAAATTTTACTTTAAATAATTCATTCTTCCTTCAAATAAATTACTTAAAAAAATTTTTACTAATTAAAATTTATATAAGTAAAGTAACTTCAAAATTCTGAGATATTTGCACTTGAATAAAAAAAGCCATTTTCTGAAAAATTATTTTTTAAAATCTGAAATAATTCACATAGAGTGTCTTTTAGTGGTACATTCATATAATCAATTACAGGGCAAATCGGAGAGGGTCGAAAAAAAAAGTGGCTGAATTGACAGAGAATGCTTCATACAGGACTTTTATATCTGCATAAAAATTATTAGTTCATCATCATGGAATTTTTCAAGACATTAAGGTAGCTATGTGAGTATGCCTGAGTCATAGATACTAGCAACTATCGTCATCGAAGAATAAAATTATTCATTCTTTCTGCATATTCCACAATTAAATTCTAAAATAAAAAAGTTTCATTCAATCATATTACGAAATGGTTTTCACGTGCGTAATTAATTTAATTATGTTATTAAAACTAATTTGACTTGTGTCTTGACTCGTCCGCCATTGGCTCTGTAAGCACACGACACATCGTGGCAACACCGCAATATCGACCGATTGTTCGACCGGCATCGTACGTTACCGACATGAAACGAGGTTAGGTTTGCGAAGTTTGTTTGGCGAATCTGCTCAGTCATGTCGAATTCTCCAAAAGAAAGACACGACGTTAGAGCGGATCGCCGAAAAAGAAACGGCCAATTCATTACGCGTAAAAGAAAAGCGTGGTTCAACAACATTCAAGCAACAAAAAGCCAGATACAATGAAGAATTGACGCAAGTGAAGTTTGATCACCAAATGAAAAATTCAAGAGTATCGATAGGTTAAAAAGTCCGATTTCAGATAATTACGTCGAATTTAGGATGAGAGCGATCATTTTCATTAATTTTCATTGCAGAACACTACCAGTATATACCGACCGATGGTAACTGTCGCGTATATAGCTGATGTGCAACGTTGCCAAACTTCGGCGCCATCTTGAACAGCTGGTAGAGATTGTTTTTGCATGACGCAATTTCTTGCAATTAACTTGCAATAACTCGCTGAAATGTCCGGTGACTACTACTTTTTATGGTCGTATCGGTTACTTTAAGATCTAACGAAAACGTAGAGCTGTTTAGATGTTTTGTATTTCATTTCTGAGATGCTTTTTTCTCTGTTCAAAAGTCAATTTTTTATATTACTCCATATAACGCCATGTATAAAACTCTGTTTCAAAAGTTATTTACTTGATTAGATATCCGGTAACGTATCTCGTAATTCCTCACAAATAAAAGATGAATACTCAGACTACAAGATATAAAAAATTCGGACGTATCTAACGTGTTTGCCGTCGCGTTATAACTACCTTAATGTTCATGCGTCTTGGGAACAAAAATATTGAATGCGAATAATAAATTTTCAGTCAACCACAACTGTAATTTCGGAAATTCAGAACCATTGTTTTCATTGTAGGTAGCTTTTGATTTTATAATAAACATGTGTACGGAATTTACAAACGACATGCGAAGTAAAAAAAAACAGAATGCAAATTCCAAGTATTTTATAACAGTAAATTTACAAAATTTCTCAAATATTTTTCAGTATTGTTATTTTAAATATCTAATACAGATTGACAAGAAATTTGTGGTACAGGTTGTGAATAAAAACTTCCACTCCGGTGCTGTAATTTTCTAGTAAATTTTTTTAACAGTGCAGTAAAGTGGGGCACATTTTATATTTAATGTGATACAAAGCTTAGATTATATAAATATTTGTAGTTGGAAGTTGCGAATACGACAGCTAAAAGGACTCTCATAAAGAAAGTCGAGATTTGATGGTATCTTGTTCGCATTGGCGAATCCAGTCGGCTTTGAAAAAAGTTAAGCCATCGACCGCGGATCGAGTACGATAATCCGATGCTCGTACGTTTTATAGATGCGATTTCGTATGACGTTTCTCGCTCGCTACTTCCGAAACTCTGGCGAATCGGAATGATAGGAATATATAAATATCTCAACGAGATAATATAGTTTGGTGGTGAGTAGAGCGGAACATAAATTCGTGGAAGGAAGAGACTCGTAATCTTCGTCGAGATTCGTCGTCGTCTTCGTCAATAAAATGCAAAGACGGAAAGATAAGCCAGGAGGAGACGAGTCGTTGGATGGACTAGATCCTAACCGAGGATACTTGGATGCCGAGTCCAGCAGCGATGAAGCGGAGGGTCCAAGTAAGATTTACGAGAAAAATATTAAAACCTTTCGACCCGTTAGTCTGTAAGAGGACTTTGTCTTTGTCGTTTTATTCCTTTTTATCATCTTCTTACACTTTTGCTTTCTAACTTTGCTACTTTTATGGCTTTCGCAATGTGCCTTCGTTTGTCAATATATAATTCACAATTATACACTGTTAAAAAAGATTGTACATTTACTATGGCAATAAGTCGTATGAAATTTACAAAACTGGTGTGTAAAATAATGATTAGTACAATATTCACTGTAAAATTAAGAATAGTATAGAGTAAATTTATGTACGTACGGGAAGATTAAATTTACAAATATTTTTATGAAAATTACAAAACTTCGGTAGTAATATATTTATTGCATGATCAGAATTGGAAAATTTCAGTTAAGTTCTTAATATTATTTGACCGATTTGTAAATTCATATGCGGGCCTTTTATATCTGTATAAAAATTACAAGTTCATTTTCCAAGACGTTAATTTTCATGCGTCTTGGGTAGAAATGTGAGCGGTAAATATGACTGGAAATTTTACCGTATTTTTACCGTTAAAAAACGGTACGTGACCGCTTTAAAAATTACCACATTGGTAATAAAATCATATGGTCTTATCGTGATGTAAAATCTCGTCAAGATACGGTGAATTTAGGAGAAAATGTTACGGTAATTTTACCAAAAAATTTGTTGCAGGTAATTTGACAACTATATAGACGAAGTTTACCATTTTTTGCGGTTATTTTACCAACAGAATTTGTAACCAGTCAAATTTACGAGCAATTTTCGTGGCCGTTTTTTCACAACACGAAGTTTGTAGAACAAGGCTGCAAAGTAGAACTGCAAAATAGAATTTGCAAAGTAGAACTTTGCAAATTGCTTCATCGTTATCGTTGGATTTTTACAAATCTACCTCTATGAGGAAGCATGTTAATCTATTTTGACTTCCTCATAGAGGAAGCTTTGTAAAAATGCAACAACAATGAGGAAGCAATTTGCAAAGTTCTACTTTGCAGCCTTTTTTATATTGGTGAAAAGTGTTTGCAATTCCCTCCCATTTTTCGAAAACTTATTTGACCTCAGCTTAATGCGCAAGGACTACCTTAATCGAAATAACGAAAACAGAGTTTATCCTCCTCTTTTGTGTAAATTTTCATCTCGATTCATCACGCCGTTCGAGAGTTATGAGCAATTCAATTTTGAGACAAGCGGTCATTATAAATTAAAAAAATAAAAATTATATATGAAGCAATGTGTAAAGTTCTACTTTGCATTCTTATTTACATTGAGTACAAACTTTTGTCTCGCGTTATCAACTTTTGCTGATGCTAGAGCGAAAATCGTTTTTTTTTGTAAATTTCAAAATGTCGTAAAATCTGAACCACTTTACCGATCATCGTCAAATTTGGTACGTCGCATAGCTGCATGTTCCTTTTCGTCTGTAAAACATTTCAGTTAAATTGGTGAAATTCGACGTGATTTACAAAAAAAAGTGTTTTTTTCGAAAAATTCAAACATCTATAAAATCTGAACCGCTTTACCGATTTTGCTCAAATGCAATGCCAAACAACATTGAACGTATATTTATTTATAAACAATAATTTAGCAAAATCGTCTAATTTTTACGAAAGTTAGAGCGACCACGCCCTTTTTTTTCAAAAAATTAAAAGTACCATAAAATAAAAATGGCTGAAATTTTTCGAAAATTTCAAAACTCCATAAAATCCGAACCATTTTTTCAATTATGGCCAATTTCAATACCAAATAATATTAAATGTATCTGCACTTATGAATAACTATTTAGCGAAATATCGTACATTTTTCGAAAGTTAGAGTATTCGAACTGTTTTTTGAAAAAAAAAAAAATTAAAAAGCTATAAAATCTAAAATTTTCCTTACACTTTGTCAAAAATTGCAACATTCAAAGACAGACTCATGCTTTATTTGTGTGTCAAATTTCAGCTCAATCTTTTGAACGGTTCTTGAGTTATAGGTGATTGAAATTTCAAAACCCTGAACCAAATATCTTGACATGAAAATCCAAAAAAAAAATTGTATGAAAAAAAACCTTCTTCAACGAGGAAATCAAATTATAGCATGAATATATTGCGCAATATATTTTACTATAAAAAGGTTCATTTTACTATTAATGTGCGTGATATCTGCTGACATTGAGGTTTGTTGAAAAATCACACGAGATTTGTGAAAAATCGCAGCATAATATTGAAGAACGCTTAGGCTGAAGGACTACGGTCGATGGCCTGTTGACAATCTAACCTCACGGAAAAAAAAACCCAAGATCTATGTAAATCTCAATCTATTGTACATTGTCAATAAATATTCATTTACTACTACTACTCACACGAGATTAAGGGGCGAAAACCCTTTAGACGCTCGAAAATGAGTCATTTTTTACGAATTTTTAAAAATGTGTTCTAATAATCTTATGATTCTGAAACTTTAACCTTATTTTATTAGATCTTTTAACATTTGAAAGACATTTTTTTTTACAACACAAAATGGCGGCGTTATCCCGCGATTATCCCGAAACTACATTTTCAAAAACTGCTCGTGCTGTAGCTCAAAAAGTTATCGACCGATTTAGCTGAAATTTTGGGAGGTTTCTGTCTATATCATTACCGGAAGGATATACTTAAAGTTTCAAGGATATCGCTTAAATAAATTATTTTTTTGGGGTGAAAATTGTGGAAAAAAATAACCGAAAATTGGAGCATTTCATTCAAAAGTCTATTTAATATTTAATTTTATACTTTTAAAATAATTTTGTAGGTTTATCCTTTTCCTACAATTTTCAGTAAATGAAAAAAAATTTAGTTTTCTGATTCAGATCACTCAAAGAAATACTATAAATGCAGCAGTTTTCGCCGCCGCCGAAAAGAAGCCTGAAAGAAGAATTCATAACGCCGCCATTTTGTGTTGTAAAAAAGAAAAAGTTTTTCAAATATCAAAAGATCTAATAAAATAAGGTTAAAGCTTCAGAATGATAAGATTATTTCAACACCTTAAAAAAAATTCGTACAAAATGACTAATTTTTGCGCGTCTAAAGGATATTCTCGCCTCAAAAAAAACTGCCAAGTAAAAAATGAAAAGCCTTCATTTAATAATAGTTCCCAGTTTGCCACAACTTTTCCGAGTCTACTGCGAAAAATAACGAAAAATTTTTATGAGGCGCGATGTGCGAACTGTTATCATAATGGAAATTGTGTTGTTATTCTATTTTTCTCATTTCACATTAGCCGACAAGCGCGTATAAGCGCGTAGCATCGAAACATCATTTGTCGTTGTTAGGTTATCCCGCGTAGCTTGTAAACTTATGCATTCGCGCGATGGTTCTGCGTCAGTTATCACAGTTGTTATACCGTTCGTTCACTCATTTGTTCGTTTCGTTTGGGAAGCAGCAACTTTAGTTTGACTGTATATGTATAACATCTATATAACCTAACTCTTGTCCTGCGAGCGCTGATTCCGTTACGCAACTTTTCGGTATTAATGCACATCGTTCTCTCTCTCTCTCTTTCTCTCTCGTTTATTCACCATTCTATCCCGGTTTAACAGCTCGGCTTTCATCCCTCACCATTACTACTTTCTACCAGTTGCAACCTATGTATGTACAACTTCTATCTTGTGTCTACAAACCCCTACCGCATTCGGTATATATTTACTCTCTTCTCGAGAGACTGAGAACATCGCGGTAGACCTGCTCGTCGACAATTAACGAGCGAGCTTCATTTGCACGATTCAGCGCCTCTCCTCTGCACTCCATTTCTATAATACGTATGGAGTATTTCACACGACCTGTGTCGCTTTTTCGCCGAGAAAAATTTGTCCCTTCGTTTAAATTTACGGACCAAAAGTTATAATGAAAAAAAAAAAAAAAATTCACTCTAAATGGTCATTTTATCAAGTCTTTTTTGTTCGTTATAAAAATAGATGCAAAGTAGAGCCATGAATTTTGTGCTCATTCTTTTTTCCCGCATAATCACCAATGTGAGGTAGAGTATGTCGATCGAGCTTCGTTCTTTCATAAAGAAAGCTTTGGGGAAATTCATTTTTTGACAATAATAAACATATAAAAAAGGGATGCAAAGTAGAACCTTGCACGTTACTTCCTCATTCTTTTTCACTTTTTACAAAGCCGCCTCTATGAGGAAGTTTCTTTATTTTATTTTTGGCTTCCTCATAGAGACTTTGCGAAAGATGAAAATTATTTACGAAGTTGATGATTTTTTACGTTGTACGAAATTCAGAGCGACACCAATAAATTTAAAAAAAATTAAAAATCACGTAAAATCCGAACCGCTTTACCGATCATCACCAAATTTGATACATAGCAGGGCTGAATGTTACTTTTCCTGTGTAGAAAATTTCAATCGATTAGTTGAAATTTTCCCTGAATTAGAGCAAAATGAAAATTTTTCGAAAAATTCAAAATCTCATAAAAACCGAACCGCTTTACCGATTTGGCCCAAATTCAATACCAAAGGTCGTATCACTTTGTTCAATTTTAATACGAAGTTTCAGTCCGATAGCTAAAAATTCGTTCGAGCTAGAGCATTTACGTACTTTTTTCAAAATTTCAATATTCTTATAAAAATGAAATGCATTAAGCGATTTTTGTAAAATTTATACTAATTTAAGATTAGCCAATACTGTACATGTTGTTTAAATTTTAGCTGATTCGGTCGAATACTTTATAAGTTACAGTTAAAATAAAGTACACACGCACACGCACACGCACACGCACACGCACACGCACACGCACACGCGCACTCGCGCACCCGCACGCGCGCACGCGCACACGCACACGCACACGCACGCACGCACGCGCACACACACACGCGCACACGCACACGCACGCACCCTTTTTTCAAAAAATTCAAAACGCCATAAAATCGAAATTTGTGTATATAATTTGTCAAAAACTGCAACAATTAAAGAGAGGATGTTGCTTCACTTGTGTATCAAATTTCAGCTCGATAGCGAAAACAATTCTTCAGTTATAGGCGATTGAATTTTCGAAGTTGGATCATTCTTAGTATCCTGACATGAAAATCTCGAAATTTCTTTTTTTCCTGAAAACATAGCTTCCTCTATGAGGAAGCAAATAGTCCCTGCGAACTTGGAATTAATTGGTGTCACTTTATAATTACCCATGACAAAATTTTCTCTTAATACAGCGATGAAATTTTTTTTTATAGTAACGACAGATTATTAACTCAATTATTTTATAGATATTATTAGTTTTTTGTTCAGGCAAGCGGTAAAACTGTAAATTGTAAGTACACCGTTTACTACTCAATTTATATATCACTCTTTATCTACCAATAACTCAATGTCTTGTGCTGTAACCTCGAAGCAAATCCCAATTCCACGTGTTCTGTACAAGAGACGATAAATTCAATGAAAATGGCTACAGTTATAGACCGATTGGAGAATACGCGGAGAACACTGCTCGAAGCGTGAAAGATTACGCGGTAAGGCATCGTGGTGATGCGGGTAATGCGACTCAATAGTTGGGTACGCGAGGCTGCAGTGACGATAACGAGGCATCGGAAACTCGGGGGATGAGGAAATACTGTGCTGGGATGATGCAGTGCGGGCGGTATTATCGTTGGCATTACGAGGACAGGATAGTTCGATCTGCGTGTTACTACTGCCGCGTTATATCAACGCTCGGACAATCGAACCTACTCCTATTATCTACTCAAACAACATTTGTATAACAGTTCTCGAAAACCAAAGAGTTTCACGATTTAGTTATCCAGACTAACATATTTTACACAAATATACAGAAAAAGGGCTTGGTTAGAACTACCAAAAACTTAATATTCAATATTACCAAGAAAATCCCTAGCAACTGAAGATGACACATTGATAACACAAAAAATGACAGATCATCTTCAGCCATCTTTGGTAACGACGGAAACGTCGACTAAAACTCCTAGTGATAATATCAAAACAGGAAAATTGGGACAGCAAAATGATGTCCCAAAGAGCTTGCGAGATTGTCATTTTATTCGTGAAATGATTATAAATTGTCGTACAAAATCACGCAAGCTCTGAAGCGGAAAAAAGGGTTTGTCATTTCTGTCATTATTACGACCGTGATCAATATGGCAGAAAATGATTTGTCACTTTCGCCATCATAAAGCCGCGATTAAACCATCATCATTTCTGCTAGGGGCGTTCGTAATGTTGCGTTCGTAGCGTTCGTAAACGTCCGGATCCCACCCCAGGGTCTTTTGTCTTCTTCGATATTAAAGGGTCGGTAAACCCAAGAGGTTTGACCAGTGATGTAAAGCCGAAACGTGAGAGTCATATGACTGTCACAGAACCGTTACATGACGAGTGTTAAAATGACGAACATGGCAATAATGACCAAGATCCGAAAAATAATGTGCGCATGAACACATCGTGACGGAAAAAATTACGAAAGACATCGTGACCGTCATTTTATATCGATAGAGATGCACGTCATGTTGGTCATGTCACATTACGTGAATGAAAATTACGGTTATGTGACATGACGTGAATGAAAATGACGGTTATGTGATATGACGTAACATGACGGTCATTTTTACTTAGAAAAATCCGCAAAATTTAAAATGACGTCATATGACGTCACTTGACCGTCATAATGACGCGTCAGCGACGCAAGTCGAAAATGACGGTCATTTTACATCTCTGGGTTTGACACATTCGCAAGGAAGACTCCTCGTGTGTAGTCGAATTCAAAACAACTTTGCAGTTTTATATACGCTGAGGCTTCAAAACCCTTGCGAGAAACGTTCCGCCCGTTCGCCATCTAGTGGCACAATGCTCCGCTAGATGGCGAAAGATCAAAGCGTTTCTCGCAAGTGACTCGAAGCCTCAGAGTATATAAGACTGCAAAGCTTTTCTGAGTTTGACTAAACAAACTAATGGGATTTTTCCCTAAACTACTAGGCAGATTGGAATGGTTGAGGTCTCATTTTCTTCGTCATGAAAAGATACACCATCCAAATGGAGCAAATGTTAATAAAATGTAATATTTTTTAAGTGACATAATTATTAATAAATAAATTTTATGCTATTTTCTAAATCAGTGATTAACTTTGCTTTCAGAATGAAAAAAAAATTGTTTGCTCCATCTAGCCGGTGTATCTTTTCATGAAGAAGAAAATGAGACGTCAACCATTCCAATCTGCCTAGTAGTTTGATCTGAATCATGCGCAGAATGGAAAACCTAAGAACTTTGCTTAAGATAATATTGAAAAGCATATGCAAGTCAGACGACAGTAAAAAATCCTTTCATCGAGCACCAACAATATTGTGTATTGGGCATTTTTATATGCAATAGGATTTGGGTGATATTGAATTTCCAAAATCTATTTTTTTTACCTGACTTCCTCCCCTTAATAAGTCCAAAACAAGTCTTTTTCTCAGTGAATATTGAGCAAAATTTCTGAGTGGCAAAATTCAATAATTCTTTGATTTCGACTATTTAGAGAAGTCGGAAAATTTTTTTTTTTCGAAGACCTTTTTGTGGGGTAACAAAAGATATCAAATGTATTCAGCTGTCGCATCGAATTTTCTTCAGTATAATGTCAGCTCGTTGATTGATGTGACAAGTAATGAGGAAAATAATTATTTGCGGAATACGGGACTTGCAACGTTCGTGTTGTCTAGTTGAGTTGAGGCTTGCTATCCCGCTCGCTGCCTCTAAAGTGAACTAGCAGTTGCCATAAATGAACAGAATCCACAATACACGCTCGTATAACTTTTAATTGCAGGCGACCAGCGCGGCGAACAGGAACAATTGTACTCGAAAACCAGGCCGATATACGACGACAAGGAACTGGATAAATTGGTGAGTTTAACGAACGTTGGAAAGGGTAACGAAAAAAAAAAGAAAAAAGAAAAAAGAAAAAATACGAACAAGAAAAAAAATCCATACACTACGAATTGGTTTTATTGTGAGGATGTCGGAGATGAGAACCTCGAGGTTTTTCCCGTAGAAACGCATGCCCGCCTATTAAAAGTTTGAGAAACGGATCGTGCGCCAGGAGTTTAAGATTTTACGAGCTATAGCTCCGACTACTGTTTCTTCTTGTTTCGATGAAGGAGAAAGCGGGCGGAAATCGTGCCCACCTTCGATGAGTTTTTTTTTCTTCCTTTTTTTTTCTTTCTTCCTTATTATAATGATTGTCGTGGTATTCTATACAAGTTTCCATTATATAAGACGGCAAAGATGAAAAGTATTTGAATTTTAAAAAATAGCTAGTTCATCTCAATGCACGTGATGGAAGTGAAACTTCTTTGACGGCCTTTGGGTTTTTTTATTACGCTGAGAATTTTAGCGTACACCCTCGTTCGAATGAATTTTTCGTTAGGACAACCAAATGTTTAGTTTCTTCAATAATCGTTAGATTCAGTTATCTAAAATTTATTTGAGGTAACCAAAATATTTGTTTTAAGAAAAAATTTATTTGAACGAGGGTGTAGGCTAAATTAGTAATGATAAATAGTAATATTTGGGTTTTTAGGAAGAGAGAGAATATTCTAAAAAAAAGCTAAAATGTAGAAAGAGTGTATTATATTTTGCATTAAGAAATTCAAGAGAAATCCCCGTAAAGGTTAAATTTTGTGAAATTTTCTTAATTTGCTATATTACATTCTGTTTTATAGTCCTTTTAAAATTCATGGCCATGGAATAAAGTCAGAGCTGCTATATATCCACAGCATTTTAAGCCATTAAGACTGTAATTAATATTGTACGTATTAATTACCCTGGCAAGATGTGTCACCGACTTTTTAACCAGTGTTTTAACCGGTCTCGATTAGACCCTGTTTCACCTAGTTTAACTGATCTTTTAACCAAATTCGTTGTTTTTTAAGCGTTTTTGCTTCTTCACAGAGGAAGCTTTGTTTTCATGAAAACATTTTTTTCCGAGATTTTCATGCCAGTATGCTTAGAATTGTCCAAAACGTCGAGAAAAGTGGTTTAGAAAAATTCGATGAACTATTACTCAGTAACCGTTCGAGCGATATGGCTCAAATTTGGCACGCAAGTGGAGTAGTTGCCCCGCTTTGAATGTTGAGATTTTTGAAGAAAAAAAATCAGCCATTTTGATTTTACGGTACTTTTAATTTTTTTAAAAAAGGGCGTGGTCGCTCTAACTTCCGTAAAAATTAGATGATTTTGCTAAATAGTTGTTTATAAATAAATATACGTCCAATGTTTTTTGGCATTGCATTTGGGCGAAATCGGTAAAGCGGTTCAGATTTTATAGATGTTTGAATTTTTCGAAAAAAATATTTTTTTTTGTAAATCACGTCGAATCTCACCAATTTAACCGAAATGTTTTACAGACGAAAAGGAACATGCAGCTACGCCACGTACCAAATTTGACGATGATCGGTAAAGTGGTTCAGATTTTACGACATTTTGAAAATTACAAAAAAAAAAAACGATTTTCGCTCTAGCATCAGCAAAAGTTGATAATGCGAGACAAAAGTTTGTACTCAATGGAAATAAGAATGTAAAGTAGAACTTTACACATTGTTTCATATATAATTTTTATTTTTTTAAATTTATAATGACCGCTTGTCCCAAAATCGAATTGCTCATAACTCTCGAACGGCGTGACGAATCGAGATGAAAATTTACACAAAAGAGGAGGATAAACTCCGTTTTCGTTATTTCGATTAAGGTAGTCCTTGCGCATTAAGCTGTGGTCAAATAAGTTTTCGAAAAATGGGAGGGAATTGCAAACACTTTTCGCCAATATAAAAACAAGGATGCAAAGTAGAACCTTGCACATTGCTTCCTCATTATTTTTCGCTTTTTACAAAGCTTCCTCTATGAGGAAGCCAAAATTGAATAACATAGGGGAGATTGGGGCAAAACGGGCAGCTCCATTAAAAATCGGGATTGGGGTCAAAACGGGCACCGTCTCAACTTTCGTAAAAATGATTAGTCTCAGTTTTTTACGTTCCTTAGATAGGGAAAGTGCGGAAAATATGTCAAATTGGTGATGAAAAAAAATTGATAATCTTCATCAGATCAGAATTTTTTTAACCATCCGTTCAGAACTTTTTTTCGATACTTTGTTGAGCAAAGAAAAAAAATATAGTCAAATGAATTTTTCAAAAATTTTATAATCAAATTAATTCTTTAAAAAAAAAGTCGGTATATCATAAAGAAATCAATTAGAACGAAATTCTCATTTTATGATTTGGTGCCAATTTTGACCCCGATACTTATATTTAGCCGAGATGCCTGTTTTGCCTCCCTGCCTGTTTTATTGACATCACCAATTATTTTCCGAAATTTTCAAGTAAGAAATGTCAGGAAATTGAAAAAAGTCGTGTTCGAAAAAGTTGAAACGATACCCGTTTTGCCCCCAATTGTCATTTTCAGTCGTGATGCCCGTTTTGCCCCCCTGCCCGTTTTGCCCCATCTCCCCTACTTCCTCATAGAGGTAGCTTTGTAAGAGGCGAAAAATAATGAGGAACCAATGTGCAAGGTTCTACTTTGCATCCTTGTTTAGTGGTGAATTAACCGATTTTAACCGGCATTGTAACCGAATTTTTTAGAAATCAATTTTGTTTGGTGAATTCAACCGATTTTAACTGACAATTTAACCGATCGAAAAGTTTTTAATCGGTTAAAATGTCAGTTAAAGCCGGTGAAACAGGGGGCTAATCGAGACTTATTTTTTCTCGGTTAAAAAGTCGGTTAACTTGGGTTATTTTCGGTTAACACATCGGTGACACAACTTTCCAGGTTTGGGCTAAATTACAAATTAATTTTTTTTCTCTTATTATCAGGTTCAATGTGTCAAAGATTTGACAACCTTGGGTGGATTAGTCGAGGAGGACTGGAATGTTCAATGCTATAACGCCATTCGAGAATTTTTCGAAGACCCAAACCAAATAATTGTTACTATATATTATTACAACGATGTGCTTATCGCTGAGTTAGGATTTCCTACAAAACCGGTCTACGAACTCACGTACTTCGTAAGAGAACCCGGGGACATTTTTTCATCGAATAATTTTCATGATATTGTGACTTTCGGAACGATAAACGAAAATGTCGAGGCTACCATTTTGAAGATGACCAATAATTTATTGGCACCAGCATTTTTCAAAATCGACACGTGGCCGGACAGTATCCTTTTTTCCAGCTGTAGGAAATAAACGTGATGACTGGAATTTCAATTGTCTTAACATTAAAAATGCTCGTAATTAAGTCTGCACTGTTAGAAAAAAAACTGGAAGTTTTTATGCTTAAATTCGTCATCGAAATTTAATATACAATTATGGTATAAAATTCAAGTACTTTTCCAGTAAAATTACAGTAAATTATTGAATGTGCTGTACCATATATTAATTTTACATTATACTTCACTGTAAAAAAAATCTACTTCAAATTTAAGGTAAAAGTATTGGAAGTTTTTATGCATATACTGGTATATTAAATTTAATATACAAGTGTGTATGTAAAATTAATGTATGGTACAACAATTTGAATAATTTACTTTAATTTTACAGTAAAAATATATGAATGTTAATAATTTGCTTTACTTTTACTGCAAAAGTACATTAATTTTTTATCCCAATTGCATATTCCAATTGTAAAAACACTTCCAATTTTTTCGAACAGTGTCGTATATTGAATTTAATATACTAGTTTATGCATAAAAACTTTCAGTAATAGTACATTAAATTTCAAGTAGATTTTTTTTACAGTGTATGTCTTGGCTTCAGCAACAACTTAACAGCAGCCATAAAAGTGGTACATTACGTCCTTGCGACGAAAAGTACTATTTTCAAGGCACACAACAACATTTCATGAATTCAATCATTTCGATCTAATCCACAATTTTCGATGCTTTAGACCACACCGAGAGAAAAAGTTTCATTGATTCACGGAAATCTTTGCCAATTAAATGAAATACTTGAATTTCAATACTATCGTTTCTTTGAATGATCTCCAATTCAATGAAAAGTAGTGACATTGATTCCAAGAAACATTTCTTTAAACCAATGAACCTTTTTCATTGATTTCAAAGATATCGTCTCTGATGCAATGAAACCTTCTTCTTACCAGCTCAAAATTTTGAAACCTATTTTTTCCTGAAGTACGCGGCAGATAAAGCTCAAATTTTGTGAGTATGTAAGGAAGTACGGCAGAAATAGGCTAAGCTTCTGGCTCCTCGAAACTCGAAGCCGTTCGTTCGGGAGAACCGGAAAACAAAAAAGTGAGGTTAGGTGTGAGAGAGAGATCAACGAAAACGTTTCTTTGAACCAATGAAAACGTCTCTTTAAATCAATAAAACTGTTTCTTTGTTATATGCTCACTAAGTAAATCTTTATTTACAGGCAATGAAATGTTCTCTTTGAAATTCAAATGCACTATTTCCTTGGAATCAAAGAAATCTTTCGTTGAAATCAATGAAAAAAAAAACAATCCACCCATTTATTTGGCGTCAATGAAATCTTTTCTCTCGGTGCATTTTCAGTATGATGAAACGAAGAACTCAAATTTTTTATCCATCAAAATTGTTTGCAGATGTTTTTGACAAGTTATGCTTCATTAGGATTTGTATTGGTGTGTCAAAGCGTAACTTGCTAGGAAAATCGAGCCTCGATGAAGTGCCAGACGGTATTTGTAGCTTGAGCCACAATCCTATTAGTGAAGTAGGATGGGAGGATTGAACGACGAAATTCCGGAGGGATAGAGCTTAGACTATGGGAAACAGAGGCTGTGGGAATAGATGAAAGCAGAACTAAAGAGAAGACAAGGTGGAGAACCATTATCGGCGCCGAGTTATATTACCATAATTTTCAGCTAAATGCATCGTACAATATTTCTCGCGCTCGTTTAACTCGAAGCGTCAATATTTGTCGAAGGAAGCAATATCGCGAGCCGACGATCACTTTCGTTCTCCTTCAATGCGTTTATTCCACTTTAATATACTTCAACGTGATTTTGAAGCCTTATAGTAAATAAACGTTATATCGTACACGAAGCTTCATAAAAATCTCCCTTTCCAGTTGTCTGAAAATGTTCGTCAAATGTAAAACCATTGATAGAACTGAACCCATAAAAGTCATGAAAACGAAATTGCAAAGCCGTTTTAAGGTATTAGTGCAACCTTAAATCTACAACAAGTTCAAGTACTAAAAAAAAAACATTTCACTTATGAAACGATTTATTTCTTTTTGATAACTCATAGAGGAAGTTTTGTTTTTGTGAAAAAAAAAACAAAAAAATCCTGGATTTTCATGTTTGATTACTCAGAATGGTGTAAAACATCGAAAAAGTGTGTGTGGCAGGCTTGAAAAATTCAAACCGCTGTAGCTCAAGAACGGCTTTAACAATCAAGCTGTCAATTGGTACACTGGTAGAGCAGCAACGCTTTTTCCTATGTACAAATTTACGAAAAAATTGAAACATATTTTCAGATTTTATAAGGCTTTGAATTTTCCGAAAAATGTCTGTGTGTTCTCTAGCTGTCGAAATTTTTGAGCTAGTAAGCTAATTAGTTTTTGGCAAATTAAGTAATAAACAATGATGGTCGGTGTTGAATTTGAGCGAAGTCCATAAAGCGGTTCAGACTATAGAATTGTTAATTTCCGAAAAATTGATGTTTTCGTTTTAATTCAAGTTAACTTCGACCAACCCTGCTCAAATCTTCTACAAGGACGAATTAATATCCATCTGGTAGTAGACATCGAATTTGGTGATGATCGGTAAAGAGGTTCGAATTTTATAAGATTTTGAACTTTCGAAAAATTGACGTTGTTGTTATAATTTAAGTCAACTTCGACGAAAAATTTCCTAGATTTTTTGGAAAATTTTCCTAGATTATTATAGAAAAATTTCCTAGATTTTGTTTGGAAATTTTTCTAGATTATTATAGAAAAATTTCCTAGATTTTTTGGGAAAATTTCCAAGATTATTATAGAAAAATATCCACGACTTATATAGAAAAATTTCCTAGATTTATTGGGAAAATTTCCAAGATTATTATAGAAAAATTTCTTAGATTTTTTTGGAAAATTTCCAAGATTATTATAGAAAAATTTCCTAGATTTTTTGGAAAATTTCCAAGATTATTATAGAAAAAATTCCTAGATTTTTTTGGAAAATTTCCAAGATTAGTATAGAAAAATTTCCAAGACTAATATAGAAAAATTTCCAAGATAATTATAGAAAAATTTCCTAGATTTTTTTGGAAAATTTCCAAGATTATTATAGAAAAATTTCCAAGACTAATATAGAAAAAATTCCTAGATTTTTTTGGAAAATTTCCAAGATTAGTATAGAAAAATTTCCAAGACTAATATAGAAAAATTTCCCAGATTTTTTTGGAAAATTTCCAAGATTATTATAGAAAGATTTCCTAGTTTTTTTTGGAAAATTTCCAAGATTATTATAGAAAAATTTCCTAGATTTTTTTGGAAAATTTCCTAGATTATTATAGAAAAATTTCCTAGATTTTTTGGGAATGTTTCCTGGATTTTTTGGAAAATTTCCGAGATTTTTATGGAAAAATTTCCTAGATTTTTATGGAAAAATTTCCTAGATTTTTATGGAAAAATTTCCAAGATTTTTTTGTTAATATGTTAGTAAATTTAAAAAATGTATCAATCTAAAAATGCTGGTCTCTTGAATGAGAATTCTGCCATCCCCATAAAAAGTATGATAATCTCCTAACTATCACGCCAGAGGCTTTGATTTTTGCCCAAAACGAAGGTCTTCCGCAGGCTCTGGTGACGTGAATCGTATCTTAAAATGACCGGAAGAATCTTTTCTGTACGAAAACGCTGGACTTAAGAGTGAAAATTCATTTTTTCCTAAAAAAAAGTATCAAGATTTCATAACCGTCATTTGAGAGGTTATGGCTTTTTCCAAAAATGAAAGCCATTCGCAGGTTCCGATGACTTAAAACTGGTTTTAAAATTAGCTGAAAAATTTAATCTATCAGAAAAAGTTCTGCTAGAAAGTGAGAATTTCTTCCTTCCTGGTGAAATAAATTAAAAACCTCATCGGCAACTGTGGGCGCTGGCCGCTCGGAAACTGTTGCAACTTTGAAACGTTTCAAACTTCACTGTCGTATATTTCCAACTTCCTCCTGGGCCCCAAAAATGTATTTTCGAAAAAAATCTTTGAAAATTTCATTGTATATTAAATATTAAACAATTTCGTGATGAAAATCTTCACAACTGCTTTTATCACTAAAACCCTTAACCAATTCGATGCGAAAATACAACATGTGTCAAGGCTGATTTCTGCGCTAGCTTACACACATTCCTGGCGGACTTAACGGACCTTAGGTACAAAATGCTGGGCTTAACTGTGATATATCTGCCGCTTGAGGGAGCCGATTTGAGCGTAGCGGAAGCGAGCGCCGATAAGGAGCTACTAAAGCGACTCGAGGGAATAGTCGTACATTGGACGAGGCAAATCAGGTTGGCGCTGAGCGACCAGGACCAATCAACTCCTCACCAACTCCTTTTCGTTACTGACGAGTACGCCTTTTGGATTTATCGATGTAAGTTATGCACTCTTCCTCTCCATTTTCTTCCTTCTATATTTCATTACACTTGTCGTTATGTGAATAACAATAATTAGGTCAAAATCGAGTCTTTAAAAATAAAATGAGTATTAGGGTTGAATTTCTGGTCACATGTTCAATTAAACTCAAGTCCAATTATAAGTTGTACTATTTTATAAAAATAATATTTAAATGCCGCGAAATAATGACTATCGAGCCAATTATACGATGAATATTCATAACATTAAATAACAAATTCACATTGTCTACTTTTTTGTCCTCTTAGAAGATTAATTTCAGATAACCAATAAATAATAACGATGATTCTAAGAAATGCTATTTAAATAAATGAGTTTAAGGAGAAAGTAGCTTAGAAGCAACTATATCTGACGAGTCGAAGAAGTTACGAGGGAGAGTGACACGTACGAGTTCTGGGAGTCGTAAAACTGAGAGAATCGTTAACTGTAAATTAAGACGCGAATCCCAGGACAGGAGGTGGCACAGGATGAGGGGGGTAATCTAATCGATCGTCGAGATATCTGGGGGTCACGATCTCTTGGTCTGATCGACCGGGTGGGATCTAGACGACAGCGGTTTCTCGCTCGGTTTCAGTGAAATCGGGTTAATGGCTCTGGTTGCTGACGTCTACTGGGGGGGCCGCGATTCAAATCACAGTTTGCGATGCAGAGAGACAGAGAGACAGAGAGAACAGAGAGTAAGCTCAGCCTCTCGGGGCGCCAGATACTGTGTACCAACTGTATGCTCGGTATCTGTAGGATTGCCAGGGGAATGAAGATGCTCGGCAGACGGAATGATCTCTGTTTACTTATCTATGTTGACCGGAATCTCAATGTGTGTAAGATAAATTACACAATACATACATGAACGTATGATCTACCTGATATGTTGGGTTTCTATTCGGTATTTAGCTTTCGATCAAAATGTTATGATGTCTAATGCCTTTTTGGGATTCATGATGTACAGGAAACAACGAACGCAGCCATTGGAACACTTTTGGGATTCACGAGGACCTATGAGGATAGAATATTTCAGTATTCAAGACTAAAATTGCTTTGGCCATGTACTTCCTAGCATGACGCATTAATAACACCAAAAATGACAGATCATTTTTGGTGTTATTTTTTTTCAACGGAGTTTTTTTTTTGTTCAGAGTTTGCATGTCATTGATTCCCAATGATGATGTCAAAATGGCAGCAAAATGATGACCCAAGGAGCTTGCGAGATTGTCATTTTATTCGTGAAATGATTATAAATTGTCGTCAAAAATCGCAAGCTGAACAAAACAAAAATGCTTCCGTCCCTTGTAGAAATCCGTCTGGACATCCCAGTTTGAAAATCGATCCTAGTCGGGATTGGCTAGGGTTTCCATACATGGGTTATCCAACTTGGAATCCGAATAGATCCCAAATAGATTTCCGGTTACGCACTCGATGACAGTTTATCATCGATTAGGATTTGCTGGGGTTACCCTAAGAGAACCGTCCTATTTAGAATCGGGATGGATTCCGGATTCGGGACCCAATTCTGAACGACGAGCTGTATTACCGTGCATCGGGATTTGTTAGGGTTACCCTAAGAGGGGTTCTACTTGGATTCTGAATAGAATCCGGATCGTCTTCCCGTTACTCAACGATTTGTCCGGAACTAATTTCACTTCACCCTTTATGCAGTAAAATGTTGTAGAATAAACGTACGAAAAACTTTTCCTTAACTCGCGTGATTTCGACAGGATTCCAGCTGGAATCAGCTTGGTATTCCCATCTTTCGACACGGATCCAGGTGGATCCAGGCTAGTATGCCCATCTAACGGCTGGAATCCAGTCAGCCATCGGATCGGATCCCAGTTCGAGATCCCGATCGGAATCCAGTTTCCGCGCGTTACATTCCATGTCTGGAATCCGATCCGATAACCGACTGGAATCCGACCGGAAGATGGGAATACCAGGCAGGACCCAGCTGGATCCCTGCCGAAATTTCTGCATGGGATTCAACACGGCAGAAAATGATTTGTCATTTTTGCCATCATAAAGCCGTGATTAAATTTCTGTTAGGGCTTTCATTATCGTTTGCTAGTCCTGTCATTTTATCAGTGGTTGTTGCGACGACAAGGAACGTTATAGACGAGCTGGAAAATGCATGGTATAAAGTCACAGAGCGCCGATGGACCCTCGAGCTAAATTCCGTTGGTTATTTCGCTTCTTCGCGATGATGCTATTTCGCCAGTTATGCGTAAGAGAGGGCGGTAGAGGAGAGACCAGCGAGATAGCTCGCTGAAGAGTGGGGAACGTCAAGGGAACGTTGCAGAGGCAGAAGGAAAGTGGTGAAAGGTTGGGGCCGGGGTCGAGGGTTAGAAGGGAAGGCAGAGGTAGAACCGAAACAGGCAACCAGCCAGCCAGCCAGGCTCGAGCTTGCGAGACTCGGTTCCCCAAAACCAAAAGTCTCGCATAGACCGGATTGCCGCGCACCATGCACCAGGAATTTAACTCGTAAAACTGACAAAGTACATGCACTACCACTAGCCGGACACGGGCACAACAGCCGAGTCGAGCACAGTGAGAAATTTGTGTAATACGCTTTTCTCTTCATACACTCGGGCTCATTTCCTCTCCGCTGGGATCTAATTCTTTCCTCTTCAACATTCTCGACTTCGGATATGTCACCTACACTGCAAATTTCCCGACATTTACACTAGATTACACACTCCATACGGCGTATTTTTTAATTATCATCACTGGCGACGTTTTGTCTTTTTTCTCCACATTTCGTAAAAATCTACATAAATATTTTAAAAACGTATTAATCATTAGGAGGAAACGTCATAATTACTTTAAGGCTTTTTACGTATCAACCTTAACGGACAAGACCTTGTGATATCCTAAAAAATAACTATTTCTGTAATGTAGAAAATATTTTATCTCGACAGCTAAAAGATTGAACATTTTACGAATTTTTGTTTGTTTGTTTTTTCAGTAGTTTTTATATCTGGGAAAGTATTACTGATAGAGAGACAATGACTGATTGGGAAAAAAAAACTTTTTTTTTTCTAGACGAAAATCTGTGCGGCTTGAGTTATCAAATACAAAGTCCAGTCGTGCAACACATTGTGAATATTCTGACTGGGATTGAGTCCACTTATGTTCGTCAATTTGTCATGCTGATCGACGAAATCGATCATGGAATGAAGGAGGCCAAGTCGAACATTGAATTTCTTCAACTTCTGCAAAAGCCCTGCATCGATTTGAATAGTGCTCCGACGCCTGGAGCAATCGCTGAACACATTCCAACGATTCTTCACCTCTTTCGCGTAGTCTGGCTCAATTCAACGTACTTCAATAATCCAGAGAAGATGAGAAGCCTTTTCGCAGCTCTCAACAATCAGATAATCGTCCTTTGTCAAAGTTTCATCGACTTGAAGAACGTTTTTGCCGGCAATGCTCGAAGTGGTATGCATTTGTTTGCCAAATGTATTGCAGCGTGCAAGAATTACCAAGAATTGTATAACAAGGTTTGCTATATTATGTAACAAGGTTTTTGGAATCAGAAATGGACAAAAGTCACTTTTTTTAAAATCGCAGTAAAAAATGTTTGAAACGCGTATTTTGTGTGGTGGAATATGCGATTTGAGAATGATAGTGAAGGTTCAAATTCGATATCTTGAAGAGAAAAAAATTAGAGTTAGATTGTCAGACTGGAATTCGGATCTGTGAATTTTGGAATCAGAATTGAACAAAAATCACTTTTTTTTAAATCTCAGTAAAAAATGTTAAAAACGGGTGTTTTCTGTGGTGGAACATGCGACTTTAAAATGATAGTGAAGGTTCAAATTCAATATCTTGAAGAGAAAAAAATTAGAGTTAGATTGTCAGACCGGAATTCGGATCTGTGAATTTTGGAATCAGAAATGGACAAAAATCACTTTTTTACATCTCAGTAAAAAATGTTAAAAACGGGTGTTTCCTGTGGTGGAATCTGCGACTTGAGAACGATAGTGAAGGTTCAAATTCGATATCTTGAAGAGAAAAAAATTAGAGTTAGATTGTCAGACTGGAATTCGGATCTGTGAATTTTGGAATCAGAAATGAACAAGAATCACTTTGTTTTAAATCTCAGTAAAAAATGTTAAAAACGGGTGTTTTCCGTGGTGGAATATGCGACTTGAGAATGATAGTGAAGGTTCAAATTCGATATCTTGAAGAGAAAAAAATTAGAGTTAGATTTTCAGATCGGAAGTCGGATCTGTGAATTTTGGAATCAGAAATGGACAAAAATCACTTTTTTACATCTCAGTAAAAAATGTTAAAAACGGGTGTTTTCTGTGGTGGAACATGCGACTTTAAAATGATAGTGAAGGTTCAAATTCAATATCTTGAAGAGAAAAAAATTAGAGTTAGATTGTCAGACTGGAATTCGGATCTGTGAATTTTGGAATCAGAAATGAACAAGAATCACTTTGTTTTAAATCTCAGTAAAAAATGTTAAAAACGGGTGTTTTCCGTGGTGGAATATGCGACTTGAGAATGATAGTGAAGGTTCAAATTCGATATCTTGAAGAGAAAAAAATTAGAGTTAGATTTTCAGATCGGAAGTCGGATCTGTGAATTTTGGAATCAGAAATGGACAAAAATCACTTTTTTACATCTCAGTAAAAAATGTTAAAAACGGGTGTTTTCTGTGGTGGAACATGCGACTTTAAAATGATAGTGAAGGTTCAAATTCAATATCTTGAAGAGAAAAAAATTAGAGTTAGATTGTCAGACCGGAATTCGGATCTGTGAATTTTGTAATCAGAAACGGACCAAAATCACTTTTTCACCATACCTGCGCGGAAAGTTCGACTTCCCGTCCTACGGGCTTTACGTAATTCGAACTTTCCGCTGCAGATATGGTGAAAAATAGTATACTCCACTGGGGAGTGAAAGTAGACTATCCCCAACCGCGTGTAATCTTACACGCGGTTGGACATAGTCTACTTTCCCTCCCTAGTGGCGTAATATACTCTTTTTTACATCTCAGTAAAAAAATGTTAAAAATGGGTGTTTTCTGTGGTGGAATATGCGACTTGAGAATGATAGTGAAGGTTAAAATTCGATATCTTGAAGAGAAGAAAATTAGTTTTGGATTTTTCGACCGGAAGTCGGATCTGTGGATTTTGTAATCAGAAATGGACAAAAATCATTTCTTTTTTACATCACAGTAAAAAATGTTAAAAACGGGTGTTTTCTGTGGTGGAATATGCGACTTGAGAACAATAGTGAAGGTTAAAATTCGATATCTTGAAGAGAAACAAAATAACATGTGGATTTTCCGACCGGAAGTCTGATCTGTGAATTTTGAAATCAGAAACGGACAAAAGTCACTTTTTTTAAAAATCTCAGTAAAAATGTTTGAAACATGTATTTTCTGTGGTAGAATATGCCACTAGAGAACGATAGTGAAGGTTAAAATTCGATATCTAGAAGAGAAACAAAATAAGATTTGGATTTTCCGACCGGAAGTCGGATCTGCGAATTTTGGAATCAGAAACGGACAAAAGTAAATTTTTTAAAAATTACAGTAAAAAATGTTTTCGACAGGTGTTTTCCGTAGTAAAATATGCGACTTGAGAATGATAGTGAAAATGAAACTTCGATATCTTTTGTACAAGAGCCACAACCTTAATTTAGACCTTAAGTAAATAAAACATTTATCAAAATGCTTTCTCATCGAGGTGGTTTTGAGAAGACCGAAAAATGATGCAGAAACATATAACGAGGTTCCACTTTATAGGCTCGTGTACATAACGCTTAGAACTAAACTATAGTTTAGAGTGGAAAATGTACGATTTGATGAAGTTTGAAAAGGTCCGGGACTATTCAGCGTTCGAGCGGATTGTGTTGTATAATACCACTAGAAAGCTTTTGAAGTTAGGTCGTCAATGAGTAATTGGATTGCAGCATTTGCTTTGAATTCCCTTCCGTAATCTTACTCCAAAAGAGCTATTAATTAATTCCCAAAGCAAACTAAATATTCCATAACATTATTATTTTCGTAGAATTTATAGTAATTTAACTTTGAAAATACTATTTTTAATACTTTTTTTTCATTCAATTAGTGAGCGTTCTTGCACTGTTAGAAATTTTTGTATGAAAATTAATATAAAGTATTGAAAGTTTTTTTGCAGATACGCATCTATTAAATTTAATATACAAATATTAATTAACAGACAAAAACAATGTTGTAAAATTAATATACAGTATACTAAATACTTCATAAATGTTGTGTTTATAATATAATTATTAGAATTTTACAATATATTTGTACCTTAAATAAAATGTAATCAGAGTTGTAAATTCCCATTAATTCATGAGATATAGTTTACAGTACAATTTGTTTTGTAATTATGAATTCATAATAATAATATATAGTGATTATAAAATAGAGTGTAAACATTTGAATAGCTGAAAAAAATACCAATTTTCGCTTTAATATTGCAAGAAATAGTGGAAAAAGTGGAAGAAATACGTAATGTATTACTTATTTTTTTCCATTTTTTCAAAAGGATTAACGTGAATTTTGATTGAAAAATAATAATTTTTGCAGCCATTCCAAAGTTTAATCATCGTATTACAATCGCTACATGTTATTATTATAAAATCATGATTATAGAGCTGATCGTATCATCATCATTATTTCTATAAGTATTAGGCATTTACAACTCTGAATGTAATATACCTTCATTTCATTAATTTAATTAATAGATATTAAATTAATCAAATGAAATTTAATATACCGTATCTACAAAAGAACTTCCAATACATATATATATTAATTTTCAAAATATTTTTAACAGCGTGGTGATTATGCACCGGAATTGTGAAAAATAAACTTCGAAATAAATTCATAAGAGAATCGCTTTGCACCTCGTTCTATTTCTGTACTGCCTTGAACCGTTATTATTAATGCATAATATTCCCGCGTGTTAAATTAAAACTAGTTATAAAGGAGGGCTTTCGAGGGCGGTTGGCTCAGTGCAACCGTATGGGCGTTCCAGAGATGTGCTCAATTTTCCGTTCTCACGGCCGTATCACCGACGGTTTCTCCGCGCTCGCCGCGTATCGGTATCCGAGAACTCTCAAATCCCCCACGGCTTTGGTAGCACACTCCCCAACCCCAGCAAGACGTCGATTAACGCTCGGCTTCGGTGAGCTTGCGCTCCGGAAATGCGGGTATCAACGCAGTGCACCCGCACCCATCTCCATCCCCGACAACTATTCCAACCCCTCGACCCACTCAGACGGTGGTTCTCTCTACATGTCCCTACCAATCTCGCGGATTTTGTCGCAGACACGAGACACTTGCTGTTCAGAGACATTACAGTATCTATTCTTAAGGTAGTTACGGGATATTGCGAGAGTCACTGAATCCTTTGATTTTTATTTCGAGTTCTATTGAAGGTATCTGTGGGGTCGTTAGTGTTGAAGGTATTAGGGAAGAATGAGTGTTGTAATATTGAAGTTAACTTTGAGCCGCTTAAGGAGTTTCGAACGTTTTACACTAGTCAACGGAGAGCTAAAATTTTGTAATTTATTCATTCAAGTTTTTAGTATTAAATTACAATAGTTGAGGACGATTTGTAATAAAGCATGTAGACTTAATGCATTGAAAAATTTATCGTTTAATAATTATAACCTGTTGAAGGGATTAGGGAAGAATGAGTGTGTAATGTGGAAGTTAACTTTAAACCGCTTAAGGAGATTCGAGCGTTTCACACTAGTCAAAGGAGTGCTAAAATGTTGTAATCTATTCATTAAATCAGAACCGACTAAAAATGACTTTTTTAAAAATCATCGTAAAAAGGCATGTAACGGGTACTTTTTGAAGTACAATATGCGACTTGAGAACGATAGTGAAGGCCAAAATATGATATCTTGAAGAAGAAAAAAATTTAGGTTCTTTGGGTAGGATTTTCCGACCAAAAGTCGGATCTGCGAATTCTGAAATCAGAACCGACCAAAAGTGACTTTTTCAAAAATCATCGTAAAAAGGCATGTAACGGGTACTTTTCGAGGTACAATATGCGACTTGAGAACAATAGTGAAGGCCAAAATTTGATATCTTGAAGAAGAAAAAAATTTAGGTTCTTTAGGTTGGATTGTCCGACCAAAAGTCGGATCTGCGAATTCTGAAATCAGAACCGTCCAAAGGTGACTTTTTCAAAAATCATCGTAAAAAGGCATGTAACGGGTACTTTTCGAGGTACAATATGCGACTTGAGAACGATAGTGAAGGCCAAAATTTGATATCTTGAAGAAGAAAAAAATTTAGGTTCTTTAGGTTGGATTTTCCGACGAAAAGTCGGATCTGCGAATTCTGAAATCAGAACCGACCAAAAGTGACTTTTTCAAAAATCATCGTAAAAAGGCATGTAACGGGTACTTTTCGGGGTACAATATGCGACTTGAGAACGATAGTGAAGGCCAAAATTTGATATCTTGAAGAAGAAAAAAATTTAGGTTCTTTAGGTTGGATTTTCCGACCAAAAGTCGGATCTGCGAATTCTGAAATCAGAACCGACCAAAAGTGACTTTTTCAAAAATCATCGTAAAAAGGCATGTAACGGGTACTTTTCGAGGTACAATATGCGACTTGAGAACAATAGTGAAGGCCAAAATTTGATATCTTGAAGAAGAAAAAAATTTAGGTTCTTTAGGTTGGATTGTCCGACCAAAAGTCGGATCTGCGAATTCTGAAATCAGAACCGTCCAAAGGTGACTTTTTCAAAAATCATCGTAAAAAGGCATGTAACGGGTACTTTTCGAGGTACAATATGCGACTTGAGAACGATAGTGAAGGCCAAAATTTGATATCTTGAAGAAGAAAAAAATTTAGGTTCTTTAGGTTGGATTTTCCGACCAAAAGTCGGATCTGCGAATTCTGAAATCAGAACCGACCAAAAGTGACTTTTTCAAAAATCATCGTAAAAAGGCATGTAACGGGTACTTTTCGAGGTACAATATGCGACTTGAGAACGATAGTGAAGGCCAAAATTTGATATCTTGAAGAAGAAAAAAATGTAGGTTCTTTAGGTTGGATTTTCCGACCAAAAGTCGGATCTGCGAATTCTGAAATCAGAACCGACCAAAAGTGACTTTTTCAAAATTCATCGTAAAAAGGCATGTAACGGGTACTTTTCGAGGTACAATATGCGACTTGAGAACGATAGTGAAGGCCAAAATTTGATATCTTGAAGAAGAAAAAAATTTAGGTTCTTTAGGTTGGATTTTCCGACCAAAAGTCGGATCTGCGAATTCTGAAATCAGAACCGACCAAAAGTGACTTTTTCAAAAATCATCGTAAAAAGGCATGTAACGGGTACTTTTCGAGGTACAATATGCGACTTGAGAACAATAGTGAAGGCCAAAATTTGATATCTTGAAGAAGAAAAAAATTTAGGTTCTTTAGGTTGGATTGTCCGACCAAAAGTCGGATCTGCGAATTCTGAAATCAGAACCGTCCAAAGGTGACTTTTTCAAAAATCATCGTAAAAAGGCATGTAACGGGTACTTTTCGAGGTACAATATGCGACTTGAGAACGATAGTGAAGGCCAAAATTTGATATCTTGAAGAAGAAAAAAATTTAGGTTCTTTAGGTTGGATTTTCCGACCAAAAGTCGGATCTGCGAATTCTGAAATCAGAACCGACCAAAAGTGACTTTTTCAAAAATCATCGTAAAAAGGCATGTAACGGGTACTTTTCGAGGTACAATATGCGACTTGAGAACGATAGTGAAGGCCAAAATTTGATATCTTGAAGAAGAAAAAAATTTAGGTTCTTTAGGTTGGATTTTCCGACCAAAAGTCGGATCTGCGAATTCTGAAATCAGAACCGACCAAAAGTGACTTTTTCAAAAATCATCGTAAAAAGGCATGTAACGGGTACTTTTCGAGGTACAATATGCGACTTGAGAACAATAGTGAAGGCCAAAATTTGATATCTTGAAGAAGAAAAAAATTTAGGTTCTTTAGGTTGGATTGTCCGACCAAAAGTCGGATCTGCGAATTCTGAAATCAGAACCGTCCAAAGGTGACTTTTTCAAAAATCATCGTAAAAAGGCATGTAACGGGTACTTTTCGAGGTACAATATGCGACTTGAGAACGATAGTGAAGGCCAAAATTTGATATCTTGAAGAAGAAAAAAATTTAGGTTCTTTAGGTTGGATTTTCCGACCAAAAGTCGGATCTGCGAATTCTGAAATCAGAACCGACCAAAAGTGACTTTTTCAAAAATCATCGTAAAAAGGCATGTAACGGGTACTTTTCGAGGTACAATATGCGACTTGAGAACGATAGTGAAGGCCAAAATTTGATATCTTGAAGAAGAAAAAAATGTAGGTTCTTTAGGTTGGATTTTCCGACCAAAAGTCGGATCTGCGAATTCTGAAATCAGAACCGACCAAAAGTGACTTTTTCAAAATTCATCGTAAAAAGGCATGTAACGGGTACTTTTCGAGGTACAATATGCGACTTGAGAACGATAGTGAAGGCCAAAATTTGATATCTTGAAGAAGAAAAAAATTTAGGTTCTTTAGGTTGGATTTTCCGACCAAAAGTCGGATCTGCGAATTCTGAAATCAGAACCGACCAAAAGTGACTTTTTCAAAAATCATCGTAAAAAGGCATGTAACGGGTACTTTCCGAGGTACAATATGCGACTTGAGAACAATAGTGAAGGCCAAAATTTGATATCTTGAAGAAGAAAAAAATTTAGGTTCTTTAGGTTGGATTTTCCGACCAAAAGTCGGATCTGCGAATTCTGAAATCAGAACCGACCAAAAGTGACTTTTTCAAAAATCATCGTAAAAAGGCATGTAACGGGTACTTTTCGAGGTACAATATGCGACTTGAGAACGATAGTGAAGGCCAAAATTTGATATCTTGAAGAAGAAAAAAATTTAGGCTCTTTAGGTTGGATTTTCCGACCAAAAGTCGGATCTGCGAATTCTGAAATCAGAACCGACCAAAAGTGACTTTTTCAAAAATCATCGTAAAAAGGCATGTAACGGGTACTTTTCGAGGTACAATATGCGACTTGAGAACGATAGTGAAGGCCAAAATTTGATATCTTGAAGAAGAAAAAAATTTAGGTTCTTTAGGTTGGATTTTCCGACCAAAAGTCGGATCTACCAATTCTGAAATCAGAACCGTCCAAAAGGGACTTTTTCAAAAATCATCGTAAAAAGGCATGTAACGGGTACTTTTCGAGGTACAATATGCGACTTGAGAACGATAGTGAAAGCCAAAATTTGATATCTTGAAGAAGAAAAAAATTTAGGTTCTTTAGGTTGGATTTTCCGACCAAAAGTCGGATCTGCGAATTCTGAAATCAGAACCGACCAAAAGTGACTTTTTCAAAAATCATCGTAAAAAGGCATGTAACGGGTACTTTTCGAGGTACAATATGCGACTTGAGAACGATAGTGAAGGCCAAAATTTGATATCTTGAAGAAGAAAAAAATTTAGGTTCTTTAGGTTGGATTTTCCGACCAAAAGTCGGATCTACCAATTCTGAAATCAGAACCGTCCAAAAGGGACTTTTTCAAAAATCATCGTAAAAAGGCATGTAACGGGTACTTTTCGAGGTACAATATGCGACTTGAGAACGATAGTGAAAGCCAAAATTTGATATCTTGAAGAAGAAAAAAATTTAGGTTCTTTAGGTTGGATTTTCCGACCAAAAGTCGGATCTGCGAATTCTGAAATCAGAACCGACCAAAAGTGACTTTTTCAAAAATTCATCGTAAAAAGGCATGTAACGGGTACTTTTCGGGGTACAATATGCGACTTGAGAACGATAGTGAAGGCCAAAATTTGATATCTTGAAGAAGAAAAAAATTTAGGTTCTTTAGGTTGGATTTTCCGACGAAAAGTCGGATCTGCGAATTCTGAAATCAGAACCGACCAAAAATGACTTTTTCAAAAATCATCGTAAAAAGGCATGTAACGGGTACTTTTCGAGGTACAATATGCGACTTAAGAACGATAATGAAGGCCAAAATTTGATATCTTGAAGAAGAAAAAAATTTAGGTTCTTTAGGTTGGATTTTCTGACCAAAAGTCGGATCTGCGAATTCTGAAATCAGAACCGACCAAAAGTGACTTTTTCAAAAATCATCGTAAAAAAGCATGTAACGGGTACTTTTCGAGGTAGAATATGCGACTTGAGAACGATAGTGAAGGCCAAAATTTGATATCTTGAAGAAGAAAAAAATTTAGGTTCTTTAGGTTGGATTTTCCGTCCAAAAGTCGGATCTGCGAATTCTGAAATCAGAACCGACCAAAAGTGACTTTTTCAAAAATCATCGTAAAAAGGCATGTAACGGGTACTTTTCGAGGTACAATATGCGACTTGAGAACGACAGTGAAGGCCCAAAATGTGATATCTTGAAGAAGAAAAAAATTTAGGTTCTTTAGGTTGGATTTTCCGACGAAAAGTCGGATCTGCGAATTCTGAAATCAGAACCGACCAAAAGTGACTTTTTCAAAAATCATCGTAAAAAGGCATGTAACGGGTACTTTTCGGGGTACAATATGCGACTTGAGAACGATAGTGAAGGCCAAAATTTGATATCTTGAAGAAGAAAAAAATTTAGGTTCTTTAGGTTGGATTTTCCGACCAAAAGTCGGATCTGCGAATTCTGAAATCAGAACCGACCAAAAGTGACTTTTTCAAAAATCATCGTAAAAAGGCATGTAACGGGTACTTTTCGAGGTACAATATGCGACTTGAGAACAATAGTGAAGGCCAAAATTTGATATCTTGAAGAAGAAAAAAATTTAGGTTCTTTAGGTTGGATTGTCCGACCAAAAGTCGGATCTGCGAATTCTGAAATCAGAACCGTCCAAAGGTGACTTTTTCAAAAATCATCGTAAAAAGGCATGTAACGGGTACTTTTCGAGGTACAATATGCGACTTTGAGAACGATAGTGAAGGCCAAATTTGATATCTTGAAGAAGAAAAAAATTTAGGTTTCTTTAGGTTGGATTTTTCCGACCAAAAGTCGGATCTGCGAATTCTGAAATCAGAACCGACCAAAAGTGACTTTTTCAAAAATCATCGTAAAAAGGCATGTAACGGGTACTTTTCGAGGTACAATATGCGACTTGAGAACGATAGTGAAGGCCAAAATTTGATATCTTGAAGAAGAAAAAAATTAGGTTCTTTAGGTTGGATTTTCCGACCAAAAGTCGGATCTGCGAATTCTGAAATCAGAACCGACCCAAAGTGACTTTTTCAAAATCATCGTAAAAAGGCATGTAACGGGTACTTTTCGAGGTACAATATGCGACTTGAGAACAATAGTGAAGGCCAAAATTTGATATCTTGAAGAAGAAAAAAATTTAGGTTCTTTAGGTTGGATTGTCCGACCAAAAGTCGGATCTGCGAATTCTGAAATCAGAACCGTCCAAAGGTGACTTTTTCAAAAATCATCGTAAAAAAGGCATGTAACGGGTACTTTTCGAGGTACAATATGCGACTTGAGAACGATAGTGAAGGCCAAAATTTGATATCTTGAAGAAGAAAAAAATTTAGGTTCTTTAGGTTGGATTTTCCGACCAAAAGTCGGATCTGCGAATTCTGAAATCAGAACCGACCAAAAGTGACTTTTTCAAAATCATCGTAAAAAGGCATGTAACGGGTACTTTTCGAGGTACAATATGCGACTTGAGAACGATAGTGAAGGCCAAAATTTGATATCTTGAAGAAGAAAAAAATGTAGGTTCTTTAGGTTGGATTTTCCGACCAAAAGTCGGATCTGCGAATTCTGAAATCAGAACCGACCAAAAGTGACTTTTTCAAAATTCATCGTAAAAAAGGCATGTAACGGGTACTTTTCGAGGTACAATATGCGACTTGAGAACGATAGTGAAGGCCAAAATTTGATATCTTGAAGAAGAAAAAATTTAGGTTCTTTAGGTTGGATTTTCCGACCAAAAGTCGGATCTGCGAATTCTGAAATCAGAACCGACCAAAAGTGACTTTTTCAAAAATCATCGTAAAAAGGCATGTAACGGGTACTTTCCGAGGTACAATATGCGACTTGAGAACAATAGTGAAGGCCAAAATTTGATATCTTGAAGAAGAAAAAAATTTAGGTTCTTTAGGTTGGATTTTCCGACCAAAAGTCGGATCTGCGAATTCTGAAATCAGAACCGACCAAAAGTGACTTTTTCAAAAATCATCGTAAAAAGGCATGTAACGGGTACTTTTCGAGGTACAATATGCGACTTGAGAACGATAGTGAAGGCCAAAATTTGATATCTTGAAGAAGAAAAAAATTTAGGCTCTTTAGGTTGGATTTTCCGACCAAAAGTCGGATCTGCGAATTCTGAAATCAGAACCGACCAAAAGTGACTTTTTCAAAAATCATCGTAAAAAGGCATGTAACGGGTACTTTTCGAGGTACAATATGCGACTTGAGAACGATAGTGAAGGCCAAAATTTGATATCTTGAAGAAGAAAAAAATTTAGGTTCTTTAGGTTGGATTTTCCGACCAAAAGTCGGATCTACCAATTCTGAAATCAGAACCGTCCAAAAGGGACTTTTTCAAAAATCATCGTAAAAAGGCATGTAACGGGTACTTTTCGAGGTACAATATGCGACTTGAGAACGATAGTGAAAGCCAAAATTTGATATCTTGAAGAAGAAAAAAATTTAGGTTCTTTAGGTTGGATTTTCCGACCAAAAGTCGGATCTGCGAATTCTGAAATCAGAACCGACCAAAAGTGACTTTTTCAAAAATCATCGTAAAAAGGCATGTAACGGGTACTTTTCGAGGTACAATATGCGACTTGAGAACGATAGTGAAGGCCAAAATTTGATATCTTGAAGAAGAAAAAAATTTAGGTTCTTTAGGTTGGATTTTCCGACCAAAAGTCGGATCTACCAATTCTGAAATCAGAACCGTCCAAAAGGGACTTTTTCAAAAATCATCGTAAAAAGGCATGTAACGGGTACTTTTCGAGGTACAATATGCGACTTGAGAACGATAGTGAAAGCCAAAATTTGATATCTTGAAGAAGAAAAAAATTTAGGTTCTTTAGGTTGGATTTTCCGACCAAAAGTCGGATCTGCGAATTCTGAAATCAGAACCGACCAAAAGTGACTTTTTCAAAAATTCATCGTAAAAAGGCATGTAACGGGTACTTTTCGGGGTACAATATGCGACTTGAGAACGATAGTGAAGGCCAAAATTTGATATCTTGAAGAAGAAAAAAATTTAGGTTCTTTAGGTTGGATTTTCCGACGAAAAGTCGGATCTGCGAATTCTGAAATCAGAACCGACCAAAAATGACTTTTTCAAAAATCATCGTAAAAAGGCATGTAACGGGTACTTTTCGAGGTACAATATGCGACTTAAGAACGATAATGAAGGCCAAAATTTGATATCTTGAAGAAGAAAAAAATTTAGGTTCTTTAGGTTGGATTTTCTGACCAAAAGTCGGATCTGCGAATTCTGAAATCAGAACCGACCAAAAGTGACTTTTTCAAAAATCATCGTAAAAAAGCATGTAACGGGTACTTTTCGAGGTAGAATATGCGACTTGAGAACGATAGTGAAGGCCAAAATTTGATATCTTGAAGAAGAAAAAAATTTAGGTTCTTTAGGTTGGATTTTCCGTCCAAAAGTCGGATCTGCGAATTCTGAAATCAGAACCGACCAAAAGTGACTTTTTCAAAAATCATCGTAAAAAGGCATGTAACGGGTACTTTTCGAGGTACAATATGCGACTTGAGAACGACAGTGAAGGCCAAAATGTGATATCTTGAAGAAGAAAAAAATTTAGGTTCTTTAGGTTGGATTTTCCGACGAAAAGTCGGATCTGCGAATTCTGAAATCAGAACCGACCAAAAGTGACTTTTTCAAAAATCATCGTAAAAAGGCATGTAACGGGTACTTTTCGGGGTACAATATGCGACTTGAGAACGATAGTGAAGGCCAAAATTTGATATCTTGAAGAAGAAAAAAATTTAGGTTCTTTAGGTTGGATTTTCCGACCAAAAGTCGGATCTGCGAATTCTGAAATCAGAACCGACCAAAAGTGACTTTTTCAAAAATCATCGTAAAAAGGCATGTAACGGGTACTTTTCGAGGTACAATATGCGACTTGAGAACAATAGTGAAGGCCAAAATTTGATATCTTGAAGAAGAAAAAAATTTAGGTTCTTTAGGTTGGATTGTCCGACCAAAAGTCGGATCTGCGAATTCTGAAATCAGAACCGTCCAAAGGTGACTTTTTCAAAAATCATCGTAAAAAGGCATGTAACGGGTACTTTTCGAGGTACAATATGCGACTTGAGAACGATAGTGAAGGCCAAAATTTGATATCTTGAAGAAGAAAAAAATTTAGGTTCTTTAGGTTGGATTTTCCGACCAAAAGTCGGATCTGCGAATTCTGAAATCAGAACCGACCAAAAGTGACTTTTTCAAAAATCATCGTAAAAAGGCATGTAACGGGTACTTTTCGAGGTACAATATGCGACTTGAGAACAATAGTGAAGGCCAAAATTTGATATCTTGAAGAAGAAAAAAATTTAGGTTCTTTAGGTTGGATTGTCCGACCAAAAGTCGGATCTGCGAATTCTGAAATCAGAACCGTCCAAAGGTGACTTTTTCAAAAATCATCGTAAAAAGGCATGTAACGGGTACTTTTCGAGGTACAATATGCGACTTGAGAACGATAGTGAAGGCCAAAATTTGATATCTTGAAGAAGAAAAAAATTTAGGTTCTTTAGGTTGGATTTTCCGACCAAAAGTCGGATCTGCGAATTCTGAAATCAGAACCGACCAAAAGTGACTTTTTCAAAAATCATCGTAAAAAGGCATGTAACGGGTACTTTTCGAGGTACAATATGCGACTTGAGAACGATAGTGAAGGCCAAAATTTGATATCTTGAAGAAGAAAAAAATGTAGGTTCTTTAGGTTGGATTTTCCGACCAAAAGTCGGATCTGCGAATTCTGAAATCAGAACCGACCAAAAGTGACTTTTTCAAAATTCATCGTAAAAAGGCATGTAACGGGTACTTTTCGAGGTACAATATGCGACTTGAGAACGATAGTGAAGGCCAAAATTTGATATCTTGAAGAAGAAAAAAATTTAGGTTCTTTAGGTTGGATTTTCCGACCAAAAGTCGGATCTGCGAATTCTGAAATCAGAACCGACCAAAAGTGACTTTTTCAAAAATCATCGTAAAAAGGCATGTAACGGGTACTTTCCGAGGTACAATATGCGACTTGAGAACAATAGTGAAGGCCAAAATTTGATATCTTGAAGAAGAAAAAAATTTAGGTTCTTTAGGTTGGATTTTCCGACCAAAAGTCGGATCTGCGAATTCTGAAATCAGAACCGACCAAAAGTGACTTTTTCAAAAATCATCGTAAAAAGGCATGTAACGGGTACTTTTCGAGGTACAATATGCGACTTGAGAACGATAGTGAAGGCCAAAATTTGATATCTTGAAGAAGAAAAAAATTTAGGTTCTTTAGGTTGGATTTTCCGACCAAAAGTCGGATCTGCGAATTCTGAAATCAGAACCGACCAAAAGTGACTTTTTCAAAAATCATCGTAAAAAGGCATGTAACGGGTACTTTTCGAGGTACAATATGCGACTTGAGAACGATAGTGAAGGCCAAAATTTGATATCTTGAAGAAGAAAAAAATTTAGGTTCTTTAGGTTGGATTTTCCGACCAAAAGTCGGATCTACCAATTCTGAAATCAGAACCGTCCAAAAGGGACTTTTTCAAAAATCATCGTAAAAAGGCATGTAACGGGTACTTTTCGAGGTACAATATGCGACTTGAGAACGATAGTGAAAGCCAAAATTTGATATCTTGAAGAAGAAAAAAATTTAGGTTCTTTAGGTTGGATTTTCCGACCAAAAGTCGGATCTGCGAATTCTGAAATCAGAACCGACCAAAAGTGACTTTTTCAAAAATCATCGTAAAAAGGCATGTAACGGGTACTTTTCGGGGTACAATATGCGACTTGAGAACGATAGTGAAGGCCAAAATTTGATATCTTGAAGAAGAAAAAAATTTAGGTTCTTTAGGTTGGATTTTCCGACGAAAAGTCGGATCTGCGAATTCTGAAATCAGAACCGACCAAAAATGACTTTTTCAAAAATCATCGTAAAAAGGCATGTAACGGGTACTTTTCGAGGTACAATATGCGACTTAAGAACGATAATGAAGGCCAAAATTTGATATCTTGAAGAAGAAAAAAATTTAGGTTCTTTAGGTTGGATTTTCTGACCAAAAGTCGGATCTGCGAATTCTGAAATCAGAACCGACCAAAAGTGACTTTTTCAAAAATCATCGTAAAAAAGCATGTAACGGGTACTTTTCGAGGTAGAATATGCGACTTGAGAACGATAGTGAAGGCCAAAATTTGATATCTTGAAGAAGAAAAAAATTTAGGTTCTTTAGGTTGGATTTTCCGTCCAAAAGTCGGATCTGCGAATTCTGAAATCAGAACCGACCAAAAGTGACTTTTTCAAAAATCATCGTAAAAAGGCATGTAACGGGTACTTTTCGAGGTACAATATGCGACTTGAGAACGACAGTGAAGGCCAAAATGTGATATCTTGAAGAAGAAAAAAATTTAGGTTCTTTAGGTTGGATTTTCCGACGAAAAGTCGGATCTGCGAATTCTGAAATCAGAACCGACCAAAAGTGACTTTTTCAAAAATCATCGTAAAAAGGCATGTAACGGGTACTTTTCGGGGTACAATATGCGACTTGAGAACGATAGTGAAGGCCAAAATTTGATATCTTGAAGAAGAAAAAAATTTAGGTTCTTTAGGTTGGATTTTCCGACCAAAAGTCGGATCTGCGAATTCTGAAATCAGAACCGACCAAAAGTGACTTTTTCAAAAATCATCGTAAAAAGGCATGTAACGGGTACTTTTCGAGGTACAATATGCGACTTGAGAACAATAGTGAAGGCCAAAATTTGATATCTTGAAGAAGAAAAAAATTTAGGTTCTTTAGGTTGGATTGTCCGACCAAAAGTCGGATCTGCGAATTCTGAAATCAGAACCGTCCAAAGGTGACTTTTTCAAAAATCATCGTAAAAAGGCATGTAACGGGTACTTTTCGAGGTACAATATGCGACTTGAGAACGATAGTGAAGGCCAAAATTTGATATCTTGAAGAAGAAAAAAATTTAGGTTCTTTAGGTTGGATTTTCCGACCAAAAGTCGGATCTGCGAATTCTGAAATCAGAACCGACCAAAAGTGACTTTTTCAAAAATCATCGTAAAAAGGCATGTAACGGGTACTTTTCGAGGTACAATATGCGACTTGAGAACAATAGTGAAGGCCAAAATTTGATATCTTGAAGAAGAAAAAAATTTAGGTTCTTTAGGTTGGATTGTCCGACCAAAAGTCGGATCTGCGAATTCTGAAATCAGAACCGTCCAAAGGTGACTTTTTCAAAAATCATCGTAAAAAGGCATGTAACGGGTACTTTTCGAGGTACAATATGCGACTTGAGAACGATAGTGAAGGCCAAAATTTGATATCTTGAAGAAGAAAAAAATTTAGGTTCTTTAGGTTGGATTTTCCGACCAAAAGTCGGATCTGCGAATTCTGAAATCAGAACCGACCAAAAGTGACTTTTTCAAAAATCATCGTAAAAAGGCATGTAACGGGTACTTTTCGAGGTACAATATGCGACTTGAGAACGATAGTGAAGGCCAAAATTTGATATCTTGAAGAAGAAAAAAATGTAGGTTCTTTAGGTTGGATTTTCCGACCAAAAGTCGGATCTGCGAATTCTGAAATCAGAACCGACCAAAAGTGACTTTTTCAAAATTCATCGTAAAAAGGCATGTAACGGGTACTTTTCGAGGTACAATATGCGACTTGAGAACGATAGTGAAGGCCAAAATTTGATATCTTGAAGAAGAAAAAAATTTAGGTTCTTTAGGTTGGATTTTCCGACCAAAAGTCGGATCTGCGAATTCTGAAATCAGAACCGACCAAAAGTGACTTTTTCAAAAATCATCGTAAAAAGGCATGTAACGGGTACTTTCCGAGGTACAATATGCGACTTGAGAACAATAGTGAAGGCCAAAATTTGATATCTTGAAGAAGAAAAAAATTTAGGTTCTTTAGGTTGGATTTTCCGACCAAAAGTCGGATCTGCGAATTCTGAAATCAGAACCGACCAAAAGTGACTTTTTCAAAAATCATCGTAAAAAGGCATGTAACGGGTACTTTTCGAGGTACAATATGCGACTTGAGAACGATAGTGAAGGCCAAAATTTGATATCTTGAAGAAGAAAAAAATTTAGGTTCTTTAGGTTGGATTTTCCGACCAAAAGTCGGATCTGCGAATTCTGAAATCAGAACCGACCAAAAGTGACTTTTTCAAAAATCATCGTAAAAAGGCATGTAACGGGTACTTTTCGAGGTACAATATGCGACTTGAGAACGATAGTGAAGGCCAAAATTTGATATCTTGAAGAAGAAAAAAATTTAGGTTCTTTAGGTTGGATTTTCCGACCAAAAGTCGGATCTACCAATTCTGAAATCAGAACCGTCCAAAAGGGACTTTTTCAAAAATCATCGTAAAAAGGCATGTAACGGGTACTTTTCGAGGTACAATATGCGACTTGAGAACGATAGTGAAAGCCAAAATTTGATATCTTGAAGAAGAAAAAAATTTAGGTTCTTTAGGTTGGATTTTCCGACCAAAAGTCGGATCTGCGAATTCTGAAATCAGAACCGACCAAAAGTGACTTTTTCAAAAATCATCGTAAAAAGGCATGTAACGGGTACTTTTCGGGGTACAATATGCGACTTGAGAACGATAGTGAAGGCCAAAATTTGATATCTTGAAGAAGAAAAAAATTTAGGTTCTTTAGGTTGGATTTTCCGACGAAAAGTCGGATCTGCGAATTCTGAAATCAGAACCGACCAAAAATGACTTTTTCAAAAATCATCGTAAAAAGGCATGTAACGGGTACTTTTCGAGGTACAATATGCGACTTAAGAACGATAATGAAGGCCAAAATTTGATATCTTGAAGAAGAAAAAAATTTAGGTTCTTTAGGTTGGATTTTCTGACCAAAAGTCGGATCTGCGAATTCTGAAATCAGAACCGACCAAAAGTGACTTTTTCAAAAATCATCGTAAAAAAGCATGTAACGGGTACTTTTCGAGGTAGAATATGCGACTTGAGAACGATAGTGAAGGCCAAAATTTGATATCTTGAAGAAGAAAAAAATTTAGGTTCTTTAGGTTGGATTTTCCGTCCAAAAGTCGGATCTGCGAATTCTGAAATCAGAACCGACCAAAAGTGACTTTTTCAAAAATCATCGTAAAAAGGCATGTAACGGGTACTTTTCGAGGTACAATATGCGACTTGAGAACGACAGTGAAGGCCAAAATGTGATATCTTGAAGAAGAAAAAAATTTAGGTTCTTTAGGTTGGATTTTCCGACCAAAAGTCGGATCTGCGAATTCTGAAATCAGAACCGACCAAAAGTGACTTTTTCAAAAATCATCGTAAAAAGGCATGTAACGGGTACTTTTCGAGGTACAATATGCGACTTGAGAACGATAGTGAAGGCCAAAATTTGATATCTTGAAGAAGAAAAAAATTTAGGTTCTTTAGGTTGGATTTTCCGACCAAAAGTCGGATCTACCAATTCTGAAATCAGAACCGTCCAAAAGGGACTTTTTCAAAAATCATCGTAAAAAGGCATGTAACGGGTACTTTTCGAGGTACAATATGCGACTTGAGAACGATAGTGAAAGCCAAAATTTGATATCTTGAAGAAGAAAAAAATTTAGGTTCTTTAGGTTGGTTTTTCCGACCGAAAGTCGGATCTGCGAATTCTGAAATCAGAACCGACCAAAAGTGACTTTTTCAAAAATCATCGTAAAAAGGCATGTAACGGGTACTTTTCGGGGTACAATATGCGACTTGAGAACGATAGTGAAGGCCAAAATTTGATATCTTGAAGAAGAAAAAAAATTTAGGTTCTTTAGGTTGGATTTTCCGACGAAAAGTCGGATCTGCGAATTCTGAAATCAGAACCGACCAAAAATGACTTTTTCAAAAATCATCGTAAAAAGGCATGTAACGGGTACTTTTCGAGGTACAATATGCGACTTAAGAACGATAATGAAGGCCAAAATTTGATATCTTGAAGAAGAAAAAAATTTAGGTTCTTTAGGTTGGATTTTCCGACGAAAAGTCGGATCTGCGAATTCTGAAATCAGAACCGACCAAAAATGACTTTTACAAAAATCATCGTAAAAAGGCATGTAACGGGTACTTTTCGAGGTACAATATGCGACTTGAGAACGACAGTGAAGGCCAAAATGTGATATCTTGAAGAAGAAAAAAATTTAGGTTCTTTAGGTTGGATTTTCCGACCAAAAGTCGGATCTGCGATTTCTGAAATCAGAACCGACCAAAAGTGACTTTTTCAAAAATCATCGTAAAAAGGCATGTAACGGGTACTTTTCGAGGTACAATATGCGACTTGAGAACGATAGTGAAGGCCAAAATTTGATATCTTGAAGAAGAAAAAAATTTAGGTTCTTTAGGTTGGATTTTCCGACCAAAAGTCGGATCTGCGAATTCTGAAATTAGAACCGACCAAAAGTGACTTTTTCAAAATTCATCGTAAAAAGGCATGTAACGGGTACTTTTCGAGGTACAATATGCGACTTGAGAACGATAGCGAAGGCCAAAATTTGATATCTTGAAGAAGAAAAAAATTTAGGTTCTTTAGGTTGGATTTTCCGACCAAAAGTCGGATCTGCGAATTCTGAAATCAGAACCGACCAAAAGTGACTTTTTCAAAATTCATCGTAAAAAGGCATGTAACGGGTACTTTTCGAGGTACAATATGCGACTTAAGAACGATAGTGAAAGCCAAAATTTGATATCTTGAAGAAAAAGAAATTTAGGTTGGATTTGGAGCATGTTGAGTTAATCCATAGGAAAATTGATCGTTTGATAATTATAGCCTGTTGTTTAATAGACATAAAAAATGATCATAAGTTTGTTATTTTATGAAAATTTTCTGTTTTAAGTTTGATCATTTCTCTTCCAAAAAAAATCCGCATCTTTTCTGCTAGACAAATTATTTTATGCAGTTTGCAGATGCTCATAACAGTGGCACTACTCAGACTTGGGATTTGGACAACAATTTGGTATTCCGTCATATAGACACATTTATCGGCCGATGTTACAACATGATCGAGATTTGTCAATCGATGATTGATTTCGCGAGGTAATACAAAATTAAAGGTGCAATCAATAGTCTCGACTGTGAAAAAATACTTGCAAAATTCATATACCGTGTAATAATTTAATGTATTGTATTTTTACTGAACCCGTGTAGGAAATTCAATTTAATATACGAAAGAAAATGGAAATTCACTGTACGTGTAGTAAAATTGAATTTAACTTATATTAAAAAGACAATTTTTGTAACAAATTTAGCAGAATTGTACATCAATTTTACGTTATACTCGAGTAGTTAATTTTCTATATCCCTTTATATAAAAGAGCTTCCTGCACTGTGCAGTAATTTTACTTCAAGTATTTTTAACAGTGTACTAAAGTCTCAAAAGTCGGCGATAAATTGAAATGTTGAACGAAACAAGTTGATTATACAGAATGGATGAGACTGCACACATTCCAGTGCCGCTTTTCGGAGGTACCAAAGGACTGGAACACGAGAGAGCCTGTCAAAAAGTGGAGAAACTCTTTTTGGAACATCTACACGAGATCGAGTTGAAGTCTCACAAAATACTGGACGTTCAACAAACAACTTGGTACGACAACATGTCCACTTTTCGGGAACAGATGAAGGATCTTGAGATCATCATAGAGAACCTCGTGACAGATGCGTTCAAAGATGTACAAACTGTGCAGCAGGGAATAGAAAATATGCATGGTTTTTATATCTACATGAACCGAAAAAATCTTAAGTCCTTGTTTGACAGAAAAACGACAATGGTTAGTCTTAATTTTTCCGTCCAAATGAACGAAAATTAATTTTATCGTTAATCAAAGTTACACATACGTTAAACAGATTGAAAGGCAAACGTTCTTTTCCATATTCATCCGTTGTTATTTATAAATGATGAAATTATCAAAATTTAGTTGCTCGCTTGCAGAGTTGTAAATGCCTAATACTTATAGTAATAAAATTAATGGTACTATTCGTTTTATTATAATGATTTTCTAATAATAACATGTAGCGATTATAATACAATGTGTAAACTTTTGAATAACTGCAAAAACTGTCAATTTTCAATAAAATATCACGATAATCTTTGGGAAAGAATGGAAAAACGTAATTAATGTATTAAGGAAGTAATGGAGGACCGTGCTTCTCCATTTTTTCCACTATTTCTTTCATTATTTGAGCGAAAATGAGTTTTTTTTTTCAGCAATTCAAATGTTTACACATGCGTGCAAGAACCACTTTGATATGTAAGATTCGACGCCGTAAAAATGATTTCGTTCATCAAAACCTAAGATAAGTTCCTTCTTGATTTTGATGTTCTCAGATTTGGAAGATGTTTGGTGAGGTAATCAAGAGAACGAAGCAGGAAATCCTGGATGAGACCGAAGAATATCCTGCTATTGCTCCTTACTTCGCTGGACGAGCCCTGAACTTAGTTTTTAAGCGTAAAAGACTGGAACGTACAAGAGAAATGATGGCGGAGGCTACTTGGATGCCCTATTGCAGCATGAGCGAGCAAGTTTATCGGCAATACGAGATTGTCGTTGGTTCGATCAAGGATGCGATCGTCGAGCTTTATCACAAGTGGTTGGACGACATCGGCGATAATCCGACGTTCCTGCTCGATCGATACCTTATGCGCACCAGCGTCGATAAGCCTTCTCTCCTTGAATCCAACATTGATCCAAGCATTCTGAATTTATGCCGCGAGGCACGCTATTGGAGTGCACTGAAGTTCGAAATACCTGTATACATTCAAGTGATAAACGGAAAGTGGCAAACTCTCAAATTTGTTTACGAGAGTGTCCTCACTGTCATTCTTGGGTACAACAAAATTCTTGAAGGTGAATGATGTGGCTTCTTCCTTTTATTTTCTAAACCCTTAACTCGTGGCTTCATAAATTCACATTGTACACATATTGTGCAGCGCTGTCGCCGGAGGAACGTGCACTGTTCCGTGATTTAATCAAAGTAGTCGACAACAAGATCAGGCCCGGATTAACAAAGCTCACATGGAGCACCGATTACATAGATGATTACGTGAATGACTGTGTTACTCAGACTACATTGGTGAGCTCACTCAGAGAAATCATAGTAGTACAGTCCCAGATAGACACATGCCGGCACCGCATATTACGGCACTGTGACCGCATACCGTGCTTGCATGCTGTGCCGTCACCATGTCGTCACCGTGCAGTCACCGTGCCGTCACCGCGTGCTGTCACGGTGACGACATGGGGTGCCATATCGAAAAATTTTGATCGTACGGCATGACTGCACGGTGACGACATGGTGACAGCACGGCATGGCATATCGAAAAATTTGGATCGCACCGCATGACTGCACGGTGACGGCATGGTGACTGCACAGTATGCCATATCGAAAAATATTGATCGCACGGCGTGACTGCACAGTGACGGCATGGTGAAGGCATGAGATGCCATTTTAGTTTTATTAATTCTTCGAAATCCGAAATTCCGAGTTGAGGAAAAAAGACAGACTGCCAGCTTCTATTTTTGTCAAAGGAATACAAAAATTAATACCAAGGAGCATCACCTTCAGATGATTGCTCCCTCAAGTGCAGTCGAATCCTAAATGTCTTCGCAGTTTTATAAACACTTTGGCTACAAATGCGCCGCCACGGCGTACCGTCACCGTGACAGCACCCCGTGACAGCACCCCGTGACGTCACGGTGACGGTACGGCATGTCATTCATATCGAAAAATTTTGAATGCACGGCGTGACTGCACGGTGACGGCATGATGAAGGGACGGCGTGCCAGCACGGCATGCCGTCACGGTGCCGTTATATGCGGACGTACATGATGGCCCGGTGACGGCCCGGTGACGGCACGGTGACGGCATGGTGCCGGCATACCCAAAAGAAAAGCACGTTCGTCTATCTGGGGTCAACTATAAAGTGACAACTATAAATTTTTAGTCTATGCAACTATTTTCATAGTTACGGTAACTATTTGGTAGTGTAGTAATTATTTGAATTCAAAATGAATAGTTGTCAGTTTATAGTTACTAATACCACATTTTCTTTCAGTGTTGTGCCATCATATAAAGTTACCTTTTTTCAGAGACATTTGTCTTACGACTTGTTAGGTTAGGTTCCAAATTGCGTTTATTTAATTTGTTGTTGTTTCAATTTTTCCAGCTTCAAGATTTTGTAGACACTTACAAAAAATCTAATTTCGAGATAATGAAGATATGCGAAAAGATTTGTGACACGCCGATCATAAGGATAAAACCGAATTATGCGTATACTCTGCCCGAATTAGAGCAGAGTTTGGAGGAAATTAGGTATTTAAAAAACTGGAAACTGATTGTATAAGTATGAGGAAATTTAGTCTAACAGAGCGATTTAGTTGTTAGATATGAGGCGTCGCTAATATGAAGAAATCGAATCCAATAATTTGGATGGGGGTCAAAATAGCGAATGATCAAAATATCGAATTTAAATATAATGAACATCTGAATCTAGAATGGCCATTATTATCGAATTTGCTATTTTAACCATTCGCTATTTTGATCATTCACAATCTTGAACCCCACCCAATAATTTTATTAACAGGGATTCTGTTTACGCTGTAATTCGCGAAAGTTATGACACGATAATGCAATATCTTCTCGTGGTTTTTGAGGGATTCCAACCGGTGATATCAGATGTGAGTATGCGAAAAAAATGTATTCTGGTTTCTATACAAAGGTAAAATTGATTTTACAACGTCTTCAGTCGTTTACTTTGATTTAATATTGCAGAGTATAATCGAGTGGAAAAACTATTTAGGCAATTTGGACGCTCTTCTTGAAGAAGCTTTTAAGCTAAGCTTGAAGAACTCGCTGAGTCTCATGTACGAAACGTTGCACGGTGATGGGACAATGTCACCATCGCCTCTTCTTGTATTGCAAATCGACCTGATTGAACACAAAGTAGGAGGATTTTTGTTTAAGCTAACAAAATCTTTAGTTTCACTATTTCGTGATTCTGAAATTCAATTTCCATTTTTCACTAATCTTAATTTTATGAGGTAGCTAAAATTACTGAGTACGGGAATATAAGCAAAAAATAGCTTTGTCACGAAACTCAAAGTGTATTTTTACTGCATTTTACTCAAAAAGTCGATCCCAATAATCGATTTTGAGCGTCGGCAAAAAAAATTGGGAGTTCAAAATGGAACACTTCTGCAGATTCGGAAATGTATAATTTTTAAACTGGGTGCCGCTGATTGTCGTCAGCATTGATGATATTTTAATATCAATCGCGTGTTTCGATTACTTTTGGCATTTTGTAAAAAAAATATCGACAGGAGCAAAATAGGATAGTCTCCGAAATATTTGCTCCGCTTATTTGTATCGAGTGCTCATTATCGTGAAAAACGCAACAAAACGGTTTTAAAAACATTGTATTTTGAATAATACGGCTGAAGTGTATTATTGAAATGCGTTTTTAATAAAATGTCGGAGTGTTTCATTTTGCCCCACATTTTTTCTGCATCAGATTTTATAGGGCGAAAAATATTTCAAATTATTTTTATTAAAAATTCAAATTTCTGTTTGTGACATTGTAGCTTAGACTGTAAATAAATCCCAATTTGTTGAAATAGGGAACTAATCGAAATTATGCGAAAAATGATTCCTTCTTGTTTCTCGTAGATCGACTTTCTGCCTCCGTTTGCTGACGTTGCTAAACTAGTGGCAAACATAACTGCTAATCTTCTCCAACCACTAAAATCAATTCCTCGGATAACTGAGAGATTCAATGTACATCATCAGGGCACCAAGTCCTTCTGGAATGTATATACCAATGACGAAACTTTTATTCAGATGCAACAGAGTTTCGACAAAGGTACTAAATGCGTATAATTTACGTAAGACATGTGTTTGTTTCTAAAAGTAAAATTTCAATCTATCAAAATACGACTAAATTGGAACGATTCATAATTTATACTTACCAGAGGCTGTCCAGTGTTTCGGGCAGTTACAAAATTATCTAAAAACATGGGAACCCTTTAAAGACATGTGGGAAGTGAACAAAGATTTATTCATGCAAAGGTACGATTTCTATTCACGTTCTTTTTCGTTTTGTCCTTTTGCTTCCGCATAGAGGAAATTTTTTTTTTCGTGCGAAATTTTTTTGGTGCATTTTTAATGTCAGTACACTCAAAATTGTCTGTAATGCTGAGAAAAGTGGTTTAGAAAAAAATGTGCGTGTGTGGCCGTCACTCAAAATTCAAACTTACGTATCAAGAACTGCTTTAACGATCGGGCTGAAACTTAGCAAACATGTGAAGCAGGTCGACGCCTTTATTTGTGGTAATTATTTTTTAAATTAAAAATTATGTTCAAATTTTATTTGACTTTGCAATTTTCGAAAAATGTCTGTATGCTCTCTTCTACCTGCAAATTTTGAGCTATTTAGCTAAATAATTTTTTATTAATAGAGTTATGTTAAAGTAAGATCGGTATTGAATTTGGAACGAATCTGTAAATAAGTTCGTTTTTTACGGGATTTTGAATTTTTTAAAAAATATTCGTTTTACTCTAACTCATGTCAAATCTCACCAAATGAACTGAAATTTTCTTCAGCTTAAAAATAACATTCAGCGCTGCTACCTACCAAATTTGGTCGTGATCGGTAAAGCGGTATCGATTTTAAGTGATTCTTAATTTTTCAAGAATTATATAGGTAACGAAAAAAGTTGCAAAGTGGAACTTTACACTCATTCCTCATTTATTTTCATTTTTTTTTACAAAGCTTCCTCTATGAGGAAGCCAAAATTAATAAATAAGCTTACTCATAGAGGTGACTTTGTGAAAAATGAAAAATAATGAGGAAGCAATGTGCAAAGTTCTACTTTTTTAGATTAAACAAATTTTTTTATCGTTTATTTCAGAGAAGTATTACAATATTAATTGTAGGTCGAAATAAGTGTTAAAAAAAAGACCTTACATTAATAAGAATCGGTGGCTATTGCCTTTGCTAATAAGGAACTCTTCGCCAGTAGCAATCAGAGTTTGAATAAAACGATAATATGTTAAGGCAATAACAATTAAGGCAATAACATAACTGTCGATTTTTAGTCTATCCAACAATTTGAATAGTTATTTTTACGGATTTATTGGTTAAACTCACTACGTTATCGTTACTGTAACTAATTCTATAGTTGTCTTAACATAATGTTTTAGTTACTTTAACAGTGAACATATAGTGAAATACGACCTTAGCTATTTTCTTATAGTTGTCGTAAATGATGACAAGGCGATGTAGATTTTAACGAGGAGAATTTTTTCTCCCTCGCTTTCGTTTATTTGTACAGACGCATTCCGTAGTGGAGAACAATAATTAAAACATATTAATAAAAGTTAACGAAAAAAATTGACTTTTTTAGAGTCGGCGAGTTCCTGAGGAAAAGGAAAGGGTGACTACTTAAAGTCAGCACTCACTTATTAGAGGAAAATTCACTTATGGGCAGTAAATTTGTTAGGGAGGGCAATTCACGTTAAAAGAATATTATTTTTATTTTTTTATTTTTTTTATATTTATATTTATACTCTTTGAAATACAGTAGCCTCCCGCTAAGTGCTCGCCTACGGGGCTGTAGGGGTAAAAACGAGCACTTAGCGAGTTACCATCTCTCCGTAGAGATTCTGCAAGCTCGGGCCGCATTCGGCCGAGATCGGCAGGGATCGGGCGCATTCGTGCGCGATCGGCCGGGCTCGGTAGAGAATCGTAGTCTTGGTGGGGGAACATTCACGCCTCCCGATCGAGGGGAAGGCGCCTCGGCGAGCACTTAGCGAGCGAGCACTTAGTGGGAGGCTACTGTAAAAAAAAAATACAATTTAAAAGGAAGTCCAAACTTATGGACAGCCAGGAGAATTCTGAAAGAAAGAAATCGCTTAAACAGCAACCTCGCGTTAATATATTTACTTATGAGCAGTAAATAGGACAAAAATTAGTAATGGTACGTAGGCAGCGCAATTCCCGGATCCTTACCTCGTGCGGCCGTCTCTACTCAAAACTCAAACTCAAAATATATTCATTAACAGATAACAAATTGATATACATACATACATATGTGTTTACAATGGTTTTAATTTGAAGTACCTGCTGCCGCTTAACCTTCACTTATGTTATTTTGGATATAATCCTTATGATCTAGTAGTTAACAGTTTAATGGTATGCAGTATCTTATTCTAATTTTTATAAAAGTAACAGGAAAACAATCGAAAAACCTGTTTTATAGAGCCGTCTCTACTGGGAGAAACGGGTATGAAGTTTCGGATAAAAAGCTCTGAATCTTCGCTGCTTATATGCACGGCCGGGTCTCCATTCTCTTGCGAGAGCAACCGCATCGTCGTGGCCATCTGTCGACCGAGCCGGAACTACGGGAGCTTTCGCGCGCTCAGGCGCGGATCGCCAACTCGGGGGGCCCGGGCCGTTAGGGAAATTTTAATTCAGTTTAGGACGGGGTTTTTATTTTACAGGAAGAAAAAAACTGTAAGCCAGGAGGCAAATAGTTTGGCCGCTTGCGGACAACATAGTTAGTGTAACTCTATTATTGTAGTTCCAATGACCATTTCAAAATTGTTAAAACATTTCTCAAAAAATACTATACTTGTGATAATATTTTCTATGAATAATACATCGCATATGTCGTTTAATTTTCAAAACAATATACTTGTTGTTAAGATAACTATTATTAACTGTTGCATTGACTATAAATAATCAGTACACATAACTGTTTTTTTTTAAATAGCTGAGGTTGTATTTCACTATAAATTTATTACCAGTATTTTTCTTTTCTCTCAGTGCATTAGATTTAAATTTCGGGGGGGGCGGGGGGGGGGGGGGAATATTGATTATTTGGTATAAAAAACCCCTATACGATATTTTTGTCTGAAACTCTTGTGCAAAGTTCTACTTTGCAACTTTTTATGATCTATTATTATCGTTCAACAAATTATCGAACAAAACAAAAAAGAATTCAGTTTGCCTCGATTTCCTTAAGTATCAAGTATATTTTCAAGTAGTTTTTCCGCTTTACTATTTATTTTTTTGTATCTTTACATAGATTGTTATTGTATGTTTCGAACTTTACTTTGAAGGTACGAGAAGTTGAAGCCCACTGTTGTTTCCTTCGACGCGGACATCAGTAGATACACCGAAGTCGCGAATAACGTTCAAACACAGGAAACCGTTGTGAGCGTACACTTTGTCGATGTCAATTCCGGGCGTTTGAAAGGTTCGATAATCGAACAATGCTCCTTGTGGCAAGAGAAACTCACTCAGCTCCTGTTACGTATGACCGAAGCCAAAGTCGATCACCTATACAAATATATAGCTGAAAATGGGAAAAAGTTAGTCCGAAAAAATTCACTGGCTTCGCTAGCACCTACGTTATAAACTTCTTTCCACTCAATTCTCTCTGCTGCACTCAATTTTTCTTCTATGCTTTTGATCTTGTCGACTGGATACTTTATTCGAATTATAGTTTATACATATACGTCACTCACCGTTACTTCCGCATCTTCCAATTCACTGATGGAAACGAAATCATTTCTGTCGAAGAGAAAAATCCCATTTCGTTTATAATACAAACTAGATACGTTTCCATATCAAATTTTCATTCACCGTTTTGACATAGGGCTTCAATCATGTCAATTCGATATGGTTCCTATCCACGTGTTTATCTCGTTGAATTTCTTTTCGATTTTTCAACTAAGTTTTTCATTCAATCGAATTTATAACGTCATTTATATATCTCATTTGATTTCGAAAATTTGGATTAATAAATTCTGCAAAAAATGTCATCACAATATTGGACAATTATACTTTTTTTTTCTCCTGCAAACTTTAGATAACACTAAAGTCATCGTCTACATGGGGCATTCCATCCCGATTCGACCTGGGTCTGACCCTCGATCTCTCCGATTTGGCTCGTAAATTTCGTAGGTTCGGTTAGACCCTCAAATGCACCAGATTTTATTTTTTTATTTTTTCTACGCAAATTTTTTTTTAAATATTTTTTTAAAGTGACATATCGAATGGCCTAATTTAAAAATCTGAAAAAATTCTGAAAAATACTTTGTTGAATATCAAAATTTTCTAGCTTATAGGGAAAGTGGGCAAAATTTTTGTTCTTATAGTTTTAAAGCTTTTTTGATTTAAAAAAATTATGAAAAAATAGAAAAAAATATTAATCTACTACAAGCGATTGGTTAAACGTTTATTTATGTGAACTCGGATTTTTTAAAGTATTTTTTCAGATTTTCAGGAATTTGTCAAATTTTTCTGAACTAAGACTATTCTAGCACCATACATGCCACATTCTAGCACTAGCATGCCATAATTTAAAAATCTGAGAAAATTCTGAAAAATACTTTATTGAATCTCAAAATTTTCTAGCTTAGAGCCAAAATGTGGAAGATTTTTTTTCACATAGTTTTTAAACTTTTTTTATTAGAAAAATTATTAAAAAATAGAAAAAAAAAAATCAAACTACTATGAACGACTTGTCAAACATTTCTGTATATGAAACTGTATTTTTCAGAATTTTTGAAGATTTTTAAATTATGGCATGCTGGTGCTAGAATGTGGCATGTATGGTGCTCGAAGTCTTAGTTCAGAAAAATTTGACAAATTCCTAAAAATCTGAATTAAAAAAAAAAATCCGAGCTTACATAAATAAACGTTTGACTAATCACTTGTACTAGATTAATTTTTTTTTTCTATTTTTTCATAATTTTTTTCAATCAAAGAAGCTTAAAAACGATAAGGAAAAATTTTGCCCACTTTGGCTATAAGCTAGAAAATTTTGATATTCAACAAAGTATTTTTTAGAACTTTTTCAGATTTTTAAATTAGGGCATTCGATATGTCACTTTAAAAAAATATTTGAAAAAAATTTGCATAGAAAAAATAAAAGAATAAAATCTGGTGCATTTGAATAACGAATCCTACAAAAAATTACTAGCGAAATCAAGGAGGTCGAGGGTCAGACCCAGGTCAAATCGGGATGGAATGCCTCATATATAGAATTTGAAAAAAATTGTTTCCATTGAGTACAAAAGATTGCAAAAATGTAGATTAAATTTTTATGTGAAAAATTTTCAACTTTCGTATAAACACTGAATTTTCGTAATAGCTGAGATCTTTATATTACGAACTCTTACAGGATTTGGAAAAATAAGATAAAAATTTCCAACTTTTCCCTTAAAACAGGCTTAGGGTGAAAAATCGTTAAAGATTCACACTTCTTATGGTTAACATATTCTGAAATCACAATTCGATCGGGAAGTCATATAAAAAATAGTGTTTTTACAAAGCTATACTTAATCAACTGTTTTTCTAACCCGAATTTTGGCACATCGTTGGTAACATCGTTACGTCTTCTTCAAAATGACCGAAACATTCCACGAATTTTTTTTTTTTTCTTGCACAGGATAACTGAAGAGCCAACAGATCTCGACACAATGCGATCGGCATTGCAGTTGTTCGAAAAGCTCAACGATGAAATTCCTACTATGGAAGAGGAATTTCCCAAGATACAGGAACAGTACCAGACTCTTGGTAAGCGACGAGAGTTTCAAGTGCTACAATTGAAAGCTTCTAAAGTGCAGAAAATAAAGAGCTGACCTTTACACATGCATTCCGTACCAAAAGTTCGGAACTTTAGCTATCACAATTTCAACGCCTTTCGATAAGAGACATATCTGGAAAAAAATACCATCTGGAAAATAATACAAAAAAAAAAAATTGGTATTAAATAAGTGAACATTTTTTTGACATATTCCATAGAAAATTATTTTTCTGTACTACTAACCGAAGGTGCAGACAAAATAATAAAATTTCAAAATGAGCACGAAATTCTTCATAAAACATATGGATTCGAAAAAATATAAGAATTATTGAATAACATAATTTTAATATGAGCAAAAAATTCTTCATAAATCATATGTATTTGGAAAAATATAAGAATTATAAAATAATATAATTTCAATATGAGCCAAAAATTCTTCATAAATCATATGTATTCGGAAAAATATAAGGATTATAAAATAATATAATTTCAATATGAGCAAAAAATTCTTCATAAATCATATGTATTCGGAAAAATATAAGAATTATAAAATAATATAATTTCAATACCAGCAAAAAATTCTTCATAAATCATATGTATTCGGAAAAATGTAAGAATTATAAAATAGTATAATTTCAATATGAGCAAAAAATTCTTCATAAATCATATGTACTTGGAAAAATATAAGAATTATACAATAATATAATTTCAATATGAGCAAAAAATTCTTCATAAATCATATGTATTCCGAAAAATATAAGAATTATAAGATAATATAATTTCAATATGAGCCAAAAATTCTTCATAAATCATATGTATTCGGAAAAAAATAAGAATTATAAAATAATATAATTTCAATATGAGCAAAAAATTCGTCATAAATCATATGTATTCGGAAAAATATAAGAATTATAAAATAATATAATTTCAATATGAGCAAAAAATTCTTCATAAATCATATGAATTCGGAAAAATATAAGAATTATAAAATAATATAATTTCAATATGAGCAAAAAATCCTCCATACATCATATGTATTCGGAAAAATATAAGAATTAATTCACAAAAATTATTATTATTTTTTTTACTACTTCATGAACACAATTTTTTTTTTACCTTTTCTCGAAAAAATAATTTTATTTATTTATTATTATTAAATTTGAAAATTCGTTATAGTGTCCAAAGTAGTAGAAAATTATAGCATATATTGTTATACTATGTGTAAAGGTACAAGAGGTATCTAATCGTCTCAAGATTATGTGTCGCCCATATTCTCAGTGGTAAATCAAATTGATCAAATCGTCTTAAGTCTATGTGACACGTATTGTGAATGTGACGTATATTCTATTACCTCGCTATGAGTGCCATTAGTCGTATCTCTCTCGCACTCATACACGTGTCACATAAGCTTCACACGATGCAAACAAATAGATTGTACTGAAGGCCACATAATGCAGTAATTCTATATAATGGGCGAGATGTCAACGAGCTTAGCTTTATGCTTATAATAAGGGAAACAGGTGCATCAGAAGTACAACGAATGTTTATGCAGAATATATTTAAGGAGGTTGGAGCGCTCCACACTAGTCAAATCAGTGCTAAATTTTTAAAAGCGTTTCTACAATTTCAGATGGTTTAATAACCTGTTCCAAGGTGTTAATCACATAGCAGCATTAGTTCTTGATATTCAAATACATTCACAGCTGTCGTATGAACAGTAAATCGATCAATATCTCCAAATTTCCGTTGTCATGTTTTTTCATCGAGTTTTGTAAAAGGGTAAACCGTAATATCAGTCCGATTATGACGAAATATAGCTCATTTCGATCAGTGGAAGATTCTTAATCGATTGACCGTCCGGATTTTCTATAGTATCAGGCGTTCAAAAGTTACAGCCATTTGTATACTTGATGTTAGGTTATGATAGGATAAACAAACGGTTGTATCTTTTGAACTACTAATACGATTTAAAAAAATAAACGGCCAATCGATAGAATATCTTTTATTAAACAAAATGAGCTATTGGTCGTCATAATCGGACTGATATTACGGTTTACTCTTTTAAAAAACTGGATGAAAAAAACATAACATCGGAAATTTGGAGATATTGATCGATTTACTGTTGATAACACAGCTGTGAATGTATTTGAATATCAAGAACTAATGCTGCTATGTGATTAACACCTTGGAACAGATTATTAAACCATCTGAAATTGTAGAAAGGCTTTTAAAAATTTAGCACTGATTTGACTAGTGTGAAGCGCTCCAACCTCCTTAATATTAATTATTTGTTAATTGTAGAAAAATACGAGGTGCACATGACGCTTGAGTTCAAGCGACGAGTCAGGGATCTTAATCGATTCTGGGATACTTACTTGGAAGCACTTTCGGCCTCAAAAATAGTTCTTCTAGATTTAAAGGTATAAATTTCGAATTGTTCATAAGTTCTACAAATTACGTTTTTTTTTTGTCAAATATTTTATTTTCTTTTATTTTATTTTCAGTTTTCAGAGAAATGTTTGAATGAATTTGTGTGCAAGTGTTTAGCGAATTTGTAAAATTCGTGCAATTAATCTGAATTTTAGTTAATGCAAAAACATTTAAAAAATAATTTTTTTTCTAAGTCTGATATTTTTTCCATAAAGATTTTTACATCGGATTATTTTTCCATGATATAGATACATTTCCATGCATTCATTTTCGATTCAGTAAAGATCGAACAAGAGTTTCGCAGTTTATAAGAATTTAAAACTTTGAAGTTTTAACCGCTTTTACTTTGGAGAAGTTTTATCAAATGGGTTGAAACTTCAGCTGAGGTAAATGCCCTAATTTCAGCGCATTTTATAGCGGAGCTCCAGTTTCGTACGTTATATTAAAATCGTATTACCATTTCACTTGCACGCACGTTTTATTCCGAAACTCTTGGTATCATTGGCATCATTTAGCTTTTGATATAATCCAAAACCAATCAGCATATCTTTGATTTTCCAGAAGTATTATATTAATAATTTTGTCGTACAGTTATGATTGATTACACCGAGAAAAAAGATTTGGTAATATTAACTAAAATTATCTGTCCAGCATTTAATTATTTAATTGATTCAATCAGCGAAAATTAACTTTTCCTCCAACAAATATATATTTCATTCAATTTTTCAGTTTTCTTATTTCCAACATATTTATTAATTTGAATCAATTTTCACTGTGCAGCGGATACCAAAAAAAAATATTTTATTTATTGCTACTAAATACTTTCTTAATCCGGAAAAAAAATCTAGTTAAAACGACCAAATACATGTATTAGATATTTTTAAATAAAATCAATTAGAACTATCTTATAATCCAATATATACACGGAGAGAAAAGTTTGAGTGTAGCTACGCGGGTTTCTGTTGTTAATTACTATAACTTGCGTACCGCGGTGACACAAGGGCTTTATCAAAGTTGTTCCTATACACGTAGAAGCTTTCACAATGTGTATTGTAATCTTTCCGATTTTGCTTTAATACCATGCTCATTATTCCTATATTAATGTTTCCAACCGAACTTTTACTTATACGTATACGTATGACAGTATTCCCTTTTTATATAGGAACAATTACTAAATTTTTCGTACTATTTTCAATATGGTACTGTGATTAATTATGGAAGGATTTTCTATGCGTTCCCTTAAATGTATTTTAGGTAAGAAAGGTGAAATGTATTGAATATGCTTTGCAAGTTAGTGTATAAAAAATGTGATCATTTTTAAAGACGCCATCATATTTTGTAATTTAATTTTGTTTCTCTGACTGTTGTGTTGAAACTGCAACACGCTAGCCAAAGTAGGTCGATAAGTCAGAGTTGTAACTTATCATATGACAACTCGACCAAGAATACAAATATTGGGCAGCTTCACTGCCATGTCTTCGATGTCCCACGAAAGACACTTTTGGGCGAAAAGACTGCTCTTTATATGCACCGCCGTAGATCTGTTCGTTTACGACAAAAGTCGTGGTTATTCGCCATCTAGCGGCTGAAAACTCACTAAATGTTCTCTGGGTTTGCTTACCATATAAATATGACATGTCAATGTTTCTTATGGTGTACAGTAATTACAACATTTCTTATACACTCTAGATTCACAGTTCTACTTATTTGTGCTGTCGCTAGATGGCGAATGCGTGTACCGATTCTCGTAAATGGAAGTGACTATGGAGGCGCATATAAGCGGGGAGGTTTCATGCCGATTCGTCCTGTGGCATTATACCGCAAGGCAATATATCGATTTTTTGTCGCTCTCTTCGGGTCGTTATAAAATAGTAACGACCCAGCACTTTTGAAGAAAAGAAAGACTTAAAAAAAACCTCAAACAACAAACGTATTCTGTTAGGAAAATTTTACATACGTAGTGGATGAATAAATTCGCGACGTAATCATTAACCATGTTCTTATTAGCGAATCTAAAAAATCCCCACATGTTGATAATCCTAAAGCAGAATAGGAAATTAATACTAATCGACGGTAATAAGTCCCATGTAAATGAAGATTACTCCAATGTTTTCAGCTTTCAAAAAGATACAGATACAACGGATTACTATACTGTTAAGGAATAAGTCATTGTTGTAATCAAGCAAATTTGGGACGATTACTATACGTATCGTAAGCTGTAAGTAGTTTATATGAGCTTTTACAATAGAGCCTATGTGTCACCGCCGTAAAATATTTTCTGCGAGTGGCATCTTTTTTCTGGGTGTAACGAAGACTGATATTTGTTCTAGCGATTGATGGATTGTTAGTAATTGCGAAATGTACTTACGTTCTTAATCTGGATAAAAGATCTAGTTAAAACGACCAAATACACACGGAGAGCAAAGTCTGTGCGTAGCTACGCGGGTTTCTGTTGTTAATTACTATAACTTGCGTACCGCGGTGACACAAGGGCTTTATCAAAGTTGTTCCTATACACGTAGAAGCTTTCACAATGTGTATTGTAATCTTTCCGATTTTGCTTTAGTACCATGCTCATTATTCCTATATTAATCTTTCCAACCGAACTTTTACTTATACGTATACGTATGACAGTATTCCCTTTTTATACAGGAACAATTAGTACATTTTTCGTACTATTTTCAATATGGTACTGTAATTAATTATGGAAAGATTTTCTATGCATTCCCTTAAATGTATTTTAGGGAAGGAAGGGAAAATGTATTGAATATGCTTTGCAAGTTAGTGTATAAAAAATGTGAATATTTTTAAAGACGCCATCATATTTTGTAATTTAATTTTGTTTCTCTGACTGTTGTGTTGAAACTGCAACACGCTAGCCAAAGTAGGTCGATAAGTCAGAGTTGTAACTTATCGTATGACAACTCGACCAAAAATACAAATATTGGGCAGCTTCACTGCCATGTCTTCGATGTCCCACGAAGGACGCTTTTGGGTGAAAAGACTGCTCTTTATATGCACCGCCGTAGATCTGTTCGTTTACGAGAAAAGTCGTGGTTATTCGCCATCTAGCGGCTGAAAACTCACTAAATGTTCTCTGGGTTTGTTTACCATATAAATATGACATGTCAATGTTTCTTATGGTGTACAGTAATTACAACATTTCTTATACACTCTAGATTCACAGTTCTACTTATTTGTGCTGTCGCTAGATGGCGAATGCGTGTACCGATTCTCGTAAATGGAAGTGACTATGGAGGCGCATATAAGCGGGGAGGTTTCATGCTGATTCGTCCTGTGGCATTATACCGCAGGACAATATATCGATTTTTTGTCGCTCTCTTCGGGTCGTTATAAAATAGTAACGACCCAGCACTTTTGAAGAAAAGAAAGACTTAAAAAAAACCTCAAACAACAAACGTATGCTGTTAGGAAAATTTTACATACGTAGTGGATGAATAAATTCGCGACGTAATCATTAACCATGTTCTTATTAGCGAATCTAAAAAATCCCCACATGTTGATAATCCCAAAGCAGAATAGGAAATTAATACTAATCGACGGTAATAAGTCCCATGTAAATGAAGATTACTCCAATGTTTTCAGCTTTCAAAAAGATACAGATACAACGGATTACTATACTGTTAAGGAATAAGTCATTGTTGTAATCAAGCAAACTTGGGACGATTACTATACGTACCGTAAGCTGCAAGTTGGTTATATGAGCCAGGGTTCGGAAGTAACGCGTTACTAGTAACGTCGTTAGTGAATTCGTTACTTTTTGGTGGTAACGGTCGGTAACATCGTTAGTGAATTCGTTACTTTTTGGTGGTAACGGTCGGTAACGTCGTTACATTTTTATTCGTGTAATTCTAAGACAACGCTCGTTACAAATTTTTTGTAACAAGTAACGAAATTGCCGTTACTTTTTCGTTACTTTTTGAGATACAAAATGTTTGTTAACAAGTAGCTGTTCGAATTCCCTCTAAGAGGCGAGATACCAACGAAAATAAACGAAAGCTACTTGCTCAACGTTAATAAATGCTTTCTCTGAATTATTCGTTTTTTTTCGTTATTGTCCTTCATTCTACACGTTAATAATTATATACGTCTAAATTTGTTATATGATTAATATGTTTTAAAGTAACGAAAAGTAACCGAAGCGTTACATTGTCAGTAACGAAAACGGTAACACGTTATTATTTCACAAGGTGTAACGGTAACGGCAACGCGTTACTTTTTCACAAGGTGTAACGGTAACGGTAACGCGTTACTTTTTCACAATGTGTAACGGTAACGGTAACGCGTTGCTTTTTCACAAGGCGTAACGGTAACGGTAACGAAATACTTTTAATAAGTAACTTTCCGAACCCTGATATGAGCTTTTACAATAGAGCCCATGTGTCACCGCCGTACAATATTTTCTGCGAGTGGCATCTTTTTTCTGGGTGTAACGAAGACTGATATTTGTTCTAGCGATTGATGGATTGTTAGTAATTGCGAAATGTATGATTAGTTTTTTTTCTATTTTTGAAAATAGCTTCAACTAGGTTTTCCTTGATTCCCAAGAGAGAATCCTTGATTTCTGTCCAATTGTCATGCCGCGACCGTACGTATTCGGTCGGCATACAGAAAGCTATTAAAGTACACTGATATTTGTCCCTAAGGAACAATTCAAGAACCAGCTACTCGAGCAGGCAATTGTATTCAAGGGAGACTCCATTGGACTTCTGAATAGATTCTACGACGACGGGCCGTTCACCAAGGAATGGGAAACAAAAGGTTGCCCATTGCGTATTCTACATTTTTCCTTAAGAAATCGCATCCCTGCAGATCGTGGGAATGAAAATTAGCATTTTGATTGAAAACAAAAAAAAGAAAGTTTCGTCGATGAGAAACGTGCTTTTGAAATTTCTTGAGTTTGCGGATTAGTCATAAAGAATCGTAGCAAAGACTGTAATCATTCATTTTGTATTCGCAATTGTTTCAGTTTCTTTAGATCAAATTACGTGGATCTATAATTTTTTAATATTCAATTGTTAAAGAGTTTGTTTTTTAATATACTTATGGAATTTAAGGGAAGAGAGTCAAAGTACTGTAATTTTTTTTTCTCTGCACACTTTTATAAAAATTCCGTACAACCAGTACAATAAAAAAATCCCAAATGATTTTTAGCTGTACATAAGATGAATCTTTGAAAAAAAGCTAATCTCGTAAATTCCGGTGCCAGTGTAGCTTCTTCTTTAAAAAATATTTTGAGCTTTTAATTCACTCAATATCTTTTTTCTTTTTAATCACTTTTCACGTGTACGCGCAGTAAAAATAAAATAAAAGATTGATAACAATTTGTTATCTTACAGAGGCTCTTGATTGGTTGGCAACTTTTCGACATCGGCTGGAACTTCTTCGAGATATCGAGAATACTTTGAAATCGAGACTTTCAACATTCGGTATCAATCAGCCAGCCTCATTAGAACTGAACAAAGTTGAGAAGGTATCATTTGACAATTCTTTTTAACGTTGCGAAAATGAGTATAATAGTAGAATCTTTTATTTAAAAAAAATATCGACGCTCTTGCATTAAATTTTTCAAAATTCGAGCTAGTATTCTAAAAATTTCTACACAAACGAAATTTAATATTCAGGTAAAAAAGAATCATAGAATGAAAATCATTATGGTCAGAATACAATAAAAAATATAATGAAAAAAATAAAAATTGCAAAGTAGAATCTTGCCCATTGAGAAAAGTACTTCATTACGGAGTATATTTTGTGGATGAATAGCCAAAAGAATGAGGAAGCAATGTGCAAGGTTCTACTTTGCAATTTTTTTATTTCTCGTCGCGTTTAAATTGCATTTATATAGACTAAATTGGCTCCACAGAGACACATTGTTTTATTCGACGTTCATATGAAGCATTCTCTGTCAATTCAGCCACTTTTTTTTCGACCCTCTCCGATTTGCCCTGTAATTGATTATATGAATGTACCACTAAAAGACACTCTATGTGAATTTTTCCAGATTTTTTGAAATAATTTTTCAGCAAATGGCTTTTTTTATTCAAGTGCAAATATCTCAGAATTTTGAAGTTACTGAAAAAAAATGTCTGCACATAAAAGTTGACGTTTATTGTCAGCTTTCGAGCGGAATATTCCAAATAATTGTCACGTTCCTGTGAGTATCATTTTTTTCCGAAAAATGGAGGAATTATTTTCTAATTAAAAAAAGGATATTTTTTTTTTACTGAAAAAATTACAGAGTATTGCTACATGAATGTTGACACCACAAAAAAATCGCCAGAGTGGCACCGATCGATCTTCTGGTATTAAAAAATGCATTTGTGTGAAAGTTCCGAAAAACGGGGGCATTATTATTTTTTTGATAAAAAAAAGGTTACTTTTTTTTGGCTAATAAAATTACAGAGTATTCTTGCATGACTGTATGTATTGCAAAAAAATCATCAGAGTGGCAAGGATCGAGCTTACGGTATTAAAAAAAATTATTCGTGTGGAAGTTTCGAAAAATGGGGGAATTATTTTTTTTTATACCGGAAGCTCGAACCGTACCACTCTGATGATTTTTTTGCAATATCTACAGTCATGCAAGAATACTCTGTAATTTTATTAGCCAAAAAAAGTAACCTTTTTTTATCAAAAAAATAATAATGCCCCCGTTTTTCGGAACTTTCACACAAATGCATTTTTTAATACCAGAAGATCAATCGGTGCCACTCTGGCGATTTCTTTGTGATATCAACAGTCATGTAGCAATACCCTGTAATTTTTTCAGTAAAAAAAAAATATCCTTTTTTTGATTAAAAAATAATTCCTCCATTTTTCAAGTGAAGGTATCACTTGACAATTTTTTTTATCGTTGCGAAAATGAGTATAATAGTAGAATCTTTTATTTAAAAAAAATATCGACGCTCTTGCATTAAATTTTTCAAAATTCGAGCTAGTATTCTAAAAATTTCTACACAAACGAAATTTAATATTCAGGTAAAAAAGAATAGAATTAAAATCATTGTGGTCAGAATACAATAAAAAATATAATGAAAAAAATAAAAATTGCAAAGTAGAATCTTGCCCATTGAGAAAAGTACTTCATTACGGAGTATATTTTCTGGATGAATGGCCAAAAGAATGAGGAAGCAATGTGCAAGGTTCTACTTTGCATTTTTTTAATTTCTCGTCGCGTTCAAATTGCATTTATATAGACTAAATTGGCTCCACAAAGACACATTGTTTTATTCGACGTTTGCATTCTCTGTCAATTCAGCCACTTTTTTTTTCGACCCTCTCCGATTTGCCCTGTAATTGATTATATGAATGTACCACTAAAAGACACTCTATGTGAATTTTTTCAGATTTTTAAAAATAATTTTTCAGAAAATGGCTTTTTTTATTCAAGTGCAAATATCTCAGAATTTTGAAGTTACTGAAAAAATATGTCTGCACATAAAAGTTGTCGTTTATTGTTAGCTTTCGAGCGGAATATTCCAAATAATAGTCACGTTCCTGTGAGTATGATTTTTTTCCGAAAAATGGAGGAATTATTTTCTAATTAAAAAAAGGATACTATTTTTTTACTGAAAAAATTACAGAGTATTGCTACATGACTGTTGATACCACAAAAAAATCGCCAGAGTGGCACCGATCGATCTTCTGGTATTAAAAAACGCATTTGTGTGAAAGTTCCGAAAAACGGGGGCATTATTATTTTTTTGATAAAAAAAAGGTTACTTTTTTTTGGCTAATAAAATTACAGAGTATTCTTGCATGACTGTAGATATTGCAAAAAAATCGTCAGAGTGGCAAGGATCGAGCTTACGGTATTAAAAAAAATTATTCGTGTGGAAGTTTCGAAAAACGGGGGAATTATTATTTTTTATACCGGAAGCTCGATCCGTACCACTCTGATGATTTTTTTGCAATATCTACAGTCATGCAAGAATACTCTGTAATTTTATTAGCCAAAAAAAGTAACCTTTTTTTTATCAAAAAAATAATAATGCCCCCGTTTTTCGGAACTTTCACACAAATGCATTTTTTAATACCAGAAGAACAATCGGTGCCACTCTGGCGATTTTTTTGTGATATCAACAGTCATGTAGCAATACTCTGTAATTTTTTCAGTAAAAAAAAAATATCCTTTTTTTGATTAAAAAATAATTCCTCCATTTTTCGGAAAAAAATCATACTCACAGGAACGTGACAATTATTTGGAATATTCCGCTCGAAAGCTAACAATAAACGACAACTTTTATGTGCTGACATTTTTTTTCAGTAACTTTCAAAATTCTGAGATATTTGCAGTTGAATAAAAAAAGCCATTTTCTGAAAAATTATTTTTAAAAATCTGAAAAAATTCACATAGAGTGACTTTTAGTGGTACCTTCATATAACCAATTACAGGGCAAATCGGAGAGGGTCGAAAAAAAAAGTGGCTGAATTGACAGAGAATGCTACATATGCAGATTTCATGGGTAAAATTGTTTTTCGTCATATACGACTTCCAAAAATCTTGCGAACCCCTTGAGCGAAACAATAATAGAAAGACAATGATTTGCAATTAGGACTTGATGGCCATCGAGCTCGTTTGGCAATTAACCGAAGAGTGGGAGAAAGCTTGGGAACGCTACAAAACCGAACATTTTTTGGAGACTGAAATCGACGAAATGGATGCCACTGCGAACATTTTGTTTCGCAAATTAACGAGACTCGTCAGAGAATTAAAGGATAATAACTGGGAGATAGTTGAACATTCTCGGTATTTTTTATCATCTAAAATTTCCCTAATAATACACTTAAATAAATATTTGGTAATTAGCATTAGTATCATTAGGATAAAATAAAAATGGCCAAATAATCACTCTTGCAGACCGAGAGTCATATATATATATATTATTTTTAATTTAATCAATTAATATATTAATCTTTCTATTATTTTGTATTATGTTATATTTGAAATTATTTTATTTTATTATTATTATCATTCTTTGAAATATTATAAATCTTATATTATAAAATAAATAAATAATAATAATAATATTATATAATATTATTAATAATTAATTATGTATTTTATAAAATGTTATAAATTTTATATAAAACTATATAATAATTATTATTATTATTTGAAATATTATAAATTTTATATTATAAAATAAATAAATAATAATAATAATATTATATAATATTATTAATAATTGATTACATATTTTATAAAATTTTTATAAATTTTATATAAAAATATATAATTTATATTACAATGACGTTGTATAAAAAATACATGTAAAAATAATCACTGAAAAGTCGGAAGGCTTATAAATTGGTTTCAGTATTTCGATATTTTTCTAGTTTCGATGTACCATGTTTTTTTTAAAGAGAGTATTGTTATGCAATTTCTTCAGATCTCGAGTCGACAAATTCCGGCGAACATTGCCTCTGATAACGGACTTGAAAAATTCAGCTATGCGTAAACGGCATTGGCAAAGGGTGAAGGACACTGTCGGCCGTGATTTCGACGAGACTTCCGATGATTTCACGCTGGATGCAGTTGCTGACATGCAGATGCAACTATTCGCCGAACAAATCAGTGATATATCGAATGCTGCTACGATGGAACTCGCCATTGAGATGGTATATGGGCTGCATGCATTTCTATGGAAGATTTTATAGATAACAGCAGGACATGCGAATTTCACTTTGACAAACAGTTTATTGTATACTTACAAAGATATACCTGGTGTCATCTTTATGTTGCCTTAAAAACAGAACTGGAATTTTATTTTTATTTTTATTTTTTATTTTTATTTTTTTTTATTGATGATTTCTTATTTTCCTTACGTCAGGGTTTGAGAAATATTATACAAATCTGGGAAGTTATGCCAATCGAAATGGCACCTTTCAAAGATAAAGGAATCTTCAAGCTCAAAACCGTCGATGAGATTAATCAAACTTTAGAAGACCATCAGGTTCAACTTTCTGCAATGAAATCTACAAGGTAATGGTGAAAGTTGCTCTAATTATATCATTTTGCTTCCTCATAGAGGAAGATTTGTTTTCGTGGGAAATTTTTTTTTCAGTACATTCAAAATGGTCTAAAAAGTCGAAAAAAAATTCAACCTTGCATATCTCAAGAACTGCTTTAACTATCGGGATAAAATTTAGCAAACATATGAAGCAGATCGACGCCTTTGTTTGTGGTGATCTTCAAAAAAATTCAAAAATATTTTCAAATTTTATTTGATTTTGCAATTTCCGAAAAATGGTTGTACGCTCTCTACCATCGGCAAATTTTTAGCTGTTGAGCTAAATAATTTTTTATGAATAAAGCTATGTTCAAGGAGAATCGGTATTGAATTTGGAATGAAATTGTAAAAAATTTCGGTTTTTATGGGATTTTAAATTTTTTAAAAAATATTTTTTTTGCTCTAATTCACGTCAAATCTCACCAAATCAACAGAAATTTTCTGCAGATGAAAAATAACATACAGCACTGCTACCTACCAAATTTGGTCGTGATCGGTGAAACGGTTTGGATTTTACGTGATTTTGAATTTTTCAGGAACTATATAATTAACGAAAAAAGCTGCAAAGTAGAACTTTGCACATTGTTTTCTCATTCATTTTCATTTTTTACAAAGCTTCCTCTATGAAGAATCCAAAATTAATAAATAAGCTTACTCCTATAGGTGGTTTTGTGAAAAATGAAAATTAATGAGGAAGCCCACGGAGAAAAATCATTTGCTAGCATACACCGAGAGAAAAAGTTTCATTGATTCACGGAAATCTTTGCCAATGAAATGAAATACTTGAATTTCAATACTAACTTTTCTTTGAATGATCTCAAACACAATGAAAAGTAGTGATATTGATTCGAAGAAACATTTCTTTAAACCAATGAACCTTCTTCATTGATTTCAAAGATGTCGTCTCTGATTCAATGAAACCTTTTTCTTACCACCTCAAAATTTCGAAACCTATTTTTTCCTGAAGTACGCGGCAGATAAAGCTCAAATTTTGTGAGTATGTAAGGAAGTACGGCAGAAATAGGCTAAGCTTCTGGCTCCTCGAAACTCGAAGCCGTTCATTCGGGAGAACCGGAAAACAAAAAAGTGAGGTTAGGTGCGAGAGAGAGATCAATGAAAACGTTTCTTTGAACCAATGAAAACGTCTCTTTAAAACAATGAAACTGTTTCTTTATTATATGCTCACTAAGTAAATCTTTATTTACAGGCAATGAAATGTTCTCATTGAAATTCAAATGCACTATTTCATTGAAATTAAAGAAATATTTCGTTTAAATCAATGAAAAAAAATCAATCCACCCATTTCTTTGGCGTCAATGAAATCTTTTTTCTCGGTGTAATGGTGACAGCAAACTTTATTTGTTGGCCTAGAAAAAGTATTTGTTGGCCTAAGAAATAATTTTGCTGGTCTAGCAAATCTTTTTGCTGGTCTAGAAAATTTTTTGACAATCCTGGGAAATAATTTTTGTTACCCTAAGAAATAAGGCTTTGCTGTGACTATATTAGCAACTGATTTGTTGATGCAACAAAAGTTTTCTCTCCGTGCAATGTGTTAAGTTCTACTTTGCAACTTCTTTATATAAAAATGGGCCATATCAGCTTCGTGGATATGGGACAGATTTTTATTTAAGACAATCTAATTAGGGCCATGTTCCAGGTGAATTAAATTTCCGATACGCAGTGAACCATATTTAACACCAGAGTTGTAAATCCCCATTAATTCGTGAGATATAGTTTACAGTACAATTTGTTTTGTAATTATCATTTCATAATAATAATATGTAGGGATTATAAAATAGAGTGTAAACATTTGAATAGCTGAAAAAAATACTAATTTTCGCTTTAATATTGCAAGAAATGGTGGAAAAATGGAAGAAATAAGTAATGCATTACTTATTTTTTTCCATTTTTTCAAAAGGATTACCGTGAATTTTTATTGAAAAATAATAATTTTTGCAGCCATTCCAAAGTTTAATCATCGTATTATAATCGCTACATGTTATTATTATAAAATCATAATTATAGAGCTGATCGTATCATCATCATTATTTCTATAAGTATTAGGCATTTACAACTCTGTTTAACACTGGTATTATTTTACCGTAATTCATTGCATCCCGACGAATATTTTTTACAGATTCGTTGAACCATTTGCCGTGGAGGTTGACCATTGGGAACGAGCTCTATCCACTGTGGGAGAGGTCCTGGAAATGGTTCTCCTCGTACAGCGTGGATACATGTACCTCGACAATATTTTCAACGCCGAGGACATCAGGAAGCAATTGCCCATGGAAACCGATGAGTTTGACAAATTTACTGATGCTTGGAAGGAAATTACTTCGAGAATGGCTGAAGCTGGCCTCGCTGTATCAGCTACCCACAATCCACGTGCGTTTATTGATATAAACAGATACTTTTTTTTTTTTGTAACAAGGAAATATTTTGCACTGTAGATAACTCAAATATTAAAGAATATAAAAAGTTGTGCTTTACTTGCCTTCGATATTTCAATGAACTTTTCATCCTCAATTATCTTGTAACATTAAAATCTTGAAAAAACTCTTTATTAAACGTCTCTACTTAAAAAATAAAAGTGAGTAAAAAATGAAACGATTTTTTTTTGCAGTAAGGAAACATTTTACACTAGATAACTCAAATATTAAAGAATATGAAAAGTTGTTCTTTATTTGCCTTCGATATTTCAATGAACTTTTTATCCTCAATTATCTTGTAACATTAAAATCTTGAAGAAACACTTTATTAAATGTCTCCCTTTAAAAAATAAAAGTGAGTAAAAAGTAAAACGATTTTTTTGTAGCAAGAAAATATTTTGCACTGTAGATAACACAAATATTAAAGAATATGAAAAGTTGGGCTTTAGTTGTACTCGATATTTCAATGAACTTTTCAGGCATCCTTAATTATCTTGTGTCATTAAAATCGTCAAGAAATGTTTCATTAAATGTCTCCATTTAAAAAATAAAAGTGAGTAAAAAATAAAACGATTTTTTTTTGTAGTAAGTGAATATTTAGCACTATAGATAACTCAAATATTAAAGAATATGAAAAGTTGGGCTTTACTTTTGTCCGGTATTTCAATGAACTTTTTAGGCCTCCTTAATTATCTTGTGTCATTAAACTCGTGAAGAAACATTTCATTAAATGTCTCCATTTAAAAAATAAAAGTGAGTAAATAATAAAACGATTTTTTTTGTAGTAAGGAAATATTTTGCACTATAGATAACTCAAATATTAAAGAATATGAAAAGTTGGGCTTTACTTTTGTTCGATATTTCAATGAACTTTTTAGGCAACTTTAATTATCTTGTACCATTAAAATCATAAAGAGACGCTTCATTAAATGTCTCCATTAAACAAAATAAACGTGAGTAAAAAATAAAACGATTTTTTTTTGTAGTAAGTAAATATTTAGCACTGTAGATAACACAAATATTAAAGAATATGAAAAGTTGAGCTTCACTTGTACTTGATATTTCAATGAATTTTTCAGGCATCCTTAATTATCTTGTATCATTAAAATCATAAAGAAACGCTTCATTAAATGTCTCCATTAAAAAAATAAAAGTGAGTAAAAAATAAAACGATTTTTTTTTTTGCAGTAAGGAAATATTTTACACTATAGATAACTCAAATATTAAAGAATATGAAAAGTTGTCCTTTACTTGCCTTCGATATTTCAATGAACTTTTCATCTTCAATTATCTTGCAACATTAAAATCTTGAAGAAACTCTTTATTAAATGTCTCCACTTAAAAAATAAAAGTGATTAAAAAATGAAACGATCTTTTTTTGCAGTAAGGAAACATTTTACACTATAGATAACTCAATTATTAAAGAATATGAAAAGTTGTCCTTTACTTGCCTTCGATATTTCAATGAACTTTTCATCTTCAATTATCTTGCAACATTAAAATCTTGAAGAAACTCTTTATTAAACGTCTCCCTTTAAAAAATAAAAGTGAGTAAAAAATGAAACGATTTTTTGTTGCAGTAAGGAAACATTTTACACTATAGATAACTCAATCATTAAAGAATATGCAAAATTGTCTTTTACTTGCCTTCGATATTTCAATGAACTTTTCATCCTCAATTATCTTGTAACATTAAAATCTTGAAGAAACTCTTTATTAAACGTCTCCATTTAAAAAATAAAAGTTAAGTTAACCGTCTAAGGAAGGACAATATACGTATAGGATAACGATTGGAAAAAAGTAAGATGACGGACAAGTAGGTATAATGCTTTAATAAGTACTTTTTTTTTTTTTTTTTTTTTTTTCAATAGCTGGTCTTCTCGAGCGTCTGAACAAGCTCAACGACAAGCTCGAAGCTATACAACGAGCCCTCGAGCAGTACCTCGAAACCAAGAGGCACGTCTTCCCAAGGTTTTACTTTATCTCGAACGACGATCTACTCGAGATATTGGCCAACTCGAGGAGGCCCGATCTCATTCAGATTCACATCAACAAACTCTTCGATAACATAAAATCCCTCAAGCTAGCCAAGGTAATAAGGAATCAATTTGCAGAACGTTTTAGGATAAGACGCGGTGCGGAAAAAATACTTTTCTTTAGTTTCCAACTTCGATGATCCAATTTTCGGGGTTTTCTTTACATATAATTGAATTGCATTATATTGGTGGTTTTTTTTATCGTTTTACTCGATGTCGATAAATTTACAAAAAATAGAATTGATATTTCTTTGGTTCACTCGATTATTGGAAATTTGAGGATCCAATTTTCATCCAAAAATATAATAAATAATAAATATGTTATTTTGAAAAAAAATTACATTATTGCCCAGATTTTCTGGCCCGATGTTTCAAATTATTTTACGTATCGATGGCAATAATTTCCAGTAAAAGTAAATCGAATTTTTAATCTGTTTCAGTCAATTTCGCGACTTTTGATGAACCAATTTCATGAGATTATTTGATATCATTGGATTCAATCGTTTTCCGGGTTTTCTGAATCGTGTTTAAAAATTGATTATGGATTGACGTTAATAATAGACGATTTTTAAAAAAATTCTGAAATCGGTTACTTTATTTTTTATTTTTTTTGCTTCCTCATAGAGGAAGCTTTGTTTTTGTGAAAAACTTTTTTTTCGGGATTTTTATGTCAGAATACTTAAAATGGTCTAAAATGTCGAGAAAAATGGTTTGTACGAAATGTCTATATGTGTGTGTGCGTATGTGCATAATTTTTTGTTAGCGCCATAGCCGTCGCAATTTTTAAGATATCGGGCTCAAATTTGAACCACGAGTAAACTGACGTTAAGCAAGGTATGGGATTGAATTTGGAGTTAATCCACCAAGGTGTTCAAAATTTATGGCATTTTGAATTTTTTTGAGAATGTCAGCTCGGGCTCTAACTCCCGCAATTTTTATGATATCCGGCTCAAATTTGGACCAGAAGTGGACTATTATCAAATAATGTTTGGGATTAAATTTGGTGTCAATCCGTTAAGGGGTTCACAATTTATAGTATTTTTAAATTTATTTGAATTTTTAGTTCGTGCTCTAACTTTTGTAATTTTTAAGATATCGGGCTCAAATTTGGTCCACAAGTGGACTGTTATCAAATAATATTTGGGATTAAATTTGGTGTCAATCCGTTAAAGGGTTCACAATTTATGGCATTTTTAATTTTTTTGACATTTTTTGTTCGTGCTCTAACTTTTGCAATTTTTAAGATATCGGGTTTAAATTTGGTCCACAAGTGGGCTGTTATTAAATAAAGTTTGGGAGTGAATTTGGCGTCAATCTGTTAAGGGGTTCACAATTTATGGCATTTTGAAATTTTTTGAAATTTTTTGTTCGTGCTCTGACTTTCGCAATTTTTAAGATATCGGGCTCAAATTTAGTCCACAAGTGGACTGTTATTAAATAAAGTTTGGGATTGAATTTGGTGTCAATCCGTGAAGGGGTTCACAATTTATGGCATTTTGAAATTTTTTGAAATTTTTTGTTCGTGCTCTAACTTTTGCAATTTTTAAGATATCGGGCTCAAATTTGGTCCACAAGAAGACTGTAGTTAAACAAGTTATGGGATTGAATTTGGAGTGAATCCGTCGAGAGGTTAAAAAATTATGACATTTTGAATTTTTCGAAAAATTAGTTTTAGCATTCCAACTTTCACAATTTTGAAGATATCTGGCTTAAATTTGGTACGCAAGTAAAGTGTGGGTAAACTAAACATCAGTTCGAATCTGGCAAGAATCTGTCAAGGGGTTAAAAAATAATGCCATTTAAAATTTTTTTAAACAAGGCTGCAAAGTAGAACTTTGCAAATTGCTTGCTTATTATTGTTGGATTTTTACAAAGCTTCCTCTATGAGGAAGCCAAAATAGATTAAGGGTTTAATTTATATAAAAAATACTGTCATATAAATTGCTCTCCACTACTTCCGATTAATACATTAAGGGATCTTTCCATTGTGACGAAAAATAGCCTATTTTCACGATTTTTTTTCGGACGGTTACTACACGCCGATCAATCTGAAATTTTTATGACATATTAAGGTAATCATGAATGACAGAAAATGATTTTTTATAAGACGATTTTTATTGTATAAATATATTTTTTTAATTGTTGAAAATAATGTTGATAAAAAAGATAGCCTCATGGTGGACATCCTAGGGGTCACAAATTTGATCTGAAAAAAAAAAACCCAAAGCATTATTAATTAGTATGCGATTGGCTATCGCGCTATGGAGGCTTTTTTAAAAATCAAAATTGACAAAATGGCGGCGGTTTGAACAAAAAGTACCGATTTTAGCCGTTTTTTTCGACAGTTTTTCTTTTAAAAAAATGGGAAGATTAAAAAAAAAGCTTCCATAGCACGATAGAGAGTAGCGTGAAGAATGTTCTCCTAAAATTTGAAAACGATCGCTTGAAAACTGTTCCCTGGAGAATGTCCACCATTTTGAAAAATGTCGTTTCGAGAAAAACGCGTTTAATGTTTCGAGTGTAGAAATTTCATATACCTAAAATTGTGTACTTACGACTAATCGGCGATGCCAGGTCCATAAAGTACGCCAGCGAAGTATTTCGAATTTCGCTTTAAAAATTTCAGAGGATGTTTTTGACTGTATATACTAATGGCTAAGACGAAAAAAAAAACTTTTTTTTCACACTGGAAAGATCCCTTAAGGTAGTTCTGTCGGTACGCCGGAGTCATAAATCTCAGAGTCTATATGACATTAAAAAATAATCATAGGCATCACTTTGACTGCCTCAATAATAATATAAAAAAATAACCGAGAATTCTTCGAAATCGTCGTAATCAAATAAAAACGATTATTTGTAAATAGTTGATATGTTTAGTGCGGATTTGACTTCATTTTTACGATAATTATGTTAGGAAACGTCATTTGACCCGGTATCGTGCACTTTGACCTTGGTTCAATTAAACATTATTCCGGAGACTTCACCTTTTTTCATGATGCATCAACTCCTGAATGATTTCCGAATCCGTAGTACTTTTTATTTTTTCTCTATCTTTGATCTAAGTATGTTAATTTTCGATTTAAAGATCAATTTTTCCAGCTCTCCCGTGAGCGCCGTGTAAAAAGATCGATTTTCAAGTTTTAATTGTTCATTCAAATACTCGGTAAAAGCTTTCAAGATTTTGTGCAAGTTAAATTGAATAGCTAAATTACAACATGTCAAAAATCCATGCATATGAGTTTGGATTGCCTTCACGACAGAACTACCGTAACATACTTCCTCATAGAGGTAAATTTGTAAAAATCCAACAATAATGAAGAAGCAATTTGCAAAGTTCCACTTTTTTTTACAAATACTTAACAACGCGTTATAAACAATCGTTGTTGCAAAAGAAAAAGAAAAAAAACGATATTTATTTTGTTTCCATTTCAGGGATTTACTGGAAAGCATTTAGCTGAAGGAATGTCTTCGAGTGAGGGAGAATATGTGGAGTTCCTACGTCCAGTGACCCTTGAGGGTCAAGTCGAGTCTTGGCTTTGCCAAATCGGTGAGTTTATGAGTTTTTCAAAATTCTCCCCTGCTCCTATATATTCTAAGCCATATATGAATGAATGCCATAAAACAGAAGAAATACGAGTAAAAATATATTCAGGCTCGGACGTTGTAGAGGGACATGCCGCAGGATTTAGAATGTAAATTGTTCGGGCTACGAAAAAACAGAAATGAAATTTGCCTTCCTCTCATGCGGAAGACTGCAATTTTTGCTCAGACCGTACGCAGCAAACCTCATTTTGCGACCCTTGGCTATCCCATTTTTTTTTCCGACTTTCGTCCCCCCCTTTTTTTTTTTTTTTACGCGTACTATGTACTTTATATTGTTCTCCTCGTTTTTTCAATAGAGAAAGCGATGCGGGATTGCCTGCGAGAAGTGTTACGACAGTGCAGACTGGATCTTCGAAAAATGCTCGGGAAAAGGGACAAATGGGTAAAGGAGTGGCCGAGCCAGCCAGGAATAACGTCCACTCAGATACAATGGACGACCGACTGTACTCGAACACTTGTACATTGCAAGTGAGTAATAGTCGTGGTATCACTCTTATCACCTGTTCGCTGCGTCCACAACTGTTGACTGGTCACAACGCTTACAATTCCGACATGACATGTTTGATTTGTCGCCACAGCGTTCAGTCTTCTATGCAATTTTCTGCACTACGTTAAGGTCATGAACAAGTGTATTAAATGGCTCTCGAAAAAAAAAAAAAAACTCTTCAAATGTGATTTTCCGTTAACGGGATTTTTTTCGAAATTTTTATGATCTCAATGATAGAGTGTTATAATACATATAATAAATATATGGCGCATTCCACCGATTTTTTTTTTCTTTTGAGATGTTGTAGAGCAATATAAAAAACATTATAGAAATTTTTTTAGATTTTTAAGAATTTTTTTGTTTTAAATAAAGTTTGATTTTCGCAAAAAGTATGGTGACGATTTTTTTTCTTTTTTTAAAGTAAATTCTGTGTCCTAATACAACATTTTTGAGCCCAGGCCCAGAGTGGGGCGACGCCTAGATTAGCAGCTAAAAATAAAACAAAATTTAAAAAAAATGTAAAAAATAGCTCAAACTTGAATCTCTCTAAAAGTACGTGGATGATTTTTTTCAAATTTTTTATAGTAAATTCTCTGTTCAAAAACGAAATTTTTGAGACTACAACGAAAATGAGGGGCAGTCTAGAATAGCAACTACAAATAAAATTCTCTCGTAAAAGAATTTGAAAAACAAATAAAAATCTCCTGTAAAAGTATTTTATTTTTAGTTGCTATTGGGTTTTTGACGGCCCGAATTATTCTAAGTCCCTAAATTCGGGTTTTTGACGACCCGAATTATTCTAAGCCCCTAAATTCGGACTTTTGACGGCCCGAATTTTTGTAAGTCCCTAAATTCGGGTTTTTGACGGCCCGAATTTTACTAAGTTCCTAAATTCGGGCTTTTGAAGGCCCGAGTTTTTCTAAATCTCTAAATTCGGGTTTTTGATGGCCCGAATTTTTCTAAGCCCCTAAATTCGGACTTTTGACGGCCCGAATTTTTCTAAGCCCCTAAATTCGGGCTTTTGACGGGCTGAATTTTTCTAAGTCCCTAAATTCGGGTTTTTGACGGCCCGAATTATTTTAAGTCCCTAAATGAAGACTTTTGACGGCCCGAATTTTTCTAAGTCCCCAAATTCGGGCTTTTGATGGCCCGAATTATTGTAAGTCCCTAAATTTGGATTTTTGACGGCCCGAATTATTCTAAGTCCGTAAATTCAAGCTTTTGACGGCCCGAATTATTCTAAGTCCCTAAATTCGGGTTTTTGGCGGCCCGAATTTTTCTAAGTCCCTAAATTCGGTTTTTTGACGGCCCGAATTTTTCTAAGTCCCTAAATTCGGTTTTTTGACGGCCCGAATTTTTCTAAGTCCCTAAATTCTGGTCTTTGACGGCCCGAATTTTTCTAAGTCCCTAAATTCGGTTTTTTGACGGCCCGAATTTTTCTAAGTCCCTAAATTCGGTTTTTTGACGGCCCGAATTTTTCTAAGTCCCTAAATTCTGGTTTTTGACGGCCCGAATTTTTCTAAGTCCCTAAATTCGGTTTTTTGACGGCCCGAATTTTTCTAAGTCCCTAAATTCGGTTTTTTGACAGCCCGAATTTTTCTAAGTCTCTCCATGATTGTCACGGCGGCGGCGGCGAAATATTTTTGTAATATAGAGAGATATTGCACGTATACATCAACATTTTTCAATAATACAACTGATTAATCAATGTATATAAAATCATATTAACTAACCACATTATTATGTCTAATTATCTCACGATGTTCTTTTATAAGTCAAGGTACTGCAAAAGCTTAACAGTTTCCACCATCCATTGAAGCTTTCATCAGGTTTCATACATATAGGATTATTTCAACGAGCATTTCTATCTCGATCGCTAGATACGGTTTCTCGTCTGCCTACAGCTTCATAGAATTTCCAGTTGCACCTAATATTGCACTGAGAATCTGTAAAAGTATCTTCAGAAGCCTACGATATATATTAAAAAATAAAAAGAAGATAAAAAAATGGACTCGAGCAATCTTATGAACACGACGATAGAATCCCGAATTTCTCCTATAGTAAATACGTAAATTGCACGGATACATCATAAAGTTATGTAATACCAGCAACGAGGGAGTACATAGGTACGTCGCGGTGGAATAGAAAGGGGTTCTCTCGCGGGCTGTGGACGAAACTGAGTGCTGCTCTCGCTACAACACGTAAATTTGGTAGAAGCATGCACATACTACAAGTACAACACGTACCTGTCTAGCTGCAGGATTGGTTGACTCGGACGATGCCTTAAGCGAACAGGCCAGGCATGGTAACTCTAATAAGGTGAATTTTGCATATTCCGTACTCCCTCACGGTAGCCAACACATGCAATGGCCAGCTCTATGTCCTCTTCCATATTCCCTTCGCCCTTCCACTGCTCTATCATACCAACTCTTCTTCTTCTCTTCCACTTCCACCTTCTTCTTCCGCTATCCCCGCAGTATCTCTATTTCTCGAGTTAACTCAATCTCTCTTTCTAACACGCTACCTTCCTGTCTTCTACCTTTTCCACTTCCTCCCTTCTACCCTTTTCTTTCTTTTTGTCTTTTTTATTTTCTCCCTCAATCTCCCTCGCACACCCTAGCCACCCGAATCTCCCTTACACTCACGATTCTTTGCACTTCCACTACCTATATGCACCTCTTCATAAAGGGTGGTCTGGAATTACCACAGCCAGGAAGAGACACCCTTTTGCTTTCTCACGCAGGTGCCTTGTTTTCAGTGACATTCGTTTTTTTTCGTTTTTTTTCTCGAGTTTTTAATGTCAGGATATTTAAAGTCATGAAACATGAAAAAAGAAAAGTGAGCGCGGAAATAATACACGTTGAGTGCCGAGAGTTCTGCTCTTAAGGACTTGTTACATGTGTACATTGCAAACCAAAAGTTTCATTGGACGGCAGTACCTCGTTTCTGCACATCCCAAGTGAACACAGTCCCAACTTGACACAGGAAATTGAACACGAATTCAACTCGACACATGGCAACTCGGCGCAGTGAAACTGGACACATCACTAATTTCGACACGACGAAAATCGACACATCATTGATTCAACACAGCAAAACTCTTCCGTGTCCTAACTCGACACAACAAAACTGTACCAGCGCGCAAATCGATAGGACGAAACGGTGTGGTGGCACAACTGAACACAATCAAACTCTACAGTGGCGCAATTCGACACAGCTTAAATTTCCATGGCTCAACTCGACACGGCCAAACTATACCATGGCGAAACTCGATGGGACGAAACTGTACCATGGCGAAACTCGACGGGATGAAACTGTACCGTGGTGCAACTGAACACAATCAAACTCTACAGTGGTGCAACTCGACACAGCTTAAATCTCCATGGCTCAACTCGACACGGCCAAATTATACCATGGCGAAACTCGACACAGCAAACTCTACAGTGGCGCAACTCGACACAGCTTAAATCTCCATGGCTCAACTCGCCACGGCCAAACTATATCATGGCGAAACTCGACATAGCCAAACTCTACTATGGCGCAACTCGACACGGCCAAACTGTACCAAGGCTCAATTCGACACGACGAAACTGGACACATCACCAATTTGACACCGCAAAACTCACCCTTGGCACAGTTCGACACAGCAGTACTGTATCTTGGCTCAGTTCGATATGGTAAGATTGTACCGTGGCTCAACTCGACACGGCAGAGTTGTCCCATGGCTCAACTCAACACATCCCAGTTCGACACAGGTTGGGCGATTGGTGGCAATACGCAGACTCTACAGAACCCAACTCTACACATCACCAACTTACAATGCCAACTCTACACATGCACCAACTATACACAACACCACCCCTACACAAGTACCGATTCACAAAACTCTCGCCGGCGAAACTCTCACCGGCGAAACTCACATCGGCAAAACTCTCACCGGCAAAACTGTCACTGGCGCAAATCTACATTTTTACTGGGGTGAATTTAACCTTGAGAGTTTTGTTGGTGAGAGTTTTGCCGGTGAGAGTTTTGGCGGTGTGAGTTTTGCCGGTGAGAGTTTTGCCGATGTGAGTTTTGCCTGTGGAGAGTTTCGCCGGTGAGACTTTTGCCGGTGACAGTTTTTCCTGTGTAGAGTTGCGCCAGTGACAGTTTTTCCGGTGTGAGTTTTGCCGGTGAGAGTTTTGTGAATCGGTACTTGTGTAGAGTTGGTGCATGTGTAGAGTTGGTGTTGTGTAGAGTTGGTGTTGTGTAGAGTTGATGTTGTGTAGAGTTGGTGCATGTGTAGAGTTGGTGCATGTGTAGAGATGGTGTTGTGTAGAGTTGGTGCATGTGTAGAGTTGGTGATGTCTAGAGTTGGTGTTGTGAGTTGATGATGTGTAGAGTTGGGTCCTGTAGAGTCTGCGTATTGCCCGATTGGTAAACGAAGTTTGGCGCAGTTGAACACAGGCTCAACGCGATACATATGATAAAACTATGTATCGCGTTGAGCTGTGTTCAACTGCGCCAAACTGCGCCAAACAAGATACAGTATTGCTGTGTCGAACTGAGCCACGGGTGAGTTTCGTCGAGTTTCGTCGTGTCGAATTGAGTCTTGGTACTAATAGTTCCATTAGCGTATTTGCAAATTTTATAACGTTTCTGATGAATTGTTCTGAAATTATGGAGATGGAAGTAGAATCAAGATTTTCTCCTTACATAGACTGTAGTCATTTAATAGACTCGTAAGAAATGCGATGTGCAATTTTAATCAACAGTGTATTTGACTCTGTTAGGAATATAGTTGCTGTTTTTCCGGACGCTCTTCGTTTTTTGCCCACATATATTTCGCGCACTATCCCGTGCAGAAAAATATTTGGGGCTCCTACTTGGCCCTTTCTAGTTTGCCCCAATTCTATTAGGGGCCCAGTATGGAAATCTAAGTACAGCCCTACTAGGCTGATCACGCTTTAAAGTACGGGGCCTTTATAGATTTCCCTGTTAGGGCCTATAAAGGCTGCCCTATTAAGCCCCTACTAAAATAATAAAGAAAAATTGATTGAAAAATATTAATTTGTGCTTATTAAATCGAGTAATCCTGCATTTTAAGTAGATATTACATCTTCCTCTACATGATGGTACATATCAATCACTGAAAAAACAAAATTTTTTTGACATTGACGGAAATCGAACCTGGGACCCTCCGGATGATGATGTTGCACTGCGCTTTAGCTCACTCGGCCATTCAGATCATATGATTATACAATTTTTTTTTGTCTATTTGAATATCGGTAATATGAAATATAAAATGAAATTCGTGTTATATAGTCCAAACTTTATAGATTTATATGATTGCGTCCGCTGTAGTAATAATAGAAGCACATTCAGTTATTTTTCACGGCAATCGGGTATATAAAAAATGATACATTGTATCGTTTTTGTCATTTATAAACATATTCGACGAAGTTGCTTATTTCATTGTTTGCGCGCATTAGTTCGTTAGTATTTGGGCGGACGATCGTCTGACTGACCTGAGGGTTAGTACTAGGGTGACCGCGTGGCTGACGACTGAAGGTCAATACTTAGATGGGTGACCGCTTTGCTAACTCTGACTGTCAGTACTAGGTTGGATAACCGCCTAGCCTGACGGTAATTACTTAGATGGATGACCGCGGGGCGAGCGACTGATGGTCAATACATAGATGGGTGACCGCTTAACTGACACTGACCTTCAATAGTTAGATGGGTGATCACCTGGTTAACTCCGACGGGTTTCAGTAAGGGAATAATTTATCATACCTATTGCAGAATACGTATCGGAAATATAAAAAAAAAAGATGCAAAGTAGAACCTTGCACATTGCTTCCTCATTATTTTTCGCTTTTTACAAAGCTCCCTCTGTGAGGAAGCAGTATGTTATTCAATTTTGGCTTCCTCATAGAGGAAGCTTTGTAAAAAGCGAAAAATAATGAGAAAGCAATGTGCAAGGTTCTACTTTGCATCTTTTTTTTTTATACCTTGTGTCTCTTTTGCAGAGGTGTTTTATACAGCTATAAATCACCTCTGCAAACACCGTTACATCTAATTTTGATTAGATACAAATTTTTGTCGTACTTTCTCAACTTTTCCGGAAGTTATAGCGAAAATCTACATTTTTTTTAAAATGAAAAATGGTGTAAAATCCGAACGACTTTACCGATCATCACCAAATTTGGTACATGGCATTTCTGAATGTTATTTTTCGTCTGTACAAAATTTCTGTTCATTTGTTGAAATTCGACGTAATTTAGATCAAAATCTATTTTTTTCGAAAAATTCAAAATTCTATAAAATCCGAACCGCTTTACCGATTTCGTCGAAATTCAATACCATACAACATTGAACGTATCTTCAGTTATGAAGAACTATTTAGCCAAATCGGCGAACTTTTACGAAAGTTAGAGCATTCACGTCCTTTTTTCAACAAATTAAAAATTGCATAAAAACTTAATTACTATATATATTTTTTCAAAAATTGCAGTATTCAAAGGGGGGCAGCTACTTTACATGTGTGCCAAATTTGAGCCCGATCGCTCGAACGGTTACTGAGTGAGAGGCGATTGAATTTTCGAGGCCCAGCACACACACACACACACGCACACTGACATGAAAATCTCGAAAAAAAATTTTTTCATGAAAACAAAGCTTCCTCTATGAGGAAGCAAAATCAAATTATAAAGGGCCTATAAAGTTGCCTATACAGTGCATATACAGTTGTCTGTAAAGGGTACCTTTGTAGGCAACGAAGAGGCTCAATATGGGTGACCCTAGTGAGGGTTCCACATTTGAGCCTGATTAGGCCCCGAAGTGGACATTTTTTACTATATATTTTGTCGTGGCAGCCTCTGTTGAGCCTAGTAGGGTTCTAGAGTGGATTCCCTATTGTGCCACGTTTATACCTAAGAAGGCCCCTTATTTAATCGCGGCTCCCCTCACTAATTTCTGCACGGGATTGCGCACAAGTTATTTTCTCGCAGGAATAAAAAGTACTATTTTCTATCTCATTCTTTCAAGGACTCAAACTACGTACTTTTTATTCTGTGCAAAACTACAATATACAATAGTTCCATTAGCGTGTTTGCAAATTTTATAACGTTTTTGATGAATTGTTTTGAAATTATGGAGATGGAAGTGGAATCAAGATTTTCTCCTTACATAGACTGTAGCTATTTAATAGACTCGTAGAAATGCGATGTGCAAATTTAATCAACGGTGTATTTTACTCTGTCAGGAATATAGTTGCTGTTTTTCCGGACGTGAGTTCTTGGTCACCCTGTAGTTCTTCCTCATTTCCCCTTACTACTCCAATCTCTTTCTCTCTGTTCATTCCGGGTCTTCTTTCACCTTCGGACCCTATTCCTCGTTTGCATATACCAGCGGTGTCGTGAATAATTTAATTCGCTGCACCCTGGCGAATCCTGCTCCTGCACCACCACCATCACCACCATCACCACCACCACTGGCACCAGCTTTGCACGGGGATAAAATTCGTCCGAGTTACTGCAAGCCATCCCATGAACGCATCGTGCCAGACACAGTTCGCTCGTTGCCCGAAGGTTGCGACACGCGTACAGGACCACACACTAGAATAAAAACCCAGGAAAAAGACGAATGAAGAATGAAATGGGAAAGGAAGAACGAGCGACTCGAATACGAGAAATGTGGTTCGATGTTACGAGGGAGGTCAACGATCCGAGATATACATCTGTATAATGTCCTATCCAAAGCTACAGTTCACTTTACAAACCCAGTTATATCACATCAACCACTAAAAAGGATATTAAGAAAGATGCAGACTGAACCGTTGCAGTCACATTGTTTCCTCATTATTTTCTATTTTCAACCAAGTCATTTTTATAAGCAAATTTGTTGACCATTTTTGGGTTCCTCACAGAGGAAGTTGTTTGAAAAATGTTGAATTATGTTACTACTTTGCAGGAGCGTTTAAGCATACGACAAATCGTGAGCTATTTTGCTTTCTGATTCGATTGTGTCAAGCCATTCCCATTTTGTTTATGGCTTGCTTAATGGGAATTTTTTTTTTTTTTTTGGCAGGGTTCTCGACACTAAAAGACCATTGAAGAAATTGAGGAAGAAGCAGAATCAAGCACTGGCCAAATACTCGGAAGCGATAAGGGGTAATCTCAACAGACTACAGCGTTTAAAATTCAAAGCGATCGTTGTAATCGAGATTCATGCAAGAGACGTAGTTGAGAAAATGTACAAGATGAGTGAGTACCTCAGATTTCATTGTATAATGATCCTCCTTCAAGGGACCGTGTTTTTCCTCTCGTCCTAGTCATAGACACTGACAGGTATGCTAAGAACCTTTTGTTAAAGATGAGCTCCAGTTTCTTTGACGTTGAAGGGACCGTTTAAGGGATCTTTCCAGTAAGAAAAAAAAATCGATTTTCTTTGTTTTTCGCCTTATCGATTAGTATATATCCAGTAAACACATAATTGAACAGCAATGTAACCTGGAAGTTACATGTGATTTTAATAATGTAACGCTTGTGTTATATAGCGTCTATGTAACGTAGGAGTAACATGGGATGTTTCATTTGTTATATGCAGGTAATGTTACTGTTGTGTGACATATTTTCGTTGCAGTTGCATATCAAAGGCTATGAAACCGCAACGCAACGTGCAAGTAACAATTGGTACATCACTTTTGTGACAGGAAGGCAATGTTACAGTCACGTAACGTGACAACATTGGATAAACGTTGCAAGGGAATGTAACATTTACGTAACATGTATATTACAGTGGTTATGTAACATCGTAAACATCCACGTTATGTAACTGCTATATGCTGTAGTTACGTTACAGTTATGTAACGAAAGTGTGTAACTATAATGCAACATGTATGTAACGATTGTAATGTAACTGTGGCGATAGGCCGGTCATTTTACAGTTATGTAACGTGGAATCGTTGCAAGAGCGTTACAGTTATGTAACGTGGAATCGTTGCAAGAGCGTTACAGTTATGTAACGTTGAATTGTTGCAAGAGCGTTACAGTTATGTAACGTGGAATCGTTGCAAGAGCGTTACATATTCATACAGAATGTTATGTCCGCTAGGTGGCTAACGACTCAAAAATTTCTCGCAAGCGATTCGTGACCCTAGCGTGTATAAGACTGAGCGACTTTGCAGCTCAAAATAAACAGTGGGAGATATCCTTCGGAGGTGCCCTACCAGTTGGTATTATTCGCCAATAGCTTGTTCTAATTTTAATTGTAGCGGCTATTTTTTTGACCTTCTAAGGGTAGCGATTTCGCAAAGCGTGAAGCTCTTTTGTGGACTTTCAGTCTACAAAAAAAATCTCACGTGAAGTTACCTTTCGAAGTTGCGGTTTCGTAACTTTTACGTTACTTGTTTCACATCAGTAACATTACGCAACATGCTAACTTTCGGTTACATTGCTGTTACGTTGCGGTTACATGGTGTAACACACTAGCAACATTATGCAAATGTAACGGTTATGTTACGCAAGTGATGTAACATATGTAGGTTACTTGTTACATAGCAGTTACATTACGCAATGTGCGGGCAACATAACTAAAATGTAACGGTTACGTAACGAATGTTACATAACGTGGTAACATTGTTGAGTGGGAAATAATAGCTTACATGTAAGTTACATGCAAGTTACAGGTGATGTTACTTGTTACATTGCGTTACATGGCTGTAACATTGCGGTAACATTACCGTGTTTACTGGGTACGGTCAAAAACATCCTCTCAAATTTTTAAAGCGAAATTCGACATACTTCGCTGACATACTTTATGGACCTGGCATCGCCGATTAGTCGTAAGTACACAGTTTAGGTATATGAAATTTCTACACTCGAAACTTTAAACACGTTTTTCTCGAAACGCCATTTTTCAAAATGGTGGACATTCTCCAGGGAACAGTTTTCAAGCGATCGTTTTCAAATTTTAGGAGAACATTCTTCACGCTACTCTCTATCGCGCTATGGAAGCTTTTTTTTAATCTTCCCATTTTTTTTAAAGAAAAACTGTCGAAAAAAACGGCTAAAATCGGTACTTTTTGTTCAAACCGCCGCCATTTTGTCAATTTTCATTTTAAAAAAGTCTCCATAGCGCGATAGCCAATCGCATACTAATTAATAATACTTTGGGTTTTTTTAGATCAAATTTGCGACCACTAAGATGTCCACCATGAGTCTATCTTTTTTATCAACATTATTTTCAACAATTAAAAAAATATATTTAAACAATAAAAATCGTCTTATAAAAAATCATTTTCCGTCATTCATCATTACCTTAATATGTCATAAAAATTTCAGATTGATCGGCGTATAGTAACCGTCCTAAAAAAAATCGTGAAAATAGGCTATTTTTCGGGCCGTCACACTAGAAAGATCCCTTAAGGGGAGGGAGTTAGGTAAAAAAAATTGATTTTGGAAATTCAATATTATCCAAATCCTATTGCATATAAAAATGCCCAATGCACTATATTGTTGGTACTCGATGAAAGGATTTTTGACTGTCGTCTGACTTGCATATGTTTTTCAATATTATCTTAAGCAAAGTTCTTAGGTTTTCCATTCTGCGCATGATTCAGATCAAACTACTAGGCAGATTGGAATGGTTGACGTCTCATTTTCTTCTTCATGAAAAGATACACCGACTAAATGGAGCAAATGTTAATAAAAGGTAATATTTTTTAAGTGACATAATTATTAATAAATAAATTTCATGCTATTTTCTAAATCAGTGATTAACTTTGCTTTCAGAATGAAAAAAAATAGTTTGCTCCATTTAGCCGGTGTATCTTTTCATGAAGAAGAAAATGAGACGTCAATCACTCCAATCTGCCTAGTAGTTTGATCTGAATCATGCGCAGAATGGAAAAACTAAGAACTTCGCTTAAGATAATATCGAAAAGCATATGCAAGTCAGACGACAGTAAAAAATCCTTTCATCGAGTACCAACAATATAGTGCATTGGGCATTTTTGTATGCAATAGGATTTGGATGATCTTGAATTTCCAAAATCAATTTTTTTTACCTGACTTCCTCCCCTTAATACATTAATCGGAAGTAGTGGAGAGCAATTTTATATGACAGTATTTTTAATATAAATTGACAGTATTTTTTACATAAATTGACAGTATTTGTTATATTTTGTTATTTATTATCGCTATTTACAACGCAAAAGATAATAATAATTCTTTAAAAAAATGTAGCAGTGATTAGAATAGCGTGAAGCGTTTCAACCTCCTTAATAGAGAGACTCGGAGTTTAGTGTTACTTAGTTTAGGTCGCTTGATCGATCTTGAGCTGTAACAAGGTGACGAGAGGGTTGGTTATGTATGTAGACGGTGAATATGATTGATCGTTTTAATCCACAGACTGTCGAGACGTTTCTGCTTTCGAGTGGCTGTCTCAATTGAGATTCTACTGGGATCGAGACGTAGACGACTGCATCGTACGGCAAACGAATACCTTCTTCGTCTATGGCTATGAGTATCTCGGCAATTCCGAACGACTCGTTATCACTCCTTTGACTGATCGGTAATTCAATTTATTTTTCTTTTATCGATATTTATGTCTATTCTTTACAGTGTGAAAAATCGAGATCTGAAATCACTTAGAAAAATTCTGAAGCATCACATTTGGAGCGTGATTATCAGGCTCATATTTCTTCTAATGTATAAATATATGGGGCATTCCAGCTGAATTTTTCATGCTCTGATACTGACACCCTTCAATAATTTTAACAATTTTTTATCAGAAAGTATTTTGAAAAAGAGAATACACGTATTTTTTTGTTTGACGCTACGACCGATATTTTCGACAGTCGAATTTTTATAAAAATTTGAATTTTTCAGTATTTGTATATTTTTATTCATTAATATCTTGAAAATTAATAGTCCTAGAAAAAATTTCCATGATCAAATTTGTTCAGTTTGCAAAAAGCTACATAATGTATATAAAAAATTTTATTGTAGATTTTCTAAAAAAATTTGGTATGACGTTAAACAACAAAGTATCGGTTTGAAAAAAAGCGCCACTTTTTATAATTTTTCTGTACTTACGTAAAAAATCTGTCTAAAATAACAAAAATGTTGTGACCCTATTCAGGTTGGCACGACTTTTTTTCGAAAAGTTCTACATAATTCAAGCTTTACGTAATAATTCAGGATGTTAAAAAATCTTCAATTACGTAGAACTTCTCATTAAAAAATCTTCCCATTCTGCATAGGATCTAAAAAATTTCGTAATTAAAAACAGAATTTTTCGGTGAGTATATAAAAATGATAAAAAGTGGCGTTTTTGGAAAACGATATTTTTATGTTTAACGTCATAAAAAAAATGTTAGGAAAACGAAAATAACATTTTTTATATACATTATGTAGCCCTTTATAAACTGAACAAATTTGATCATGATATTGGACATTTTATTCTAGGACTGTTAATTTTCAAGATGTTAACGAATAAAAAAATATAAACACCGAAAAATTAAAATTTTTATAAAAAATCGACTGTCGAAAATATCGGTCGTAACGCCATACAAAAAAATACGTGTCTTGTCTTTTTCAAAATACTTTCTGATAAAAAATTGTTAAAATTATTGAAGGAGGTCAGGGTGAAAGAACTAAAAATTCAGCTGGAATGCCCCATATATATTCGTCTTGCTTCCTCATAGAAGAAGCTGTGTTTTCGTGTGAAACTTTTTTTTCGAGTTTTTTATGTTCGTACACTCAAAATAGTCTAAAACATCGAGAAAAGTGGTTTAGAAAAAATGTATGGTTGGATGTGCGTATGTGTGAGCGTGTGTGTGGATGTGTGGCAATCAGTAAAAATTCATACTTACATATCTCAAGAACTGCTTTAACAATCGGGCTGAAATTCGGCAAACATGTGAAGCAGGTCAACGTCTTTGTTTGTGGTAATTTCCAAAAAAATTCAAAAATATGTTCAAATTTTATTTGACTTTGCAATTTTCGAAAAATGTCTTTACGCTCTCTAGCATCCACAAATTTGTAGCTATTGAGCTAAATAATTTTTTCTGAATAAAGCTATGTTCAAGGAGGATCGGTATTGAATTTGGAATGAATCTGTAAAAAATTTCGGTTTTTATGAGATTTTGAATTTTTTTTTAAATATTCGTTTTGCTCTAACTTACGTCAAATCTCACCAAATCAACTGAAATTTGCAGCAGATGATAACATTCAGCGCTGCTACCTACCAAGTTTGGTCGGGATCGATAAAGCGGTTGGAATTTTACGTGATTTTGAATTTTTCAAGAACTATTTAGATAACGAAAAAAGTTGCAAAATGGAACTTTGCACATTGTTTTCCTCATTGATTTTTATTTTTTACAAACCTCCTCTATGAGGAAGACAAAATTAATAAATTAGCTTAATCATAGCAGTGACTTTGTGAAAAATGAAAATGAATGAGCAATATGCAAAGTTCTACTTTGCAACTTTTTTCCTTAGCCTCATTGCTATGAAAAAGTAATTTATTATTCTTCGTGCTATTATTCGAATATTCTATTATTACACATTAAAAAATTTGCGAGAACTCTTCACTCGAAACCCTCGCTAATTACCTGATGCAGAGACATGTCAGATTGATGGAACCAATTTGGTGCTAGAAACCGTGGGTGTGGGACAATCCTGCTTACTTCGCTCCCAGGGCTTCCTCCTGCCCCTTTTCAACGTGTCACTGTCGGGAGTTGATTTATTGAGTTGCATTGCATCTAATTTCGAACATGGGAAATTAACAGAATGTTTCGTTTGATTGACTGATTACAAGTTGCGAACGCTGATAGAACTGGGGTGACATGTCCGGTATTCTACAAGTTTATGAAAAAAACGCCCTTTAGATAAACGACAACTTATTTTCCAGAGAGTTGTACATTTTTGCTTCCTCATAGAGGAAGGTTTGTATTAATGAAAAACAAAAATTGCGAAATTTTTATGTCAGGACACTTAGAATTGTCAAAAAAAGTCCAGAAAAGTGATCTAGAAAAAATGTCCGTATGTATGTGTGTATGTGCGTGTGCGTGCGTGTGTGCGCGTGTGCGTGTGCGTGTGCGTGTGCGTGTGCGTGTGCGCGTGTGCGTGTGCGTGTGCGTGTGCGTGTGCGTGTGCGTGTGAGCGTGTGCGCGTGCGCGTGCGCGTGCGCGTGCATGTGCGTGTGCGTCTGCGCGTGCGCGTGCGCGTGCGTGTGCGCGTGCGCGCGTGCGTGCGTGCGTGCGTGCGTGCGTGCGTGCGAGCGTGCGTGCGTGCGTGCGTGCGTGCGTGCGTGCGTGCGTGCGTGCGTGCGTGCGTGCGTGCGTGCGTGCGTGCGTGCGTGCGAGCGTGCGTGCGTGCGTGCGTGCGTGCGTGCGTGCGTGCGTGCGTGCGTGCGTACGTGCGTGCGTGCGTGCGTGCGTGCGTGCGTGCGTGCGTTCGTGCGTGCGAGCGTGCGTGCGTGCGTGCGTGCGTGCGTGCGTGCGTGCGTGCGTGCGTGCGTGCGTGCGTGCGTGCGTACGTGCGTGCGTGCGTGCGTGCGTGCGTGCGTGCGTGCGTGCGTGCGTGCGTGCGTGCGTGCGTGCGTGCGTGCGTGCGTGCGTGCGTGCGTGCGTGCGTGCGTGCGTGCGTGCGTGCGTGCGTGCGTGCGTGCGTGCGTGCGTGCGTGCGTGTGAGCGTGTGCGCGTGCGCGTGCGCGTGCGCGTGCATGTGCGTGTGCGTGTGCGCGTGCGCGTGCGCGCGTGCGTGCGTGCGTGCGTGCGTGCGTGCGTGCGTGCGAGCGTGCGTGCGTGCGTGCGTGCGTGCGTGCGTGCGTGCGTGCGTGCGTGCGTGCGTGCGTGCGTGCGTGCGTGCGTGCGTGCGTGCGAGCGTGCGTGCGTGCGTGCGTGCGTGCGTGCGTGCGTGCGTGCGTACGTGCGTGCGTGCGTGCGTGCGTGCGTGCGTGCGTGCGTGCGTGCGTGTGCGCGTGCGCGCGTGCGTGCGTGCGTGCGTGCGTGCGTGCGAGCGTGCGTGCGTGCGTGCGTGCGTGCGAGCGTGCGTGCGTGCGTGCGTGCGTGCGTGCGTGCGTGCGTGCGTGCGTGCGTGCGTGCGTGCGTGCGTGCGTGCGTGCGTGCGTGCGTGCGTGCGTGCGTGCGTGCGTGCGTGCGAGCGTGCGTGCGTGCGTGCGTGCGTGCGTGCGTGCGTGCGTGCGTGCGTGCGTGCGTGCGTGCGTGCGTGCGTGCGTGCGTGCGTGCGTGCGTGCGTGCGTGCGTGCGTGCGTGCGTGCGTGCGTGCGTGCGTGCGTGCGTGCGTGCGTGCGTGCGTGCGTGCGTGCGTGCGTGCGTGCGTGCGTGCGAGCGTGCGTGCGTGCGTGCGTGCGTGCGTGCGTGCGTGCGTGCGTGCGTGCGTGCGTGCGTGCGTGCGTGCGTGCGTGCGTGCGTGCGTGCGTGCGTGCGTGCGTGCGTGCGTGCGTGCGTGCGTGCGTGCGTGCGTGCGTGCGTGCGTGCGTGCGTGCGTGCGTGCGTGCGTGCGTGCGTGCGTGCGTGCGTGCGTGCGTGCGTGCGTGCGTGCGTGCGTGCGTGCGTGCGTGCGTGCGTGCGTGCGTGCGTGCGTGCGTGCGTGCGTGCGTGCGTGCGTGCGTGCGTGCGTGCGTGCGTGCGTGCGTGCGTGCGTGCGTGCGTGCGTGCGTGCGTGCGTGCGTGCGTGCGTGCGTGCGTGCGTGCGTGCGTGCGTGCGTGCGTGCGTGCGTGCGTGCGTGCGTGCGTGCGTGCGTGCGTGCGTGCGTGCGTGCGTGCGTGCGTGCGTGCGTGCGTGCGTGCGTGCGTGCGTGCGTGCGTGCGTGCGTGCGTGCGTGCGTGCGTGCGTGCGTGCGTGCGTGCGTGCGTGCGTGCGTGTACAACTCCGAAAATTTGAACGCCAATAACTCAAGAACGGTTTTGTATATCGCGCTCAAACTTGTGAAATAAAAGGTATAATAACTAGACACGAAAATCTCTCGAAAATAGCTCACGACTCTGAGATTAGTTTACACTAATAGATCTTGAAGTTAAAATCTGGTTTTTAAAAAATTGTCCGTCTGTAAGACGTCTATCGATCTCGTGTCGCTCCAGGTTTTCCACGTGATTCTTATCAAATAAGTGAATAAACAATCGTGCATATATTGCATCCTCACACGCATGGTTTTATATTCAGAAGGCTATTTGTTTACTTGACGAAATTCGAAGGAAATAGAAAACGTGCACGCTCGGTCGAGAGCAGTGCAAGTAGAAGAATAGTAGAATCTGTTCTTTCCGTTTTGCCTTATGCGATCGACTGGATTTAAAATGCGGTGCGCGGTTCAATTGTTGACATTGTTTATATAACTGAGTGATTCGGCCGCGATGCGACGTCTCGTCGATTGTATGAAGTATTCACACATCGATGGGGTCGTGCTGACATGAAAACGGAACGAGTCTAGAAAAAACTTCAAGGCTGATTGAAATTGTACAGAATGCTAAAAGTCGTTATCGATCTTTTCTGATTGTTAGCTAGACATCGTAAGCATTTAATTTGATTGTATCTGTAGTTGCATTAATTTTCGTTTCAGTTTTTTTTCTTGTCTAACATTTCAAATTCCGAGTCATACTGATACTGATACCAAATTACTGTTTGATATCAGTAAACGTGATATCAAATCGATATCAAAATCGCTTTGAAATGTGCTAAGATATTTCGTCTTAACGCATCTAAAGAAAATGTCACTTTTTTACATATGTCGATTTGTGATCTCAATGTGACATAATTATTTTTACGCTCTAACAATGAAGTTACAGACATTCTGTACAATTTGACATAATTATTTTTACGCGGGAAAGTCAAAAGTTACAAATAACGTCGCCGAATGTCGGAAAATTGCATGTTACTTACAGAGCACTTGGAGGATGGCACAATGCAAGCACGTTGTACATGAGTTAATCGTAAACAACAGGAGCTGGCTCGATGTTGCGCTATCTTCTCCGGGGATAGGTAGTGAAACTATCGATGTTATGTCTGCGTAGTGGTGCGGGCTATCGATGGCCAACTCAAGAGACTTACATTGTGTAACGACGCAGAGTTCGGCTCGGCTCGATTCTGCCACAGGGCGGTGGACGGCGACGGCCGACGGGAGGGTCGGCCCGGCTCTTGATTGTTAACGGGAATATCGATTTAATCTCGATAAAAGGCAGGACGTGGTAGTCTAATTTATCGAGGACCCGTCTCTCGATAAATCTTTGCCCTTGCTCGCGGATTTGTTCCATCCGCCTCGATACACGTGCTTCTCTGCTGTTGCAACAACGTGCGTTGCATGTCGTTAGTATCGACTTGTACGGACCATTCACTTAGCCGATTACTACGGTAACCGATACGGTGCGCCAGAATTGAGAATCTTACTCTTCAGCTTCGTCGTGATTTCCATCGTATCCGCCTCTCTGCTACTTCATCCATCGAGCAGCAGCAACATGGAGACGCTACGTCCAAGATACTTTTAAGATATATTTATCTTTTGAATAACGAAACAATTCCAACTGAAGTTAGACACTTGGGATTCTTTGCTTAGATATTTTTCGTGAAAATTCATTAACCTTTTTAGGTGAAATCTTGCGAAACATTTGAGTTGATTTAAGATGATGTGCTACATGTCGTCTGTCTCTCTCAGATTGCCATAAGTGCGAGTGAGATAGCTGAATTTTCCCGAAGTGTTATTCTTCGCCACGGTTGATTTTTCGAATAAAAGTCGAGAAGTACTGACTGCAGAGTGCCAAGATGCAGTCAGTACTTCTCGTCTTTTGTCTGAAACATCAATTGTGACCAAGAACAACGCTTTACAGTTTTTGTTACCGACCGAGCAGTAGCACATCATCTTAAGCGCATGTGAAACACCTTCCCCCCCGACCGCCCCGGTCTCAATCGGTAACAAAAACTGTAATCAACTTTTTTCATGCATGCTGACAGTTTGCAGCTTCAAAAAGAGTTTCATCGAATGCGGATATCACTGGAGCATTCGATGAAACTCTTTTTGAAGCTGTAAAATGTCAGCATGCATGAAAAAAGTTAATTACAGTTTTTATTACCGACTGCGGTATTTAATATGCTCTTGAGGGAATGCTGGAGTAAATTTTATTACCGACTTTGGTCGGTAAAACAGGCTTTTTCGTAGTTTTGATTATTCTTCGTTAATACACGAAAAAAAGGCTTGGTTGGAACTACCAAGTGCTATGGTTATATATGCGCCAGATAATTAATAGTAGATTAACAGTAGACTAACCAAGTCACTTGGTTAGTCTAACCAAGAAATTGGTAGCCTAACCAAGAAATTGGTCGGTCTAACCAATTAATTGTCTGGCGCATATATAACCATAGCACTTGGTTGTTTCAACCAAGCTTTTCTTTCCGTATACGCTACACACATGCTTCAAATTGTACACGATTGTAATATCAACATAAACGAGTGGACGTACATTCGAATATTTGGTGAAAACGTACAATAAATGAAAAAAAATCGTATATTACTAAACCTCCCGAAATCAAAATGGCCGCCAGGGTTTGACAGCATCGCCTGTTTGGTAAGATATAAAAGATTCTGGAACTCACATACGTTAAATCGAAATGTACGTCCATTCTTTAGCGTTCTCTGAATATTCTACGAGCGTCGAAAAGTCAATTACACAAAAGGAATCTACGCAAAACCCAGACTACGTTTACGTAGTCTGTTCGCGATCAGAGTAGGTCAAGAAGAGCGCGAATGAAGTTTCCCGATTAGAACACAAGTGGCGCTGATGTAGACTGTTTTCTTTTGGCAAAAGCTCCGAGCCTTTGCAACGCAAGCGTAGTATACACTATACATGGATTTGGCTTGTGTATTTGACATTCTCATGGTTTTCGAATATTCAGAAATCATCACAGAATTGACGTCCGGTCTGATTTTACATATCTAATTTCCAGAAACAATTAAATCTTACGGCAAAGGTCAGCTGTCATATCATGTGCGGCCATATTGCTTTTCAGGAGATTCAGTATCTTTTGCTAAAAGTAAACAGACTACGTCGGCGCCACTTGTGTCCTGATCGAAAAACTTACCGACCAAAGTCGGTAAAAAAATCTACTCCAGCATCCCCTTAAAATAAAAAGTATTTTTTTTTAATTTAAAGAATGTGATATCTGCCGTTAATTTTCTAGAGATTAACGACATATTTATTATTACTGGTGTATTTATTAGAGCTTTGATGTTCAGGCACAAAGTGCCAGAACAAAGTTGGCATAGGAGTTTTAGTTCATTCTCGTGTGGCTGGAATATAACACAGGCCGGAAGCCTGTGAAATATGCGGGACTACTATTGAGATTGGACCAATATAGAGTGTTCCCATTCGGAATACCCCAATATTGGGGTCTACTATTGAGATTGGAACTAAAATAGGAGACTACCATTGAGTATGTCCGAATATAGGAAACTATAGCGTAGAATCACCAGTGAATGAACAGTTAAGCAGAACGATTTGTTTATTGTGGGTTTCTACACGGAGAGAAATTTCTATGTCGTGACAACATAAAACGGTGACAACAAAAATCGTTTTGTTAGCTTAACAAAAATATTTTCTTTTTGTCCAGCTTTTTGTTTTCTCTTTGTCTAGCAAAAAATATTTGTCAGCATAGCAAAACTGATTTGTCAGTCGAACAAAAGATTTGTCAACTTAACGTAACGATTTTTGTTGTCATCATTTTATGTTGTTACAACACAGAAATTTCTCACCGTGTATAAAATCTTATATTTCCAGATTGGCTATGAAAATTTCAACCGCCAACCAGAATGACGAATTATGTGATGCAACTTAAAAAATATCATATTTTCATTGCAATGTACATAAAATTAAATACTAAACGCCAAAACTCGAAATATACAAATTAATGAACGGGCCAATTTAATCAACACTTTTAATCAAAAATAATAGCTAGACAAAAAAATAGACAAATAAATAATGATATTACTTAGGAACGCTCAACAAGCTATTCTTCAGTCACTGGTGATTGTTCAATTACTGGTGCATTCACCCTACTATTAGCATTGGTCCAATATAGATCTCAACTACTATTGAGAATGTCTCAATATAGGGAACTACTATTATTATTGGTACAATATATGTAACTACAATTGAGGGCCGTTCAACAGGAGAAGCGAGATGTTGAAGATACACGAGGGCGGAAAGGACCCTTAGGGGCCGTTCGTAAATGACGTCACCACACAACGGTGGAGGGGGGGGGGTGCAATTTTATTCATCAATTGCTTATAATAAAACGAAATATATGCGGTGATAAGCGACGACTTGGACGTGTGCGCTCACTGGTACGTTTACCTTAATATCAATACCGAAAAATTCAAACTTTAACAAAAATTCAAAAAACAAATACGTGTCTCTTCTATTTCAAAATACGCTTTGATAAAAAATTGTCAAAATTATTGATGGACGTCAGGGTCAGAGCATGAAAAATTCAGCTGGAATGCCTCAAATGTTTCTTTACAGGCAATGAAACGTTCTCATTGAAATTCAAATGTACTATTTCTTTATTTATATCAATGAAAAAAAAAATCAATCCACCCATTTCCTTGGCGACAATGAAATCTTTTTTCTCGGTGTAATTATTAACATCGTAGAAAATATAATAATGTGAAATGAAAGTATAATATTGATCTTTTCTTTAGATGCTACATAACATTGACGACGGCATTACATCTTTACCGAGGTGCAAGTCCAAAGGGTCCAGCGGGTACCGGTAAAACCGAAACCGTAAAGGACCTCGGCAAAGCGCTTGGCTTCAATGTCATTGTGCAAAACTGTTCCGAAGGATTGGACTACAAGAGCATGGGCAGACAATTTTCTGGTCTCTCTCAAACTGGAGCTTGGGGCTGCTTTGACGAATTTAACAGGTAATTTCTTGTTAACCAAAGATGCTGCGTAATTGTATTTAGAGAAGAATCCCTTGAAAATTGCTTTTGCACGCCGCAAAACATTGATCGTGGGATATATAACCCATCAAGGCGCGGGCGTTCCATATATATATATATGTAGTAGACTATCCATTTCAGCAACAGAGCTGTATATGTCACATGAGCGGTATATAAAGTGCAGGTTGTGTACTATGTATCAATGATATACATTGTGTACTACTGTCAACCGAAGAATTGCACTTTTTTTTCAGTTACGCTTAATTGAATACATGCGAACTTGCGATAACGAGATTCGTGCATCTGTGTATCAATGGCGAAAATGGTTTTTTTTCCTTCCGGTATTGATGAATATCCCTTTTGTTCCTGGTCAATCCTTGATTCGCTTCAGGATAAACATTGAAGTGCTGTCTGTGGTGGCTCAACAAATTCTCTCAATACTCACGGCTCTCGCCCAGAGACTAACGAAATTCGTTTTCGAGGGGAACAAAATATCCCTGATCCACACATGCGGCATATTCATCACTATGAATCCAGGCTACGCTGGACGAACCGAACTTCCCGATAATCTCAAATCAATGTTTCGACCGATTTCCATGATGGTACCCGACAGCAGTATGATTGCAGAAATCAATCTCTTTGGTGAAGGATTTCAAAATACTCGGGTGCTCGCGAAGAAGGTACTACTCATGAATCAAATAGATTAACAAAAAGTAATATGCATAGTAACAAAAATCGGTGCGATCAATGTGTGTGCGCGTGCGCGTGCGCGTGTGCGTATGCGTATGCGTGTGCGTGTGCGTGCGCGTGTGAGTGCGCGTGCGCATGTGCGTGTGCTTGTGCGTGTGCGTGTGCGTGTGCTTGTGCTTGTGCGTGTGCGTGTGCGTGTGCGTGTGCGTGTGCTTGTGCGTGTGCGTGTGCGTGTGCGTGTGCGTGTGCGTGTGCGTGTGCGTGTGCGTGTGCGTGTGCGTGTGCGTGTGCGTGTGCGTGTGCGTGTGCGTGTGCGTGTGCGTGTGCGTGTGCGTGTGCGTGTGCGTGTGCGTGTGCGTGTGCGCGTGCGTGTGCGTGTGCGTGTGCGTGTGCGTGTGCGTGTGCGTGTGCGTGTGCGTGTGCGTGTGCGTGTGCGTGTGCGTGTGCGTGTGCGTGTGCGTGTGCGTGTGCGTGTGCGTGTGCGTGTGCGTGTGCGTGTGCGTGTGCGTGTGCGTGTGCGTGTGCGTGTGCGTGTGCGTGTGCGTGTGTGCGTGTGCGTGTGCGTGTGTGCGTGTGCGTGTGCGTGTGCGTGTGCGTGTGCGTGTGCGTGTGCGTGTGTGCACAATTTTTTGTTAGCACGATAGCTGTCGCAATTTTTAAGATATCGAGCTCAAATTTGAACCACGAGTAAACTGTCGTTAAACAAGGTATGGGATTGAATATGGAGTTAATCCATTAAGGTGTTCAAAATTTATGGCATTTTGATTTTTTTTGAGAATGTCAGCTCGGGCTCTAATTCCCGCAATTTTTATGATATCGGGCTCAAACTTGGACCAGAAGTGGACTGTTATCAAATAGTATTTGGGATTAAATTTGGTGTCAATCCGTTAAAGGATTCGCAACTTATGGCATTTTGAAATTTTTTGAAATTTTTTAAAATTTTTTGTTCGTGTTCTAACTTTCGCAATTTTTAAGATATCGGGCTCAAATTTGGTCCACAAAAGGACTGTTATGAAATAAAGTTTGGGAGTGAATTTAACGTAAATCCGTTAAGGGGTTTTAAATTTATCGCATTTTGAATTTTTTGTTCGTGCTCTAACTTCTGCAATTTTTAAGATATTGGGCTCAAACTTGGTACACAAATAGAGTGTGGGTAAACTAAGCATCAGTTCGAATCTGGCGAGAATCTGTCAAGGGGTTCAAAACCAATGCCATTAATTTTTTTTTAAAACAAGGCTGCAAAGTAGAATTTTGAAAATTGCTTCCTCATTATTGTTGGATTTTTACAAAGCTTCCTCTATGAGGATGCCAAAATAGATTAACATGCTTCCTCGTAGAGGTAGATTTGTAAAAATCCAACAATAATGAGGAAGGAATTTGCAAAGTTCCACTTTGCAGGCTTTTTTTACTCTCTCATAGTGTTAATGGATTGTGTAATAATCTTGGTGTACATTTCAACTCAATATCACAGAGTTGCCACCAATTTCAAAAATTTTATCAGTATTAAAAACAAACAAAAAAGTCTTGATACGTCTACGTCAACATTTTTACGTGATTGGGACATTTTTCACCCTGGGATATCTTTGTGTTACATGGAAATAAAATAGAATATGATATTGCTTTCTACAAAAATTGACATCCAACTGGTATATTTATTTAAAGGTCGATGACACTCTGTAAAAAAATCTATTTGAAATTTAATGTACTTTTACTGGAAGTTTTTATGTATAAACTAGCATATTAAGGTAGTTCTACCGCTGAGTGGTGGTAAACACCCTCGAAAGTGAGTAATTCAGACAGAATTTCAAACTCTTCCTGATTAAATAAAAATCTAAAAAAAATCAAGCATATAAAAGGTACTCGAAAGATTAATTTAGCAAAATAATATTTGCAAAATGTTATTAACAAATAGGTGAAAAAACAATTGTTCAACAAATTATCCGTCAACCTAACGTTTTTTCTCAAATGAAAGAACTTTTTCTAATGATCAAAATTTGGTTTATTTGGAATTTTTTTTTCTTCAAAAATCTGTGTTAAGTCACGAATTTTTTATATGTGTCTCTCACAAATCCAACCATTACACCCAAGAATTTTCCAAACGATTGATCAAATAGATTCGCAAATACAGCTCGAACATGAACAAAAAAAAAAAAACGCAATTTTCAAAAAGTGCACAAAATTGAAAAAATTCATACGTATTTAGAAAGATTAACATACCATTTTCATTCGAAAAAAAAGTTAGGTTGACGGATAATTTGTTGAACAATTGTTTTTGTCATCTATTTGTTAATAACATTTTGCAATTATTATTATGCTAAATTAATCTTTTCAGCACCTTTTATATGCTCGATTTTTTAACGATTTTTATTCCATCGAGAAGTGTTCGAAATTCTCTCTGAATTACTAACTTTTGAGGGCGTTAAGCACCACTTAGCGCTAAAACTACCTTAAATTTAATATACAAGTGTAACGTAAAATTAATGTATGGCACATTTAATAATTTACAGCACATTCAATAATTTACTTAAATTTTACAGTCAAAGTACTTGAATTTTAATAATTTGTTTTAATTTGACTGCAACAATATATGAATTTTATAGCACAATTGTATATCAAATATCAATTACGCGTTTATGCATAAAAACTTCCAGTCTTTTCTGACAATGTCACTTTCACATTAAAAACGTATATATTTCAAATTCATTCTATATAAAAATATTCGTTTGTTCAAAATTAAATATTGAGAATCTGAAAAATGTAAAAATCTCATGTTCAATAATCCGTTTTAATCTATGAGGTCCAAAGTGTGTAGATCTTGAAAATAATGATCCAATATAATAACGAAAGTTGAGTAACGTTTCGAAGAAATACTGTTATGGCCTTTACGGAATTCGTTGGTAATAAAGTTTTGCGTTTTCGCAGATTAAAATCGATATCTTGTTGCTAATACCCTTTGGGAGAAGGAAATATTGTGTTTGTTGTAACCGAAAGGGGTAAAACGAGAGCGTTGAAAGAGGCGGCCGAGACACGCAGTACGTTCACAGTAACAGGCTAAACTTTCATATCTCTATGTGCAGGTGTTCACTCTTTATACTTTGGCACAACAGCAGCTCAGCAAACAGTACCATTATGACTTTGGTCTCCGTGGAATTGTCACTCTGACGCGCTATGCCGGCAAGAAGAGACGTCTTTACCCCAATTTGCCGGACGAGGAGGTAACCTCTTGCACCATCCTATGCCCCGAACGCAATTAAAGTTGTCAAGTTTGGGAAGTGCTTTTACCATCTCTGGACTCATCGCAGAGCGATAGAACGCTTTCCAACAATTTCCCTCTTCAAAACCAAATATAATCTTGACAGACCAGAATATATGACAATATTTATTGCTAGGAGAATTAATAAAAAAGATATGAAAGTATCGTATTTGCACAAACCAAAATTGCTTCATCTTGCAGGTCGTTATTCTTGCTATGAAAGACATGAACAAGGCTAAACTGACATCTGATGACTTGCCACTCTTCACTGGTATAACTTCCGATTTGTTTCCAAATGTTGAAGTCCCTACAGTCGATTACGAGGAGATCGTTCACTATATAACAGCCGAAGCTGTAAAAATGAAATTGCAGGTGAGTTTAGAAATTTAACATAATTCGACATAATTCGGTAATTTTGTACCAACGGTTATTTATGTTTTTTGTAAGCATAATAGTAGAAATTCGGTGAAATTTTGAGAAAGATCGGAATGGACTGTCGTAAAAAAAAAAAATTATTATTTTATTTTGTCAAAAAATGGCGGAATTTTTTTCTAATCCGCTATGGATTTTTTTAATTAAAATGTACATTCAAAAACTTAAATTTTATACAGGAACAACTTTGCATACAATCGGCAATTTTGAATATACAGCGAATTGGAAGAAATGAAATTGAAAAAAATCGTTATTAAATTTTGGGCAAAACATAGGTGCTAAAATTCTGAAATAATTTATGGATGTTCGTGATACTCCGAATAACTTTTGAAAAAATTATGAACACTTTTTGCAAACATCCTAAATTTTCGTGGCCTAGTTAGTGTGGAATGACTCTTATGTGTTATTCTATTACATATTATATTTTATTGTTTTTGCACAGCCTGTACCACTGATAATCACGAAAACAATAGAACTTTATGAAACAAAGAACTCGAGGCATTCGACGATGATAGTCGGACGATCGAACACCGCAAAGACAGTAATTTGGAAAATTTTAAGAAACACGATGAACGCCATGAAGAAAGACGGAAAATCGGGTTTCAATTTTGTTACTGAGTATCCGATCAATCCGAAAGCTCTGAACCTCGGTGAACTTTACGGGGAATATAACATGTCGACTGGAGAGTGGTTGGACGGTGTCATATCTTCAATTATGCGAAAAGCTTGTGCAGGTTATTATTTGCACTGTAATCCAAATAATGTTCTTAAGTATCTTCAATAAACATAAGTTCGATTGATCTTCGATGATTCAGAAAATACTCCGGATGAGAAGTGGATACTTTTCGACGGTCCAGTTGATGCCGTCTGGATTGAGAATATGAACAGTGTAATGGACGACAATAAAGTGAGTTTAACTGTGAAGGAATTCTTTATCTCTCTATATTATAAAAAGATTTCGCCGTCGTCGCCCCCGCCGACGCCGTGTCAATAATCGAGGGACTTAGAAAAATTCGGGCCGTCAAAAGCCCGAATTTAGGGACTTAGAGAAATTCGGGCCGTCGAAAGAAATTTCAAAAATGTTTAACATTACATAAACTTTCAAAATTAAGAAAAAAATTTTAAATTATTTTAAAAAGGGCGTTCCGCGTGATAAGGGAGAGGTTTGTGACGAATAGGGAAGGGGTACCAGTGGGATAGAGGAGGGGTTCGCGGGGGATAGGGGAGGGTTTCCCGTGGGATAGAGAAGAGATTCCCGAGGAATAGGGGAGGATTTTCCGTGGGATAGAGAAGAGATTCCCGAGGGATAGGAGAGGGTTTCTCGTGGAATAGAGGAGGGGTTCCCGAGGGATAGAGCAGAGGTTCCCGAGCGATAGAGCAGGGGTCCCCGAGGGATAGAGCAGGGGTCCCCGAGGGATAGAGCAGGGGTCCCCGAAGGATAGGGGAGAGTTTCCCATGGAATGGAGGTGGGGATCCCGAGGGACAGGGGAGGGTTTCCCGAGGGATAGGGGAGGGTTTCCCATGGAATAGAGGAGGGGTTCCCGAGGAATAGAGCACGGGTCCCCGAGGAATAGGCGATGGTTTCCCATGGAATAGAGGAGGGGTTCCGAGGAATGGAGGAGGGGCTCCCGATGGATAGGGGAGGGTTTCCCGGGGGATAGGTGAGGGTTTCCCGTGGAATAGAGGAGGCGTTCCCGAGGAATAGTGGAGGGCTTCTCGAGGGATAGAGCAGGGGTCCTCGAGGGATAGGGGAGGGTTTCCCGTGGAATAGAGGAGGGGTTCCCGAGGAATAGGGAAGGGGGTTCTCGTGGGACAGAGCCGGGGTTTCCCGAGGGATAGGAGAGGGTTTCCCGTGGAATAGAGAAGGGGTTTCCGTGGAATAGAGCAGGGGTTCCCGAGGGATAGGGGAGGGTTCCCGTGGAATAGAGGAGGGGTTCCCGAGGGATAGAGGAGGGGTTCCCGAGGGATAGAGGAGGGGTTCCCGAGGAATAGAGGACGGGTTCCCGAGAGGTACTAAGTTGGCCACGGAATTTTGAGCAAGTGGTATCAAGTTGGCGATGCAAACGTAAAAAAAAGATCTGAAATATGTAACCGAGGTTTTGCGAGCGCGCGAGCCACAATAACCCTTAGTAGTTAAATATATATCCTTATTCCAACAAACTTCACTTCTGATTTTCTTGATTTTGTAATAGCTCTTGACTCTGGTAAATAATGATCGGATCACGATGCCAGAGCAAGTATCATTGCTTTTTGAAGTTGAAGACCTTGCAATGGCTTCTCCAGCAACTGTTTCACGAGCTGGAATGGTTTACAACGATTACAAGGATTTGGGATGGCGACCGATTGTCGATTCTTGGTTGGATGACTACAAAGATCAGCCGGAATTTGTGGAGGAGGTGTTTTTTGTTCGGATATCTTAAAATGTTCATTTAAAGATAATTATTCGTCATTCTGACAGCTTTTTCTTAACAATTTGGTTTTTCGAAGATGAATCAGCTGTTTGATCGACTGGTGAACACTGTTTTGAGATTCAAGCAATTAAAATGCGTCGAGCCTGTAATTGTTCCTGAACTAAACGCTGTTCAGTCGCTGTGTAAGCTTCTGGAGCTTTTTGCAACACGTCAGAATGGCGTAGAGCTCAGAGAGGACAGGGACACGTTCGACACAATGTGCAAGCTCTGGTTTCTCTTTTGGTGAGTAAAGTACCTCAATTCAATGATATCTACTTTATAATGAAGCTAATTGCTATCAGTAATAATTGCAATTAAATAATTGTAATTAGTAATCATTGTTTTACGATGACGTACACGCCTTAAACGTTTGAATTTAATTGTTATTTAATTTTTGTTAATTAATTTAACAAAAACCGAATTCTTTACATGTTAACAGAAAATATAGATCCTCGGTTGTTAAATAAAATAAAATGATTTAAAAAGAAAATATATATTCAACTTTCGATAGAAATTATTAAAATTCATCGTAAAATCGCCAACAACGAATATCATCTAGTAGAATTTGTCTAGTTTAGTAGAAGTATAGAATTTTCCTGTAGTCACTGTGTATTACAAATTTATGTTAGTTTCTACTCGATATACGGCAATTTCCATCAGATCCTTCTCTCCGCTTGGGAGTAAAAGTTGTACCGTCAGCTTTTCAATTTACCTGAGTATTTTGCCGATGTTGTACTTTCGTCACAGTATGGTATGGTCACTGTGCGCATCGGTGGACGAAGAGGGGCGTCAGAAAATGGATAACTTCATAAGGGAAATGGAAGGGTCATTTCCCCTGAGGGACACCATCTACGAGTATTACGTTGACGTAAGACAGCGCAGCTTCGTCTCTTGGGAGGAAAAATTGTCGCAATCCTGGAGGTTCCAACCCGGGTAACAAAAACCACGTTAACTAACCGTGTATATACAAGGGAAATTTGTCATTAGTTCCGCAAAGTATTCAGATCGTGTTATCGTTGTTCCAGTTGTTTTATTTACTTTTGCCAACGGTTTACTTCATCAAAGTTTCATCTAATTGTATTTTGATACAATTAGACACATTCAATCACTTGGTTATCACCTCATTATTGAGGTATATATAATATAAAATATAAATGCAACAAATTTTTTAAGTTAAAGAACAGAAAGTGAGTTTATACTCACTTTCTCTTCCTTAATTTGAAAAATAAAAATTAAATAAAATACAAGAAGAGAAAGTGAGTTTATACTCACTTTCTCTTCCTTAATTTAAAAAATAAAAATTAAATAAAATAAAAGAAGAGAAAGTGAGTATAAACTTCTTTTATTTTATTTAATTTTTATTTTTTAAATTAATTTTATTAATTTTTATTAATTCTATTTATTTAATTTTTTATACTTTATATTATATAGTGTAGAGAAAGTGAGTATAAACTCACTTTCTCTTCTTTGTTTATATATATTTTTAATTTCTTTTTTTTTAATTTTTAATTTTTTTAATTTATACTTTTTTATGACGCTAACTGAAAAAAACATAAACTAATAGTCAGAAGTGTAGAGAAAGTGAGTATAAACTCACTTTCTCTTCTTTGTTTATATATATTTTTTATTTAATTTTTTTTTAATTTTTAATTTTTTTAATTTATATTTTTTTTATGACGCTAACTGAAAAAAGCATAAACTAATAGTCAGAAGTATGAAAAATAATTAGCATTTGTATTAAACGAATAACATTTTCTTTATTTCAAAATAACGTTTGTTAGCGAAAATCAATATGGAATTTTTTTTTAAGTGTCTATATCAATTTTTGATAGAACTGTCTCGATTTTTTGAGATTAGTTCCGTAAAAGTATTCAAATTGTGTTATCGAGTTCCAGTTTTTTTATTTACTTATGCCAACGGTTTACTTCGTCAAGATTCATGGTGGCCGCGTTCAGGGAAAACTGGGAAAAGTCAGGGAAATAAAAAATTGATCAGGGAATCAGGAAAAAGTCAAGGAATATCGAAATTAGTCAGGGAAAAAGAAGATTGTTGCCAAAGTTTCAAGAACTGAATAAAAATCTATAAAAGAAAGACTTGGAAAAAAAAAAAAACAACCGAAAAATATTCGAAAAGAAAAAAAAAACAAATAAAAATTGATATAAACATTACAACATAAATCTATTCGAACAAATCAAAGCACTCAACAAAAAAGTTTAAAAAGTGTTATATATTACTAAAATAAGTATTACACTTCACATCAGTATTTAATCGGATTTAAAGCATTGTAATTCCAAAGAACGTTTATGTTTTGAAAGAGAAAATATATCTTCAAAAGTATTATTCGTTGTTGATCGAGAAATAAATAACTTATCAAAAACACGTATCTGTTTCTAATACATTTTTTTTATTCGCGTTATAAATTTTTTAGTAGATGTCCTTAAAATTTCGGTCAGGGAAAATTGATAAATTAGTCAGGGAAAAATCAGGGAATTTTTTCCGAAAAAAAAAACGGCTACCATGAGATTGCATCTAATTGTATTTTGATGCAATTAGAGAAATTCAATTCGTTGATTATTACCTCAATAAACTCACTTTTTCTTCTTTAATTAAAAAAATTTGTTGCATTTACATTTTTTTATGATCCTGACTGAAAAAAGCATAAACTAATAGCCAGAAGTATCAGAAACAATTAGCGGTTGTATCAAACGAATAACATTTTTTCAACTCCAAAAAAACCATTTGTTAGCTAGAAAATCAATATGAAATTTTTTTGCTACCATGAGATTGCATCTAATTGTATTTTGATGCAATTAGACAAATTCAATCTGTTGATTATTACCTCAATAAACTTACTTTTTCTTCTTTAATTAAAAAAATTGTTGCATTTACATTTTTTTATGATCCTAACTGAAAAAAGCATAAACTAATAGCCAGAAGTATCAGAAACAATTAGCGGTTGTATCAAACGAATAACATTTTTCTACTCCAAAAAAAACCATTTGTTAGCTAGAAATCAATATGAAATTTTTTTGCTACCATGAGATTGCATCTAATTATATTTTGATGCAATTAGACAAATTCAATCTGTTGATTATTACCTCAATAAACTTACTTTTTCTTCTTTAATTGAAAAAATTTGTTGCAATTACATTTTTTTATGATCCTAACTGAAAAAAAGCATAAACTAATAGTCAGAAGTATAAAAAATAATTAGCGGTTGTATCAAACGAATAACATTTTTTCTACTCCAGAAAAAACCATTTGTTAGCTAGAAAATCAATATGAAATTTTTTTGCTACCATGAGATTGCATCTAATTATATTTTGATGTAATTAGACAAATTCAATTCGTTGATTATTACCTCAATAAACTCACTTTTTCTTCTTTAATTAAAAAAATTTGTTGCATTTACATATTTTTATGATCCTAACTGAAAAAAGCATAAACTAATAGCCAGAAGTATCAGAAACAATTAGCGGTTGTATCAAACGAATAACATTTTTTCTACTCCAAAAAAACCATTTGTTAGCTAGAAAATCAATATGAAATTTTTTTGCTACCATGAGATTGCATCTAATTGTATTTTGATGCAATTAGACAAATTCAATCTGTTGATTATTACCTCAATAAACTCACTTTTTCTTCTTGAATTAAAAAAAAAATGTTGCAATTACATTTTTTTATGATCCTCACTGAAAAAAAGCATAAACTAATAGCCAGAAGTATCAAAAACAATTAGCGGTTGTATCAAACGAATAACATTTTTTCTACTCCAAAAAAAAACCATTTGTTAGCTAGAAAATCAATATGAAATTTTTTTGCTACCATGAGATTGCATCTAATTGTATTTTGATGCAATTAGACAAATTCAATTCGTTGATTATTACTTCAATAAACTCACTTTTTCTTCTTTAATTAAAAAAGAAATTTGCAATTATATTTTTTTATGATCCTAACTGAAAAAAAGCATAAACTAATAGCCAGAAGTATAAAAAACAATTAGCGGTTGTATCAAACGAATAACATTTTTTCTACTCCAAAAAAACCATTTGTTAGCTAGAAAATCAATATGAAATATTTTTGCTACCATGAGATTGCATCTAATTGTATTTTGATGCAATTAGACAAATTCAATCTGTTGATTATTACCTCAATAAACTCACTTTTTCTTCTTTAATTAAAAAAATTTGTTGCATTTACATTTTTTTATGATCCTAACTGAAAAAAGCATAAACTAATAGCCAGAAGTATCAAAAACAATTAGCGGTTGTATCAAACGAATAACATTTTTTCTACTCCAAAAAAACCATTTGTTAGCTAGAAAATCAATATGAAATTTTTTTGCTACCATGAGATTGCATCTAATTGTATTTTGATGCAATTAGACAAATTCAATTCGTTAATTATTACCTCAATAAACTCACTTTTTCTTCTTTAATTAAAAAAGAAATTTGCAATTATATTTTTTTATGATCCTAACTGAAAAAAAGCATAAACTAATAGCCAGAAGTATCAAAAACAATTAGCGGTTGTATCAAACGAATAACATTTTTTCTACTCCAAAAAAACCATTTGTTAGCTAGAAAATCAATATGAAATTTTTTTTTTTTAAGTGTCTATATCAATTTTCGATAGAAGTGACGCGAATTTTTTATAAAGGTACGTTTGATTACATCCCAATTTCGTTTTTATTTGGACTACTGCAGTATACCCTTTTACAAAATAATCGTCCCTACGGTTGACTCGATACGATATGAATATTTGGTGAGTACACTTCTGTCGAATGGAAACCCAGTTCTGTTGGTGGGGCCTGTGGGTACTGGAAAAACCTCCACGGCAGAGTCGGTTCTCGATTCGCTGGATCGGACAAAGTACAGTCTTTTCGTCGTCAACATGTCGGCCCAAACGACCTCGAACAACGTTCAGGTAAGAAAAGAAAGCTTTCAGAACGCCCCCTGTACCTTCCCACTCGCCATCTCGGAACATTGAGCCAACTTTAACTTACAGGAAGCCATAGAAAGCAGAGTGGAGAAACGTACGAAGGGAATTTATGTTCCATTTGCCGGAAAAACTATGATCACTTTCATGGATAACTTAAACATGCCTATGAAGGAAACTTATGGATCGCAACCTCCATTGGAGTTAATAAGACAGTGGATTGGCTATGGTTTTTGGTATAGTGGCTAAATAAATAAAGCAAAACATTGCACATTCCTTTCTCATTATTATTATTATTCTTAACCTATATTTTTGAAGTTTATTTATTTTACCGTTTCGTTGAATTTTTTTACACTATTTCTGTGATTTTCGTTATTTATGGATATATGTACTTTACTTTTTATTTACAAAAAAAAAAAGGATGCAAAGTAGAACCTTACAAATTTCTTTCTTATTATTTTTCGCTTTTTACAAAATTACTTCTATGAGGAAATGTATTTATTAATTTTCGCTTTCTCATACACGAAGTTTTGTAAAAAGCGAAAAATTATGTTCGGAAATATTATGATCGGAAGACGTTTTTCTAGAAAACCAAAAAGGCGTCAAATTTTTACTCAAACATTGTTTAAGGGTAGTCCATAAGAAAACCAAATTCGAACTCGGTATCTCATAATTTGCAGAAGCGAACGCAAAAGATTTTTCTAAAATTTCAAAATGCCATAAAAATTGACCCATTTTACTGATTCGCGTCAAATTTGTACTCAAACCTTGTTTGATGGTTGCCCCTACGTGATCAAAATTTGAGTTAAATCTGTGAAAAAATTCACAAATTTTTTTTTCGCGTTGCCTTTTTTTAATTAACTAAAATCGGAATTTACCAACATATTTACCTTTGACTAAAATTCATCATTGGTATTCAATAATCATGAAATCATGTCAAAAACTGCAGCGGGATATCTCAGAATTTACAGGACCCCAAATATTTGCAGACATTAAAAAAAATTGAAATTGCAATAAACTTAGAACCACTCCATCAATTCTCGCCAAACTTGGTACACATGATGATTTGGTGGTAGTCCATTTACGTACAACATTTCAGCCCAGTATCTCTTAATTTGCGAAAGTTACAGCGAGAAAAAGATTTTTTCAAAATTTAAAAAATGCTGTCAAATTTGAATTTTTCAACCAATTTGCGTTAACTAAAATCCCAAATGTTGTTGCATGACAGTCCACTTGTCTGCCAAATTTGAAGAAGATACATTTAAAATTACGACAGTTATCGTGTTTACAGGAAAATCTGCACATACACACGAACAGACATTTTTTCTAAATCACTTTTCTCGACGTTTTGTATTATTCTGAGTGGACTGACATGAAAACCTAAAAAAAAAGAAATTTCCACGAACACAAAGCAATGAGGAAGCAAAAGGAAAAAAAATCGTTGGAAATTGAGCTTTTTTCATGAGAAAGTAAAAGTGATTAACGATTAAGTGGAATTATTTTTCATTTTTTAGGTACGACAGGCAAAATCAAACGAGAAAATACATTCAGAAGATGCAGCTAATGGCGTCAATGGGTCCCCCGGGTGGAGGACGCAATTCCATAACAGAACGTTTGCTTACTCGCTTTAACGTTATAAACATGACGTTCCCAGCGGAGAAACAAGTCACTCGGATCTACGGCACGATGTTGAATCAACACTTGCTCGATTTTCATCCAGAAGTTAAGGGGCTCGGTGAGTACAATGGGATTTTGTGCATTGTCTATTTGAACCGTGGCTGTAAAACTTTTGTCGATGCTGACGGCGTTAATTCTTAACTGCCGATTCTGATCTAAGTACTGCCACATTTTCAACAGCATTGGACATCACTTCTTCCAGCATAGAAATGTACAATAATGTCATATTCAAGATGCTGCCAACACCAGCTAAGATGCACTATTTGTTCAATTTAAGGGATATTTCTAAGGTAAAATTAACAACGCATTCTGAAGATGAATTATTATTTAAAAAATTGTAGCTTGTTGTACATCAACTTATTCTTAAGTAGAGATTTTCCGATAAAAAAAACAGTCATACCCTGGCGGAAAAAAATCTACAACTCCCTACGCTGAAACTATGCTGTAACTACAACTTTTTACTAAAAACTGAACCGAAAAAGTATGCCGAAACTACAAATTGCTATGCAAAAATATTTGAAAAGTATGATTAATAACGCTAAACAACTCTAAACTACAACGGTCGATGAGAAAGTGCGAGATTTGGAACATGCTTGTAAATTGTTGTAATATTCTACGTCACATAATAATGTAAAACTTTCTATGGGGGAGATGGGGGCAAAACGGGCATCACGACTGAAAATGACAATTGGGGGCAAAACGGGCATCATTTCAACTTTTTCGAACACGACTTTTTTCAATTTCCTGACATTTCTTACTTGAAAATTTCGGAAAATAATTGGTGATGTCAATAAAACAGGCAGGTAGGCAAAACAGGCATCTCGGCTAAATATAAGTATCGGGGTCAAAATTGACACCAAATCATAAAATGAGAATTTCGTTCTAATTGATTTCTTTATGATATACCGACTTTTTTTTTCAAAGAATCAATTTGATTATAACATTTTTGAAAAATTCATTTGACTATATTTTTTTTCTTTGCTCAGCAAAGTATCGAAATAAAGTTCTGAACGGATGGTTAAAAAAATTCTGATCTGATGAAGATTATCAATTTATTTTCATCACCAATTTGACGTATTTTCCGCACTTTCCCTATCTAAGGAACGTAAAAAACTGAGACAAATCGTTTTTACGAAAGTTGAGACGGTGCCCGTTTTGCCCCCAATCCCGATTTTTAATGGAGCTGCCCGTTTTGCCCCCATCTCCCCTACAACAATCTTAAACGATTTGATTGTAATCGGATATCGGTAATATACAATTTTCTATGCAAATTTAGACTAATTTACAAGCATGCTCCAAATCTCGCACTTTTTCGTAGAAAGCTGTAATATATTGTGAACCGTTTGGCTCGCAAAAGTTGTAGATTTATGTAGTAAGCTGCAATTATTTTTTGTAATAACTACAACTTTATACAAAAATCTAGGACGGCTTCGGTTATCGATGTCATATGGATTTCTAAAAATTGATTATCTCTTTGATTGAGCTGTAGAATGTTGTTGCATGACACAATAAATTGTAGGTTTTACAACAAATTACAAAAAACAATGCCTCTCTGTTTGCGAGTTTTCGCTTTCCATTAAATGTTGTAGAAGCTCGTAACTTTGCGTAGAATCTTTTACTTTCTACAAGAATTAATGAAAAGTTACTACGCATCTGTGCTCGAATTTTCGTATCGTTTTAACAGAATCATAGAATGTAATAATATCTCATAGAAAATTGTAGTGTCTACAATAAATTACATCGAATTACGCCAAATTTTTTATCGACTTTGGCTTGGCGTAGAAAGTTATATGTAACTAGGATTTTATTGTGGCTCGCGCGCTGCGCCCGCTCGCAATCGCCCCCACCCAAGGGTGCCCTCCCGCCAGGGTGCCCCCCCCGCCAGGGTGCCCCCCCGCGAGGTTCCCCCCCCCCCGCGAGGGTGCCCCCCTCCGCCAGGGTGCCCCCACGGACAGGGTGCCCCCCACCCAAGGGTGCCCCCCGCAAGGGTGCCCCCCCGCCAGGTTGCCCCCCCGGCAGGGTGCCCCCCCGCGAGGGTGCCCCCCCTCCGCCAGGGTGCCCCCCGGCCAGGGTGCCCCCCCACCAAGGTGCCCCCCCGGCCAGGGTGCCCTCCCCCCGCCAAGCCCCGAACCCGAATTATTCTAAGTCCCTCGATTCTTGACAGGGCGGCGGCGGCGGCGGCAGCGAGATCTTTTTATAATATAGAGAGATAATCAATAGTTGTATTTTATTCGACCAATACAACTTACTACTTTTTTGTTGTAGGAACTTATAGGATATTGTAGTTTCACGTAAAAAGTTTTACAAATTTACCACAAAAAACTACAAGTTTTTATAAAATGTATGAGTTGTAGATATCGCAATCTTTGTTGTAGAAATAAGTAAATTGTTGTTTAAATGGCGTAGTAAATTGTAGATTTTTTTCCGCCAGGGTATTCATTGATCTACATTTCACGAATCTGACTGCCGATGTTTTATTTAAAAAAATAGTTTTACATGTTAAAAAATTGTTTGCTTATAGAGTCAACAATATATATTTTTCATAAAATACATGAATCTTAGGTCGTCGTTTAATGCATCAGCTATTCTAATTATTTTATACTATCATTTCTAAATTAAAGATATTTCAAGGCTTACTTCGCAGTCACAAAGATTACCAGTATTCGAAGTTCACCTTCCTAAGATTGTGGGTTCACGAGACATTCCGAGTCTTCAGTGATCGATTGACCGACGAAAAGTACGTTAAACAAATAGGGAAAAACGATTTCCTAGATTTTAAAAATAGGTTGAATTTTTTTTTGTAATTAAAAAAATACTTTGCAGAGATCGCGATTGGTTTGTCAGCCAATTGGGCGATCAGCTTGGCAAGTATTTTGATGTAACGTATCACAACCTTTTCCCGGAGAAGCGTTCGCCGATTTTCGGTAAGGAAGCAATAACTACTTTTTTATGCAACGACTTTTAGCCTTTAAACGACATTGAGGGAGTTTTTTTTATCCCGGAATTCTTGGACAGTTCTCCCTTTGCATTTTTATTTACGAGGTCATCACTAGAGTGGACGTCTACACGACGTAGCGTTAAAAGCTGTAATGAAATTCCGTGGAAAACGATCGCTCCGAGCTTTTGCTTATGGATATCGCAGTAAAAAGTATATAGTCTTGTTGATAGCGTCAGTGGCTTGCGAATTTCTTAAGTAAACTGGTATAAATCGTAATTCCTCCAATATTGGTTCAGCGTCGCATCAAAATAACGAATTCATTGTAATCTGCATGACAATCTATTTTGTTGATAAAAGGCGCTTTTAAAAGTGCATAATTAAAAAATAATCATTGAAAGTAATTAATTAATTTAGTGAATTATTGCACTGAAAAAAAAATGTCATTGATTCAATAAATCGTCGTTTGCGGATTGCCAAAAACAAGCGTTATCAACTTAAGTTGAATTCAAATTCTTCCAATTCCATACGAGATCGAAACAATAACTCTGAAATATGCAAAATAATATTTTATTATTTC